>JAHXMU010000599.1:621748-684602 GCA_019455685.1 Philornis downsi | reverse complement strand
GATTATTACTATACCACATTTTGCACAAAGATCGGAAGCAAAATTTAACTGGCTTGCTTTCCTAAATCAGGCGATTGAGTGATTTTTTTAAAAGTATATCATCATCTAGTTTTCATATGACACGTGATGTCAACGCGAGAAATTATCGGCTATTTTTATATTTTTTGAACGCGGAAGGGGACGTGTAGTTACAGTGTGTTTAGTGCAGTACTTGAAGATATTAGACAAGTTTTTGTTGCCTGAACTGCATAATTTTAATAGCTTTAACCAACAAATATCAGGACGGATCTATGTCACACTTGTCCCCCTCCTCTATGAGTTATGAAATTTTCCTAGGAAAATTGATTACTATTGGAGGTGAAACAATAATCGATGATAATCGATGCATTTAATATAAACTTTCATTTGAGACACCTTATATAGGTATATTACTCTTACATACTCAAATGACGAGAAGGTCTTCATAAAATTAAGACAAGATCAAATTATGAAAACATAATTACATTTTCGGCAACAATCAATATTTATGTTATGCATTTTGTAGTTATGGTCTTTTGAAAAAATATTTGTCTAAGATCATCAAATTTATTATAACATTAATTCGATTTCCGATTCCAAAAAAACCCTGCTTAAACCGAAAATGGCAAATTTGAAAAAAAAACGTTGCACAGCTATCTGTTATTCGGTTTTCAGATTTGGGTACTCTAATATAGAAAAATTTTCTTTCTCCAAACTCCGCCAAATTGTTGCTTATTTATGAGATTTGCCATATTTATGCACATGTGCATGCAAAGATGATTTGGCGCTCACAGCGAGTAGAGGGAAATAAAGTTGCAGCCCCACTACAAAGCCCGCTAAGTAATGAATTTTAATAAGGTAACGTTTTCAATGAAAGCAGTAGCGATAGCGAAATATGTTGGTTGGCATGCCGTTGTAAAGTCTGTAGCTCATTCATTCGCTTACCCATTCACTATTTCACTTCAGTCGTTTATTCATGCAGTGGTAGGCCTAAAAGTATCTGCGCATAATTTAACAAACGGCGAAGAGAACGTAAGATAATACGTACACACAACAGTTATTTTTATGAGGCATCAACAACGGTTTGTGCTGGTAAATTGCTTTGAAAATTATTATCTTCAAATAGAGATTTTTTAATTAAGATTCACACGATGTGTAAGCAACAAATGCATTATGCACTTGCAGTGCGGCTCATTGCGCCGAATGTGTTGCTAATAAAGCCTCCTTGATTTTGTTTGTGTGGCGAACTTTAGCTCGTGCGTTTGGTTAGTGCTACAAGTGCTGAATAACAATAACCGATTTTTTTTTTTTTTTTGAAAAACGGTCCCACAACTATTCATCCAGTTGTGGTGCAAATTGGACTGAATCTCCAATGTCATAGGAGGTAAGTACTTGCAATCTGACACTCATTCACTGCTATTTATGTAGTGCGGTTATCTAGTTCTGGCATTATGAATCCATATTCCAAAAACAATTAATTTTTTTTATAATTTTTAGGACGTAACATTTTGCCAAACCAAGTCTAGTTAGTTAGTGTAATACATTAAATTATATTAAATTGAGAGAAGTTGCACATCTGCATATTAGTTGTCAATATCTTGTTTTTATTTTAAGTTAATTCTGTTGTATTGAAAATTTATGTCATAATACTTGTTTAATACTAATAACTTTCCAAGGGATGATAACTTTCTACTGAAAGACAAAACATTGCATTACCTTAAACCAGTATTTTGTTCAAATGTACCGTTATTATTATATGAATTAGTATACATATATTTACATAATTGGAGGCAATCTGGCAGTACTTCTGCTGCATTTACTATCTGTAATGTATATGATGTAACAAGAGCTATACATTTTGTTATGCTCCCATAGTTTCTAATATATTTCACTTATTTAAGTGTAATCTATTGAACAGGATATTACATTAAAAAAATACAGTCTAGATCAGTTTGAAAATATAATGTCTGATATGGACTCATATCAATCATTCTACTCCTGGATATTATATTGTATAATGTTAAAAATAATATTTTCGTCTCCTTTATTATCAATAAATATAATTCTGTAACGGAATTACCTATTTTCATAAATAATTTTTATTCTTTTGCGAGTTTTAAACAAATTTGGTACTATTTGCTATACAAAATAAGACAGCAAAATTGTAACAAACAATTAACGACACAAAATTTTTCAGAAATACTATTTTCACCAGTAATTGTTGCAAAAAAAAGATACATGTACTGACGTCTGACAGTACTATGTATAAAGCATGCAATAATAATATACATATAATGTAATAAATATATATACATATATACGATGCAATAGCCACAATAGCGTGGAAAGCTGTCAACTTCTTAAATAAGTAAGAAAATGTCGATTGCAGGGTATGAACTGTCGGTTACATTACGTTTTTTTTCTCCAGCGCGTTCTATTTCATACTAAACGTACAACTTTTACTACTTTTAGTCACAGAAAGAATCGAATTTCTTAATATCAGTTACTTTGTATGGGAGGTACTACACAGCTTTAGCGTTTGCCAGTCAGCAAAACAGGCGGACTTTGCTAAATCAATTTAAAATCTCGTGAAACACATGGCGAAGGTGTAATAAAGAATAATAAGAATGATTGATCTATTTTCTCTAGAGTAATTTGGGTACTTATTCGCTGATACTACTTTTACTGCACCAATTCTCAATCTGAACTAAAAGCTGGTATTGACTTTAAACAAAATTTCTTTCGCCATACAAAATGTAGGCAGCTGGAGCAAGTGGAATTTGGGTTGCGCTAATTTTCAAACTCGCAAATAAAATTTGACATTTGGGGCCAATACAGGGGTACTTGAATTAGATATAAGAGACATTTGTCGTTGCCCCGAAACAGAATTGATTTTCTGGTAATTATTTGGTACAGGCATTTTTACGTTCGGTGGATAACATATCACATCTGACAGAATAAATGCAACAGTTTTCCGGTTATATTTTATGTGATGTGTTGCTGAAGTGGCGGAAGTCATTTTTATTTGTATTCTAAGAATAACAACTCACGTGGGAATAACCACCTATAGAATTTCCTGGGACATCAGTGTGGCAACAGCTAAAGCGAGATGTTGTCTAGTATAGCGAATTAAATTTCTTGTTACCACCGATGCATATTGGATAAGTTGTTAACACCTGTTACCAACTTCACTTTTATGTCAGCCTGGTGGTTGGTGGCGGACAGAACCCTTTATGTTATGACCATGATCTGGGGATATGCATCTAGATTGTTGGCGCTTTTTACAGAAAAGTAGAACTATCCCCTACATATAAACGTAAGTGAAGGGATATCTTCTAAAGCTGCCGCCGTAAAGCCTTTTAATCCTGCATAAGAAAAATTGTCACAACCCGCATTAAATCGGAACATTTTTTACCACGTCGATTTATGTGGGGATAATTGGAATGCCAAAGTCATTTTATGACTGCTTAAGAGAAATATATGACCACTGCCCAGGCCATGACATTGCAACATTCAAGAAAACCAACATATTATTACAACGTATTATCCTCTGATCAACGTTTGAGAAACTACATTGATCACGGAATAATAGATGCAAGGTGAGCACAGTGCTAACATAAACTCGGATCAACCCCAGGTTGCAGTTAAGGTACGCTTTGGGATGAGCAAGGCGTAAAACAATTTTGCACACCCATCGAAATCGAATACCCAAGACAGTCATTTCTTGTTCCTACAGTCTCTCTATTACGGCGATGTATTGTGTATTCTAGTCAGTATCATGTATGCAGCTAGACTTGGTAAACAAATATAGAAACACTGGTTTTGGTTTACAGCGGCGAACAGGCTACGGCGATGAAATAAGTTAAATATCTCATTTTTGTGAACTCCAGAGTTGAGAGATTTCCTCAATTTGTTATAATTATGACATTATGCTGGTCATATCACCCAATTTTCGAGAAGATTCACACAAATTTGCATTTTGATGTAGAAATGCCAAAGATACCGAAGATCCTGCTGCTTGACCTGAATGCGCCACATCAAAGAGTTGTTCTATTTTCCACAAATGATTACAAGTAGAGTAGTATTAGACCAAGTAGTAAAATATTACACCTAGCGAACTTCAAAATTCCAAAGTTGAATTTCCTTCTCGAATTTGAACAAATCTATGCATATTTAATAACTGCCACCTGCTTGCGCTACCATGTCTTATAGTATTTTGTTCGGATTTACTCAATTAATATGTTTGACATACACAAAACAAAATATGCTAATTTACTTATTTGATCCGATAAGAGAAAACGACAAAGCATTTTGAATTTTTAGTTTAGCTTACTGGCGATGTTCATTTGTGTACTTGTGTGCGCATAAATATCTATATGTATACGTAAGCGATCACGACTTTCTGTACCTACACACGTAGTTGTCAGTTACCGCTGTCATTAACAATCATTAGTTGTTAAGTACTATTTAAAATATTACAAAACTCAACTGAAACTGATATGACCGTTCAAATCTGCCTATAAAATTAATATTTTATATTGTTTTGCTTCTGCCTGTAAAATTTATTTGCATAGATTATTTGTCGTTAAGCCTCCTTTATATTATTTGTATATTGCAGTTTGTCACAAACATTTAAATGTAACTGATACTAGTAGACCTCATAGATACCCTAATGTTATGTCCTTTTGGGAAATTTGAACTGCGGCTCGTATATAAGATAGAGTACATCGATATGTATGAGATAAAAAAACAAAAGTTGACACTTTTGACAAATTAAAGGCTGTATATTTGTAAGGGGGTTCTATAAATATTTATGTTTTCAAGGGCTGGACAATATTGTAGAGTCAATTTGCTTTAGTTGCTTGTGTGCCATGAGTGACCTTTTATTACAACATTTTAGATATACGCCAACGCTTTTATTATTCAAGAAATAAACTTTCAAACTAGTTTTTGTGCTCGAAATTAACAATTGTCCTAAAACGGACCTTTGGAAAAATCTTCTTAGTCTACTGATTTCTTTGAGTAATTAACCCTTTTGTAGCAAGAAGTTTTCTTTTCATATTACTCGTCCTTAATCAATCACAAATCATATTATAGGAAATAAATGGAAAATTAAGTGTACAAAGCAAGAACCACATCTAAAGGTCTTACTCACATATTCAATGAATTCTTGACAATTAAGAAGCATAATAATCTTCAACGCCAAAAAATGTTTGTTGTAAGAATTTTTTTAAATGTTAAGCATATAATATTTAATTTAATAAATCTCGAGATATGTTAATACCAACATAATGAATACAGCTGTTTACTAGAAATAATGATTGATTAAATTCATTATGGATCGATCATACTTTCCCCACGGAAGGAAAAGTGCCATTTTGTTGTAATTGAATTTGCAATACAAAATAATAAATATGCGAGATATTTAAAATTTTATGGAAATATTATGAAAAGCATATGGAAATATTATCTAAAGCATAAAAACAGTTCTTACAATTATTTCCGTGCATAACACCGGCGCTGGCACTGTCTTCACATGAAGAAATGAAGGTAAATATTATTACATAACCAGAAGTGTAAAACCTTAAAGGAAAGCATCTTTTGACAGAATGGGGTTCATGACCTTTTAAGTCGGTGTGGCAACATCCATTAGTCTGGCTGGCTGGCTGACTGGTAACGATAACGGCTGTGTATCTTTATGAAACTGTTTAAAACTTAGAATAGCTTTATAGAAAATTGTAATCGTCTTTGATCCACAGCCTCCGGTATGTCTCATACAAATTGACCCATTTTCCGAAATTCACTTTTCATCCGTAGACTGCAGTATCTCCAATTTTGTCTATTGCGTTGGTTTCCAATGCTTGACAAAACTTGTAAAAATCGACCGATAGTTGTTTTAACCCACTTATTCTTAGATGAATGTCTCTTGCCAAATGTCCCATATAAATTAGTCGACAGTCATTCGTAATGTTTACAATTCCTCATCCGTAGACTGAAGTTGCTTGGATTCTTGTCAATTATAATTATACTAAAATAGTTCAGCTCAATAAAATAAATAGATTTATCTGACATATTGTAAGAGACAGTCTAATATTCAGTTCTGGATAAATATGCACAAAATATATAAAATAACTACAATAACACATATACAACAAATCCGTTGCGTTCCAAAAATGAGATATGGAAGAGCTTCTCACATTCAGTGAGTTTTCACGCATTCTATTGTTAGACTCACTCAAGGATCGCCTTGTCCGTACACTAATTGTTAAATTTGAAACCCTTACGAACATTATTAATATCTTTATCATATGGCAATAGCACGACCACTTGCGAGTTGTCCATATCGGGACTAACTTTATTCAATAGCAAGAATAAAATATATTCAGCTTATTCGATCCTACGAAATGCAAACTAACGAAAGAAAGTAATGTTTTATATTTTGCAAACCGTTTGATTGTGATGTAGAGGAAGAGTCGAGCTATGGTTTTAAACTAGAGTTTAAGAAAAAATACTATGAGGAGAATTTCTGCAGATGTTGAAAGTTTGTACAAATGTTGGAAACGAAAATATTTGTTGAGATTTTATAAATCAAATCTTCATAATAAGAAAGTCCCTCAAACTTTCAATAAATTATTATGAATCCGGCTCTTAAGTTTAGGAAATTTAGGAAGATTCGTACAGACATTTCGAAAGTTGTGATAAATAGAATGTAGAATGTAGTTTTTCCGTGCAGAGATAAAGGCAAACGTGACTAAACGGAATTCCGTTTGAAGTTAATTCCATCTTGACTTGTGTCGTCATCATATTTTTTTCGAACATTAACTTATTCTGCTTACACTGCTTTTTTTCTATTCAAACACCTAAAGCTAGTTTGAAAACTGTTTAACGTTTTTCTGATTCTTACGTCATGTGGTTGTTGTATTAAGAAGGTTCTCGCGTCAGCAGTAGCAACTATTGTGCGATGGAAATTATTGTCAACCAATTATTGAAACAAAAATTGTATTTTAGAACGGAAATTAATTCGATCTGTACAATCAGCCAGTTGTTAAGCGTTTAGTTTTTAATTTTCAAAGAAAAATGCAGGCAACACAGAACAATTTTAAAGATATAATAAATTTGTGTTTGAGTCGATAAACTAGTATTAGAAGCAATGGAAAGTTATGTGATCCATTCGAGACATCTGAACTTAAATCACCTTTGAGCAAACACACTCATTCAGCCAAAAAAGTAGCTGCGCCCTATAATTATTCGATAAAATCAAATATTTTTTATTATTTCGGCTTCAGTTCTTGAAAGTTTCTCACAGAGCATTACTGTCATTCTGCACACGGGAAAAATATCATACGTTATTTGGACCAGAAATATTTTGATGTGTGAGTTTCATATGATTTTCAAAATATTAAAATTTACATCACAGAGCGGTGAAAATATTATAATATACAGATCACTTTTTACGGAAATGTTGTAAAAATATGCGTATTATTGTATGAGCTAAGAAATCTTGTAGGATTAAGGCGAACTACAGGAACTAAAAAATAGATTAAAAAATAAATACAAAAGGTATGGTTAAAATAAATCTAAGGCATTGTAGAGTAATAAATGGAGTTTATTTTTTAAAAATAACATCATCTAAATGGTGACCCTCTTTACGACGGCACTCCTCTAACCGCAAACGAAAATTATTGAAAACTTTCTTCAGTAATACCGGCGTAATGGCTGCCATTTCACCACGGATATTCTCCTTGAGCTGAACGATGTTTCTTGGATTATTACTATAGACAAGTGTTTGAGGTACCCCCACAAAAAAAAGTCAAGAGGCGTCAAGTCTGGACTACGTGGGGGCCATGGGATATCACCTCTTTTCGAAATCAGTCTGCCAGGGAACATCTGCTTCACCACCGCCATGGAGTCATTTGATGTGTGACAGGTAGCTTCATCTTGTTGGAACCAAGTTCTTTAATTCACTATTCTTGAACTTTCAATTTCTGGAGCCAAAAATCCGTCCAACATCTCAACATAGCGTTCCGTATTAACCGTGACGTTTTGGCCCCTCGCATTTTCGAAGAAAAAAGGGCCAATTATTCCTCTGCCAGAGATTGCTGCCCATACTGTCACTTTAGGACTATGCAATGGTTTCTGTTGTTTGATTTTGGGATTTTCACTGTTGCAGTAACGACAATTTTGACGGTTTACGAACCCATTCATAAGGAAATGAGCCTCGTCAGAGAAAAGGATATTGTCAAAATTGGAAAATCGATTAAGCATTTCATTAGCAAATGCAAGCCTTGCTATGAAGTCAGACTCTTTCAATTCTTGTGTTAATTGCAGCTTATATGGATTCAGTTTAAGATCCAATGTTAAAATTCGTGGCAAACTTCGTCACGATAATTGTAAGACAGACAATCTCTTGCGAGTCGACATTTGTGGATTTCCTCGTACTGACTCCATAAGACTCTCAACATTGTCTTCGGTCCTAGATGTTCTTGGGCGACCATTTGCTTGTGGTTTAAATGTTGAAACGGTCTCTCCAAAACGCTTTACCCATATTTTAATTAAATTAGCACTCGGAGCTTCACTAATTCGCCGTAGTCCATGTTTAGCGCAATATAGTCGCCTAGTAGCAATATATGAACGAGAGTTCTCGTAAAATGCGCGCACGCAAAATGCGCGACGCTTCCCGTCGAAGTGATTCATAGCGACTAAAACTCCATGAGCCCGCCAACCCAACGACGTAGGGTTTCGATCCAAACTTTTGGGTTCGAAAGTCAGCTAAATCTGTTTGTTGGAGTGGTTACTTCACTTACCCAGTGCCGTATATTAGTTTAATTTATTATATAAATAATAAAAATATTCCGAAAAGTTCCAAAGGCGTATTTGGTCCTTGTAAGAGTACGGCTAGTTCGCCGTACTAATAACGTCTGCAGGTTTAGTGTCGTTCATTTATCAGAATCGTCTTCCTCCTATCCTCTCCTTATACATGCATATTTTCGAAAAAATTTGTAGCTTGGGAGATTAACGTCAATTTTCACATTCGCATTTTATGCAGAAATTAAGGTTCGTCTTGAGTTAGTCGCACGGGAATTGTGTTCGTTGTTTATAAAGTATTACAAGATTTGGTTGGGACATCAATGGCTTTTTTGGCAAGAAAATATTATGTTACTGAACTGAACTGAATTTTTCTTTGGTGGTATCTATTTCGTCTCAAATTCGCTTAGAACTAAGAAGAATTTTACATAACTTTACCACAATATTTGGTAATAATCATTCTGGAGTCTTGTAAAATTGTGTGATTATGCACTTAATTTGTTTGTATTTTAAAATAGACATTTTTATATTTTCACCTGCAGAAATCTTTAAGTATGTGCCAAAAGTTTTCTACCTACAGCCTACTTATATCGGGAGCTAAATATTTGTCACCTGCAGCCAAAAATTTGTTGTTTAGCTATCGTCAAAAACTATAGCTGTTGGCTGAAAAACCCTAAAGCCAAAAATTTGAAAGAAAGCCTAAAATTTTCTTGGAATTTATTATTGAAAGTGCATATAAAGAGGCCTTATGGGCAGCTAATGCCGTTTTTTAAACACTGATTGGCAGCACAACGAAGAATGTGGTGATGTCCGGCTTGTTCATTCCATGTTAAAATTATGGTGCCAACAATCCAGACAGCCTAAACATAGTTTTTTACTTTTTTCTTAAATTAATAGTATTTTATATCGATTAATATCATGGCATACTAGATAGAACACACGAATATCATGCATATGATGGTGGGTTTGAACCCCGATACAACTACTTACCATTATTTGATACCGCGTTTAGACTGACGAACACTTCGAGTACTCGAGTTACCGACAAGTCTAGAAAGTGCCTTTCGAATTGACGTTTGGGATCGTCGTTAAATTATAGGCCCCGTTTAGTAAGTCTAAAAATGAAAGGAGTGTAAGCTTAATGAATGTGAACAGCTCTCCCATATTTACTTTATGAGAGGCAAATTAATTTGTTTTCTACAGTGTCATAGAAAATATAAAGTCACGCAGTGTTACCATTGCTAGTCGTTTTTATAAAACCATAACCAACCAACAATCCGTTTATTGAACTTCTTCAAAATATCAAAATAGCCTTATTAACCCCAGAGCCCTATTTTGAATATTTCGACGCCATTATTTATTTGATTTGGAAACATTAGAAAAAACTTGCGTGGGTAGTCAGATGTTACAGGTTTGAATTATTGTTCTGTCGCCTTCTCAATAAAACTATTATTATAATCAGGAAAGTTCAGCTTCATATCGGTTTTGATACTGTAAATTTATTTAAATTACATTAGAAATTTATTTTTGATTCATATTCGAAACAACAACTCACTTCTTTCATAAATAGAAACCGACATTGATAGCGTTTCTCTATCGATACAAAGTTAAACAGGTATTTTGATTGGAAAACCTGAAATGAAAATAAATTTCTATGCAGTCTCGTTTTTTAGTCTGAATCAAAACTGAAACCAAATGAAGTATAATTTCTTGTCAGAGAAAAAGGCCTGGCGCCTAACTGCGAAAGTATAAATGCTTCAGATAATTTATTTTCTGAATATAGGACAGAAATTCAATTCTTTGAATTGAATATTTTCAAATAAAATACAACCAAATGTTCTCGTAAACTAAATCGGAATCGTTTCATGTATAAGAATCAAAATTATTTGTAATTTCGTTTTGCTTGTATGAAACAGAAACAAAATTCAATACAATACTGATTCTATTGTCGGAATCAGAATAAAAACTTTCTTTCTATTTAGATAGCAGGAACTGAAACAAATCAAAACTATTCTCGAATTTAATTTAATTTCAGCGACTGTCTCTGATTCGATTATGTTATTTCAAACATCAGCACGTAGTTAACATTTGGCCAAATAAGGTAAAGGAACCACACCCCTACGTGCGAAAATGTAACAAATAGCAGCATTTTCCGTTGCGTTATTAACTTTATTTGCATTCATAAGAACTTTTACAATATTTGCTTTTGGAAATGACGAATAGTAGTACAGAAATCAAATTTTTTTCCATTTATTATTAACCGACTGAAAATAAGTAATTGATAAATTTGTAGAATTATATTATTTGGCGTGTCAATTTTTGTTTGCCTAATTAGTATATCGTTTTCCTCTTTCAGGCAAATGGTGTTGAAAATGTAAAAAAAATACACAAACTTGTTGAATACTTAAACCATTCTTTAGGAAGATAATTCTTTTAAAACAAACCTTCAATAAATGTCAAAATGCTCAACAACCAACAACTGTTTTAAGAATATTTTTTGTATTTGTTTATGAGAAAGACCCCTAATATTTACTTATATCTTATTCGTCTGAATGCATTCATTTTACAGATATGAGTTATTTATCCTGCTTGAGCCAATTAATCCAAAATGAACTTAGGTAACTCATTCAGCTGCTTTTGGTTAGCGGTGCGATAATTCCTCAGTAATGTCATCTTAGCGCACTCAGTTGTCACCGCTATTTTGCCACTCAAATACATCCACCAGAAGGAATAAAGGTTTGCATCATTTAATACAAAGATGTAACACCCACGGCGAAGTGTTTAAAGTTTCAGATATTGTTTGACCAAATGCATTTCATGATCGTCTAAGTCGACTGAGACATAATAACTGTCATAAGTCACTTAGCAAGTTCATAACATTTGACCAAGCGCAATATTTTGGCAAATAACTCCAAATCTTTCAAGAAATTGTATGCTCATAATATGCTTGATAAAGTTAGTTCTGAGGATGAATGTAGACTGCATTGCAACTCTACTTCTAATAGCTGGCAGACAAATTTAACCATTGTGGAAATTCAAATTTTCATAGACTGCAGCATTTTTAAACATTGCATTTTTGTTAATTGGACTGGATTATAACATTTAACAAAGTTTGCAGTGACTGTATAAACCCAGAACCTCTTAAATTAATACTTTTGTTCAATTATACCAAATTCATACATCAGATGCTTAATAAAGATATTACTGCGGATAAAAGTGCTTCGCCTCACCACAAGGGACCACAGATATAAAATTTAGAAAAAAAAGCAATGCTTTGAAGTTCGAATTGTTCTTCTTTTATTGTATTTTAATTAGGAATATTTATTGAGAAGTTAATTCAAGTTATTGATTTCCTTTTGCTGTTTTTCAGTACATTGTTTGATAAAGAAGCTGACATAATATTCCTATTTTTATATCACAACAAATAATATCACCTCAAGTTAATTGCAAAAATATCTAAATTCTATTAAATGTCATATGAAAAGAAATCCATTATTTTTCAATAAATTGCTAAAGTAATCTGAATCTTGCGTTGTATAAATGCGACTGCGTACTGGCTGGGCTATGTCGAGTGGATGAAGCAAAACACAAATTTGGTAGAAGACGGAAGCCCCTGGTATTATTCGTTATAGCCGATAATTGGACTAACCGATCGCGCGAAAATCGTTGTAATCGGATCAGAAAAGTAGTTTTGGTAGTACAAAACAAATCCGTTGTACAGTGCTTAGGACCCCTTCTATGCAGTTCCGGTTGTACATGGAGCACTGGGTCTCCGAACATAAGCTCTCCAACGTCTGAGGGTCATAAAAATCAACCAAGCCGTTACAGATTGGAATCTTTTACCCCTTTTCTTGAATCGTTTACTCCCAATACACAACGAAGCATAGGCGTATAGGCGACATAAAGTCGCACCACTTGTAAAATTCAATCGATGGCCTCTACATTTATGTACATCAACCGTAGCCAATTTATATTTGTTCCAAATAAAATAAGAACAAAGTGCATACATCAGGATGTATTTTCAGCACTACAAGTTTATATACCTACAAATTCATTGGTGTTTCCCCAAAACGGGCGTATGTTTCACTAAAAATTGTCTATAAGTTAACAAACTCTAAAGCAAATCGAGCCATAAATGACACATCAACAGAATACGCGAGAATTGTAAATTAATAGTAATAGTTCTGGATAGAAAATAGTCTATTAAGCTGTACCGAAGAAGAGCCCACTAAACTTTGTCATAGGGAATCATTTTCATACTTTTTAAGGCGAGTCAGCATTCCCGACAGTCTGTCTTTTGGGCTGGGTACGATAACCAGATTAAATTAAAATTTGCCAGTGGAGATATTTTCTCATCTTGCAGTTTGAATTTGAAAATGGACAAAATCATTCTGGTTCCATACATTATGACAGATTTGGTAAATAAATCACTTTTACACGATGGTAATAGAAGCGATACGCAAAATTGGCGCATATGGAGCTCACAGAATCCAGAGGTGAATGTGGAAAAGCCAGAAAATGTGACTGTTTGATGCGCATTATGATCTGTGGGTGTCACTGGGCCGTATTTTTTTGAAAATGATGCTGAAGAGTGATGATGATGATGATGCAGAGCGCAATTGACGATTATAAACTGGACGATGTGTGGTTTCGACAAGACGGTGCTCTGAGCCACATGACCGATTTTGGCTTTATTGCATGAGAAGTTTCCACGTTAAAGATCGTGTTTACGCCGATAATCCCCAAACGTTGAAGTATAAGAAAACCAACATTCGTCAAGTTATCGTCGAGATATTGCCCGAAATGTGCGCACCAATCCGAAAGCGTTCATTTAAATGACACTGTATTTCGAATATAACGGCAAGGTCCACGCATTATAATGAAATAAAAGTTTCATCGAAATCATAACTTTGTTTTACTGAACTTTACATTTGAAACCGAAAATGGGACAAACTTTAAATTTTTTAAAGTCTTTTCCAATATTTTGACTTTGAAAAATTCTAAAACTTTGAATAGCATTAAAATCTATTACCATTTGTTCAGATATAAGCTCGGAAAGATTTCTTATAACGGAGATAGTTAATTTTCAATTCAATTATATCCTGCACATCAACCTATACTGACACAGGATTTTCAATAATTATCTCTACCGGGCTACAACCCACTGTGCCACATGGAGAATAGTCAGTTGTGATGATTACTGTCTTAGTTTCTTCTGATAGTGGTGGTGTTCGTGTGTATTTTCCATAATTTATTGACTATTTATTTAACTGAATTGTTTTTGGTGGGTGTTTAATAGATATGCTTATCAGTGTTACCAGTATTCCAAAACATTATGATATCAATAGCATTACATTTATGATATCAATAGCACATGAATTGTACTGCATGGAATTTATTTGGCCACTGGTCGTTCATTCTACTATCGTTCTTCAAATCAGGCGCATATCAACAAATACCACAAAGTGAATGGAACTGCAACTACTGAAGCAAAATATAAATGTTTAACCAAAAGCATAACATAATATTTCTGTGCAAATGTTGTAGGAGAATCCGATACGAAATTTGTATAGGTATATCAAAATGACATAAATTGAAATTGGACATATTACAAGTAGAAAAGGAGCAAAACAATTTAGCTAATGGTTTAACTTTATATTACGCTATGGGAATGAGTAACATCTATATTAATTGTTGCTTGTACATAAACATATTTGTGTATTTGGTATTTTGTTGATGCCAACAATTTCTGTATGACCTTTAAAATGATTGTCTTTAATCTGATCTCCGTACGTTCAAATATTCACAATGTGAGTGCCCTTTTGTTAGCACATAATTACTTCATTCTGACAGATATACTCGTAAAATGTAGTTAATAAAGATTTGTAGCAAAACTGCATTAAATAGCTGAAATGAATTAATACAGCCTCATCTTATGTCCACACAAAAAATGCAGCAAGTTTATTTTGTAATTTGCATCATGGCATAGCTTCCTTTTGTGATCTGAAATAATTAACATTTAATTTCATAATCATAGTAAAATTGTTCAAAGTATGGGTAGCTCCAAAATGTTGTTCGTCAAATCGTCCATTCAGATCTTCTAGTTACAGTCCTAACTTGTTGTGTAGTAATAATCTATTATAATAGCTAGCCGTCCGCTATTGCTAGTATGCTAAGTTATACAAAATATTACAATTGGCCAAACTTTGGTGAATTGCATATACGAATATTCATTGGTGGATTCATATAGATATTTAAAACATCACGATAACAAGTAGTTTAGTCTATAGGGGTAGTACCCGAAGAGGTCGTCGTCACTAATTACATCAAACATGAACACATTTTGAGTGGACCGGGCATATCGTTTATAGAAATTAGAGGCGAAAATGTACATTTTGTATAAACCGACATTTTACAACTTTTGCTTACAGAGCGGGTGTGATTAGCCCGGAGAGTTTTAGTTATTAACGTTAGTGTATTCGTGGACACATTTCAAAGCTTATGATAAAAATGTAGTATCAATATAACACAATTGTAAGTATTGGAAGTACCAGACAGGATTCAGTTATTCAATTTTTCCACATTTTCCACAGCAGTGTAACGTAATCTAATTGACAATAATTTAATTAACTTTAGGTTATGAATAAATTAGGAATTACAGAGGAAAATGAAATTTCGATAAATGATTAAATTTGCATGGTACGTTCCAGCCAATATCACCTATTACCATTCTCAGATCTCGATTTATCAAAGGCATGATATATGCTAAATTTGGCAGAATTTGTTCTAACTGATTGAGAGATACGGAAGAAATATTGTATTGTTTGTGGTTACCTCACCGATTTTCCTACAATTTTTCTGAATATTATGAAACAATGTCTAGACTACTACAGCTTACTAATTAAAAACTGCAGAGGAATGACTGAATTCCCCAGAATGGATGTCGCTTGCTGCTCGTTTCATTATGAGATTTAAGCAAGCTCAGCGTATACCAAATTTGGTTAAATTTAGTAAGAGGAATTTTTCGGATTAAAATGGGCATTTTTGTGGGAGATACCAAAAGGAGCTTGGTTAATAGTGGACTTATTCAAATTGTGCCAAGCATTATAAACAAATAAAATGAACAAAACTTAAGTTATTTCAGTCTGCGAATGTGAAGTTGTTGGGGAAAAATTGAATTTTTCTAATTCGGTCAGTTTGGTCGATTTGCAATCCACGGTAATAATCTGACAAAATGTTAGGCTGCGCCAAGTTTGGAGAAGTTTAGTAAAGATTTGCGACCGCATTCGTGTGCACCAGCCGGCTAACAACCGATATAGACAGACATCGTTCAATCTGCCTAAAAATCCATGGAACACATTTTGTCAAAAGTTGCTTAGTACTTTAGGCGCTTCCTTCTGGGTGTCGTATTTTTGCCTTATGAAACTTCTGCGGAAGTTCAAATGACCCTCTAATTGTCATCTAGAAGTGGAGAAAAATTGGATAATTATCGATAAATTTAACATGGGCTTGTCATAGGATGGATGCTGTTGTTTTTGATATATGTTTACAGCACTTTCCTCATATCCTCTGAATACATGTTAAACAATTTAAATTTTTTGCAACAGGAAGAAAAAAAAAAAAAAGAAAAAAAAATATAAAATAGAACTATAGACATTTGCTATTTACAGTGACTGTCGGTCATAACGCTTTAATTTCATCGGTCCCCTTGGAGTAATTAAAAAGAGGTCCCAAGAAGCGGAATATATATATACACATATATATAGAATTTGTTTAAACTGTGAAAATAATGTTCTGTACGAAATGACGTCCTCTTTTTTTGTTTGGTGCCCTCGCTGCTCCTGGAGGGGGAACCAAATGGTGTGATTTAAATGGCCTCTGTATATCAATGGGGTTTTTAATCTACAAAAAAACGACGAGTCATTTCCTAACTAACCACTTAAACGTGATTTTCGTCAAATCTGTCGTTTTGTATTTGAAAGGGAGTGTTGTTTGTGTTCACTGTCTATTCAGAGCCATCGACATAAGAAAATGTTATCGCTGCTTATTTCCTGCTCCCGTAATAAATTTCAAAAAAGTTGAATAATGGTATTGGAATTAGAAAACGGGACTGTAAAAGCAGTGGTAATGGAATGATTTAGGTTATGTTAATTTGTAGTTTTATTAGAAAATTTAGACTCATTGTTTCAATACGAGATTGTCTCAATACTAGATTTAATTTCACTTAATCAAAGGCATAGCGTTTATTGTGCCAACATGGCGTTTATGTAGGGTTATTCATTTTTCGTTTTCAAGTAAAGTTAAATATAACGCAGATAATCATAGCTTTATCTTTATCAATGAAACTTTTATTTCATCATAATTCTTGAACACTGCCATTATGTACGAAACACAATATGATTTAAATGGTCGCCTTCGCATTGGTTGCAGCAGTGGATCCTTTTGAGGTAGTTTTCGAAAAAATACGGCTCAATGACATCTCCAGACCATAATGCGCACCAAACGGTGACTTTCTCCGGATGCAATTTCTTTTCTACAATCACTTCTTGATTCTTCGACATATGCGACAATTTTGACAATTTTTGACGTAACAACCGAGTGAGAAATTAACTTGATCGCTGAAGAAAATTTTGTTTGATTGAAAGCTCACCTTTGAATCACCACTTTTGTAGTAAATTTTAACTAAGTTTTAATGTAGTTAAATGATCTATATTCGTAAATGGTAAACCTTTCACTAAATAAATAACATTTCAGGCAGCCTTGCCAGACCGGACGTTTTGAAACTACTAAATGGATAACCCTATATTATAATTGTACGCCGGTTCAAATGTGTTGCATCTTTTTCCTTTGGGGTTGTGCTTGACAGTTTATGTGTAATTACTGGATTGACTATTATTTCAATAAAAACTTAAAAAGATGCTAACTTTGGAAAAGGGGTCCTAATCGAAGAACTAAATTGATAAGTACATATACGCGATACAATATTACACGTTAACATAAATGCTATCGTTCTCAAACAAATCATTTGGACTGTTGGACTGGTGCACAGTGTGCAGATGGAGCACAAAATTCCCTACATCATCGTGAAATTATACCATATAATATTTAAATTATTCCATTAATAAATGTCCTACAGAAAGACAGTGGATCCATTTTATGAGAGTTATATGAATCATGTACATACCTTCACCTGAAGGAATGGAGGTGAATATTATTCGAGGCAACAAAAATGTAACATCAGGTAAGAAGCGCCTAAAGTACTAAGGTTGTTTTCTGCAAATATTCTTCAAGATTTTCTGAGTTCAATCAGCGATATCTCTCTATTTGGCTGTCTGGCACAGGCTAATATCCTGTCAGAACGGTGCCAGGGACTGTAAATTAACTATATTGACCCAATCTTTTGCGATATTATAGCATATAAACTGTCTGATTTTCCAAAATTCTATTTGTTCCCTGCAATGCCTCAGACGTAAAGTGCAGTAATCTAAAATTTGTATAGCTTGTATTGCTTAGTAATGCTTAACAGAATTTGGAAAAATCGAGAAAAAGATATCCTTCTGGTACCCCCCAAACAAAAGACCAATACCGTTTACTTAGTCGCACTAAATTTAGACAAATATGGCACACGTTAAAAGTTTAATAAATTTGGGAATGGACTGCTGTGCTACTTCTAGTACCTTCCATATAAATTGTAAAATTTTCAGAAATTTATTATTTTCTTAAATAAATTAAGCCATTTGCCGAATTTAAATTGCCCGCGTTAATTTTTATTTAGTAGTCATATTGAGTTTTAAATTTTGATAAAATGAAAAAAAATTTACCGAATAACCACACCTTCTTTGATAACTCCCATATAAATTGAGCAATTTAGTTCACAAATTCCCAGTTTAGTATGTTTCATTTAATTGCACTAAGTTCGATATAACAAAGCACGCATCTGGGTTTTAGTAAATTTAGTTTTGCGAATGAAAATGGACTTCATTGCTATATCCCTCATGCTACCATGATGGACGACAAAAAAAACCAGTCGGGTATGTTCAAGTTTTCTCTGTAGAGCAGAATTAAAAATAAAAATAAGAATTTCTTATAGGGAAATGCCTGTTATCATTATGAAAAACAGTAGAATTGTATTTGCGTACAATAGAGCACATTTGCTCCACTCTAAGCCACATTTATTGAAATATGTGGCTTTTCCAATCTCGCACGTAAGAAAGCCAGCGAGACAGCTGATAACCTGCCGACTCGACTAGGGTAGGATGGACAACATATGAGGCTATACGTACCACACATTCATAAGCAGAAATGTAGATGAGCCAGAAATGTACGAGTTTTATATAGAAATATAAATAAATATGTCAAAAAAAAAAAAAAAAAAATATTTGTAATATCAAATTTGACAATGCGGAAGAGAGAAAGTCGCATAAATATTTGTGTTATATACATAGGGTGATTCTTTAAGATTTAAGTTTTTCAGGTTGGCAGCATTGTTTGGTAAAGGCGTTCAAACGTCAACTGTCAAGGTGAAAAGTGTACAGTATACTCTGCCATTTCATCATGGAATGACGAATGACTTACCACAACGTCTAATTTTTGGTAAATGGACCCTACAAAAACTCAATGAAAATCCGCTGTTTTATCGAAAAATTGTATTCAGCGATGAGGCTCATTTCTTGTTGAACGGATACGTACACAAGCAAAACTGTCGCATCTGGAGTGATGAACAGCCACATGCCATATATGAATTACCCATTCATCCCGAAAAAACGACAGTCTGGTGTGGTTTAGGAGCTGGTGGCATCTTCGGTCCATTTTTCTTCAAAGACGAGCGTTCAAGAAATGTTACCGTCAACGACGGACGATATCGAGAGCCATGATACGCGATTTTTTTTTTGCCCCAATAGGCTCAGTTCGACTTGGTTGATATGTGGTTTCATCAGGACGGTGCAACATGCCACACTGCTCGTGAAGCAATGGATATGTTGAGGGATGAATTTGGTGAGCAGCTTATCTCCCGATTTGGTCCCGTGAGTTGGCCTCAAGATTTTGCGATTTAACGCCTGTTGATTATTTCTAGTGGGGTTATGTCAAGTCGTTAGTCTATGTAGGCAAGCCGAACACTATTGAAGTCTTACAGGATAACATAAAATGCGTTATTCGTGGAATACAAAAAAAATGGACCTTCCGAATGGACATTTTGAGACGGAGCCGCGGACAACATTTACACGAAATTATCTTTAAAAATTATATGGCAAAGACCAATTTATCGATTCCAATAAAAACAAATTAATATATGATGCAAATTTCAGTGTTTTATTCGATTTAAAAAAAAAACTACGATTAAATATCACCCTTTATAAGGTATAGCAGCAAAACATCCTTATTTTTCCAACAGATTACGTTAGTAACCTGTATCTAGCGTTGTATAAGTGCGATCGGATTACGCTAGATGGGGTTAGTAAGATACAATTTCGTCCTCAAAAAACCACGCAGAAAATTTTTTGAGTGCTTGATTATTTTTTAAGGGGCAGTCACAATTAGACACCAGCCAAAAGGCAAAAAATATTTTGCGGTGTTTCTCCGATAAAGCAAGCCGAATAATGGCGAATAATGTGAATAGTGTTTGCGACCGATCACCCGCAAAGTAACCTACGCTGATTCTGTTTCGGTAATTCTGATGTTTAAGGCGCATCACGCTCCAAAAGGCCATAAGCCATACGAGTTTTCGCAAAAAACCCATAATTTGCACTGAATTTCTGCTGAATTGCTACAAAATCAACCCATTTCTGACGCAGATAGTGACTGCTGATAACAAATTGGTCATTTGCGACAAGCGAAAACGGTTGTAGTCAAATCGGGATGAGCTGGCGCTAGCGGTGGCCAAGCCAGGTTTGACGATCAGGAAGATTTTGATATGTGTTTGCTGGTATTGGCAGCTAATATAAGCTACTCCATTACGATAAAATCTACGTAATCTTCGGACCTGTAAACATTATTTCCGTTGTTTTGCAAAAAATGCTGCACTTTGTTGTGACAGCAATGATCGACGAATTCATATTCAGTAAGGAATCCCATTTTTGTATGAACGATTTAGGACGTCAAAACTTTGGCGAAAAAACTATAAATAGCTAACAAAAAATCCAGAAAGAAACTAACTTTTCTTAGGAAAATGTATGTAGCTTAAACTGAGATATATCAAATTGCATTGCGTTTCTTAAGTTGAAACCTAGAAGATTAGATCTCTATTCACTGTAAAAATTCTTGCGGGACAAAATATATATTTATAATTCAATTCGATGCAAGAATTCATACGCATTACAAAAAAAAAAATCATCTTCACCTAGTTAATAGCATTTCTTTTCTTTTTGACATTAATAGCATCTAATCGAACGATAGAATTTTAAACATTATTATTTAATTTTAGCCAAAGACTGTACGAGCTCCTTTCAAACGGGTATATTTTAATTAACAGCTCATTTACTTCGGTCTTTATTATTTCAAGATCGGATTAATATCTAATATTTGTGAAATAATTTTGTTATTTCATAAAAATAAAAGGAATTATATTTTGATTCGTTTCAGATATCAAAATGTGTACTTAAATTGGACATCTTCTACACATCAGAAGAAACAGTTGATTTGAAGCGGTTGTATTCACAAGTATAAAGAAAATGTTAAAATTTTTCAAAAACTGTTGGGTCTTTTATGATTCTAATCATAAACTGTGGATGTATTTCCTTCGATGCGAAGCAGTGAAAAATACTGTTTTTCCTTCCACTGCAAATAAAAAGTTTCACATAAGAACTGGTTTGTTTTTCTGATTAATATATTCCATTCAATTTTATATGTAAATCGATTATGTATGGTTTTAATGTTGTCTTTAAGGGTAAAATTTATAAAAATGCTAACCCAACTTCAATTAAAAATCCTGGTTTTGGGTCAAAATGTTGATAAAAAATTCAAAAAAGCTGACTTTTTTACTAATGTTGAAATTTTGTTGCTGAATGTAGTAAATTTTCTTTTTTTTACTTAATGTAGAAGACATAAGTGCAGCCTATTTAAACAAAAGCCGATTATTTAATTAGATTTTCTGTAGCTAAATAATTTTAATGATTTTATCACCACACTTAAGGTACTAGAGTTAGTCTTTTTAGATGTTTGAATATACTTTTCTTTAAGATATTAACTTTTGTTATTTTTTATACTTTTCTACTTCGTAAAAATTACTCCAAGCTATTTCACAGCAAAATAAAATGGCCATTGATCTGACCGGCGTTCCGAATCTGCGATTTTTCGTAGTCACGCCGCTTTCATTTAAGGTGATTGCTACAGCAGCAATTTTCGGTAGAATTGTTTTAGACTTTCTTTATGCTGAAACAAGTTTTGATAACTTACTTTGCGACAAAGACCAGAAAAAAAATTATGAAGCTTAAAGCTTAATTAAATTTTTGCCCGCTAAACAGATTAAAAACAAAAATAAATTTAGCGGGAAAAAACTAAATTGGCAAGACAGATGCTAACCCACACAGAGTCCACCTATTTATTACTGTTAATGTCATGTGTTGTTTATATCATTTGTGATTTAAATTTAAAATAAGATTAAAATTAAAGAAGTGGTAATTTCAAGTAATTTCCTTTAGGTTAGTTGAGAAATCAGTTAGAAAAATTGCACAGTCCAATATAATAGTGACGTCATGCTGTTGTTCCGTATAGCTTGTAGTACACAAATTTCTAACCTTCTTAAGGAACTTCTACGGGGTGGCGCAATAGAACGTACATATTTAAAAAATAGATTAAAAAATAAATACAAAAGGTATGGTTAAAATAAATCTAAGGCATTGTAGAGTAATAAATGGAGTTTATTTTTTAAAAATAACATCATCTAAATGGTGACCCTCTCTACGACGGCACTCCTCTAACCGCAAACGAAAATTATTGAAAACTTTCTTCAGTAATACCGGCGTAATAGCTGCCATTTCACCACGGATATTCTCCTTGAGCTGAACGATGTTTCTTGGATTATTACTGTAGACAAGTGTTTGAGGTATCCCCACAAAAAAGTCAAGAGGCGTCAAGTTCGAAATCAGTCTGCCAGGGAACATCTGCTTCACCACCGCCATGGAGTCATTTGATGTGTGACAGGTAGCTTCATCTTGTTGGAACCAAGTTCTATAATTCACTATTCTTGAACTTTCAATTTCTGGAGCCAAAAATCCGTCCAACATCTCAACATAGCGTTCCGTATTAACCGTGACGTTTTGGCCCCGCGCATTTTCGAAGAAAAAAGGGCCAATTATTCCTCTGCCAGAGATTGCTGCCCATACTGTCACTTTAGGACTATGCAATGGTTTCTGTTGTTTGATTTTGGGATTTTCACCGTTCCAGTAACGACAATTTTGACGGTTTACGAACCCATTCATAAGGAAATGAGCCTCGTCAGAGAAAAGGATATTGTCAAAATTGGAAAATCGATTAAGCATTTCATTAGCAAATGCAAATTGAGAAATTCACTGCATCCAAGTTGAGAAATCCCATTGCTGCTTCTAAGCAAACACAATTCTAGTTGGGTTGGTACGGTAAACATGTCGTTTTTGTCGTTTCACTGCGTAGATGCTAAAATAATAAATGAAGTAAAAATTGATTACCTTTTCTAAGCGGCATAAACCTCAAAAGAGCTCATTCTACTCATTCTGTTTAGGCATTTTGCTATATATTCATACGTTCACAAGAAGGTATGAAGGTATTTATATTGTAGTTTGATGCGACAGAAATATATTTATGGACCAAATGCGTTTCATTACTTTTTAAGACGGTGGGGTAACGCACAGTGGTAATAAACGAAAAAAAGAAAAAAAGAGAGAGAATGATGAAATCATTTCTAAATTTTTATCAGAGACTCAGCACTCCAGGTATAAGGTATAGCCAGGAGCACAGTTTAGAACAATTTTTTCAAAAAAAAATTTTTGAATTTTTTTCCTGGCCTTTTACAGCTTTTTGCAATTGTAAAACAAATAAAAGTCCGAATTACTTCGAAAAACATGTCTTCGAAAGGCCATATAAAGACCTATCCATTTGGTGTTTTCAAAACCGCCGTTCTGGGAAGGCTGTCAGCTGTTAAATATCTGTCATGTAAAGAGTTATTTCTTTAGTGAAAGGTTTTCTATTTACGAATATAGATAGAAGAATGCGTAAAAATTGTTAAATCCTACTACAAAAGTTGTAATTCAAGCTTGGGCGGGGTAATTGTGGTCGTCAGAATCGACCTCCATAAAGCCTAATTTCACTTTTTGAAAACGTCTATTGACTACCAAGATCATGCAATTTCACGCCGTTAGACTTATTTTGTGGGGCTATGTCAAAGACCGTGTTTTACGGATAATTCTTAATTATTAGAACATTTGACAACCGACATTAGTCAAGTTATCGCCGAGATACCACCCGAAATGTGGGAAGAAATGGTCGAAAACTATTTCAAAAGAACCCACTGCTGCAACTAATCCAGAGGCGGTCATGTCATCATATATTTTCGTGTGTCTTATTTAACTTTACTTTTGAAACCGAAAAATGGATAACCCGTTATGTCAAAAATGGTTGACACAAAGTATTTGCAACAATTTTGGGCAAAAGTGAGCACTCTTTCGTCGATTGCAGAAAAGTTGTTTAGCCACGTATAATATCTTTGTATCATTCTGAAAGATAGCAAGATTTACTTTACTTTGAAGCCTAAACTTTTCCGGACGCTACAACGGTGGCAAAAAAGTCAACTCTAATTCAAAATATCTTTAAACGCACAGATTCTTTTACAAATTCTGAATGTAAATTTATGACAAATGTGGCAAATTTGGTAATTTGTCAAGAATCCAATTTTTTTTAATTTTTGGTTTTTATATCGGAAGTGTGGGATTCTTTTCAGGAATTTTTAAAATTAAAAATAGTATTATTCAATACAACATGGCATTAATATTAAAATACGAAAAATTGTACTTCCTCTTTAGAAATCAATGACATTTGATAGAAAATATAGAAGAGTCAAAATTCAAGTTGAGACATCGGAAATTGTGAAATTTGATAATTTCGTAAATCTTTACGAAAGAAACGTAAAGCCAATTATGAATACCTACGTTTATTTTCCCATGTTTCTAAATGGGTGGACTAAGAAATGTTTATAGGGGCTACCAACAAATTTACTATGGGACAACCCAAAAAGTAATAAGATGACTCGTTTTATTCAGATATCAAACAATTTATCGACACAATCATGTAACGAAATTTTGGGCACGAAGAAGCAACCAGAGAAGGCTGAGCCAGACGGCTAAGGCGTAAGATTAAAAGTGTCCCAAAACCAAGGTCGTCAACAGTTTTTATATGGGTAGAATATTAGTCTTACGAACGGCTTTAATCAGTGATTGATGCATATGATTCAAGTAAGAAAAGCAAATCATCTTGCTAATAATTAATATTAAGAAAACAGCTACATTAAGAACACAGCATGCAAAATTTTGTCCGATTTTTATATGGAAAAAATCAATAACTGCAATCTTGTACTTGTATTCGAGTGGGGTTGTAAAGGATTATCCACTCTGCGCGAATACAAACCGGTTAGTGGAACCCAATCTATATACAAATATAAAAGCACATTCATTCCATCATTTTTGTCCTTAAGGTTAGTGTCACTTTCTTTTTCGAAACCATCGACATCAAGTAAAAGTACAAACATGTACAGGGACATATTGGTAAATATGACAGCTGGATCAAAAGCATTTTTAATGTGAAAAAAATAGTATGAGAGGGAGTCAATAACCAAAACATATGTATTGGTTGAGTGTGTGCAGAATGAAATAAAATGTTTGGAACAATTTACAATAAAAATTGAAAATTGTGAAATAAATGCCTCTTTTGAGGTGGCAGGTCATCAATGCTTTAAAAAACATAACATCATCATGGAAGTTTCCCATATGCATCAATAGAAATCACAGTTATCAGATTTGGAATATCTCCTCTACATGCAAGAATACGGTTTTTGGAATATTTTATTTTTTTTTTGATTTAAAATACTAAAAAAATAACGGCTATAATCTAAAGTATCTGAAGAAGTGTTTTTGATGAGAAGAAGTGGGGAAAAACAGATGCAAGATAATCCTTTTACCATAAATAAAAAAAATTGATGTAGAACTTTCGGATACGGAACCACAGACATTTCTATACGAATGATTTAAGTTTGGGGTGCCGTTGATAAGATAAATACATGCAGAATAAGAAATTTTTAGAAAACGGTGTTTACAGGACATATAGAAATATATATGTTAGGAGTGGGTAGTTTAAAATTTCTAAAAAAAATTAAGATTAATAAAATATTTACTTATGTACTGAGTGCGGTGAAGTTTTGTTTATAAAATGGCCTGTCCGTTAGTATAATAAAACAACAAAATGTTTTAAATATTCATGAAAAGAATTCGAAGAGGAAACTAGAAATTGAAGTTTTTACAAATTACCTCGTATCTTCACTGTTTATAGAAAACTGGTAGCCACATTTATCACATTTATTTTATACAAATACAGTTATAACTTTTTTCTTTTAAATGATATTGTGGGTTGAATTTCATTTTTTTTTTGTTCAAAAATATCTCATATTTGGAACAAACTGTGGTCGCCACTGTAACATCTAGGAAGACAGTTTAGATTTTAACGTACTTTAAATTTTGTTACCTTTGAAAATAATAGAAATTTGTTGTACAGTCTTCAAAAACTTTGTGCACAATTGGCGAAAGATTGATGGAATTTTTCCAACAATTGTTTGCATTCGTTTTTGTCGGAAATGTGGCAGCACAATAAAACAATGATCAAACCTGAAGCACCGTGGCTTGAGGTTCTGATTCTCCAAACGAAAACTACCTAACTTTTCAAAGAATTCTGTGACATTTCGTCAAAATCGATCGAACCATTAAGGAGTGGCGTAATACTTCCTAGTTTTTTTTTTCGTTTACCCCCAGTACGCGCTGTCTGTAGATTTTTATGGCACTTCTTAAAGTTGACTGAATAACCACCTTCTGGCATATTCCATATGAAATACTGATTTAATCCATATTTCGGATTTTGTTTTTCCAGTTTCACTAAATTTGGTACACGTTAGTAGTTTGCTAACGTCAGGTATGGGACTGAAAATGGGTCGTTTTGTTACACCCCCCATTACTTTCCATATAAGTTAACTTTTTTCCGCAAATTTCTTATATAATTCCTAATATACTTGTACTTCGTATTGCTTCGTAATTAAAATGCATTTACAAAAACTCGGTCAAAAAGTCATACTAAATGCAGCCAAATATAGCAAACGTTATGTGTTTGGTAAATTTGGTGAGATGTCTGTATTAATTATGGCAGAATCACAAATGCATTATGCAGATTTAAAATTGTTCCGATAGTTGATTTTTTCACGTTTAAATTCAAAAAGCTGCATAGTGATTCATAACTGCGAGTTAAAGTATTGTTTGTACTTTGCATGGATAATTGTAATACATTAAGTATTCAGGTCTTGCAATTTCTCTCAAACGAATATAGTATTTTTATTACACTAAAATGGTAATTTTAAATCGTGACGATAATTTACTGTATGTTATCTATGCGCACTTCTCCGACACGTGATCATCGCATATATGAAATACGGCCATTAGGGCAAGGCGGATATGATTAACATCAGCTCTAGTAAACTATAATGGCAATAAATTAAGAAAAAGTAGTTATTACACACAAAATGTCAATGCTATGCGTTTCATTTATTTATTTTATTTTTATTTTTATACATTTAGCCTAAGGCCTTCGATGCTCTGGTTACCTCCGCTAATTAACAATTTTATTATTGTTAGTTAGCAATACAAATAAATAAATAAAATATGCATTTCATTTACGTTTCCCAAATGTTGGCGTCATAAGGAAACGCACTTGATATTATCTATCTAGAGACGAACAGTGATCATTTGTAGACCTTTTCATACTTATTATACAATAATTGATTGTGGCGAATTTTGCTGTAACAGAACTAGCAAAAATGCTTACTTATTACGTGTAGGACAGCTTGGGTCATTTTTATATCGTCCACTACCTTGTCTTCCGCTAGCATTTTAAGCATTTACAAATGCCATTTTTAACTTTATTAAAAATTACAATACATTTAATTATTTTATGGCCAATAGTTATGTTACGGTATTAAAATAAAATATTAATGTCCCTGTGTTAGGATCTTTATCGATGTACAAAATTCGTATATAAAATTTATTTTACAGCCTTTTTTGGCTAAATGTTATAAAAGCTCATAGAAATTATTTTGCTTCAGAAAAACTTTAGAAATATGTTGGCAAAATAATACTACTATGATCTTTCCAGATCTAAATGTCTCAAGCTAAATTTAAATTTCCATCTGGAATAGGAATTGTTATGCAGTTTCTTCATACAAAACGTATTTGTTAAAAAAATGGAAGATTTTGTCTATTTAAATTACTTATAAATACCCTCATCCAATGCCCCCTTACAAAAATGTAATAAGTTTTGTTTATAATTAGCACATAAAAAAAAGATCGAATATATTTAATGCATAAATTTTGCTCAGTATAATAAAGGATTAGTAAAAATTACTCCAGATTCACAAATTACATTACGTCTATGGCACTTTACTAAATTTGATTGATTTATATATTTATAATTAACACATGAAACCAAAGATTCGATATATTTAATGTATTTAATGTATATTTCGCTCAGTCCAATAATAGGTTTGTTAAATTATTTGAGATTCTCAATTTACATTATGCTCCATAAAATATTAGTACTGACCTAATATTAAATTAGAGCAGACTTTGAATGTAAGATTATGGGCCAAAAATTGGTGGTTATCATTAGTCCTAAACTAAAGTATATGACGCAATCACAACGTACAAAATTGTAGCGGATTTGCGGGGCCATTTCTAAAGTTATGATATAAAGGATGCGTTTGGGCTAAGGTAATATATCTGGGGGTATCGGAAGGGGTGGCGCAAACTCTGCTATTTTCACTAGTTTGATAACCGAAGTAAATTATTATGATTGGTCATATTATGCATAATTATTATTGTCTGATGTTAGATAATTTAGCTCGAGGCAATATTTTAGTAGATCTCTGTGTCAAAAGTTTTGCCGTAACTTTATATATTTTAGGGTCCCACATTATTTATATGGTAGCCAACAGCAGAAGCATGGCAAAATTTCCCCGTATCTTCAGCTACACTATTGCAATATTTCAATTTTCAATCCCAAATCATGACTAGAGAAAATACTATCACTGGAAACATTTTGTTAGGATTAGTACAGATGTACTCTAACTATCTTGCCTACCAACCATCTAGACACTGGACAGGAAAACAGACATGGCGCAAGCGTCCTTAGAAGTCCTGAGACAAATGTCGCTTTAAGACACCCCGTCTCGAACTATATTTTGTTCCTGCTCTTTTCACAACTTTATTATTGAATACAATTGCATTTCTTTATAATAATGCCCACCTCATTTTGGTATTCTGTTTATTATAAAACGAAAATGGTCATATGAAGCCATATTTCATGAACCGTTAAAGATAAATATGTGACATTTTTTACATTTGCTATTGGCAAAGAAGAAATAAACACTGGGAATGACATTCAACTCGGAACGAAATTCATAAATAAGTTTAATATGTAAATAGAAATTCATTTGAATAATACTGAATAATTAACAAAGCGAGATTTCATTAGGTAAAGATTGAGTAAAAACTGATGTCATTGATAATCCAATCCCGGTAATGTATCTGGAATGGGTTGAGTACTGTATATAGTTATCCAATTAGTGGTTTCAAAACCGACGGTCTAGCAAGAATGTCAGCTGTTAAACACATGTCATCTGAAGCGTTATTTTTTTAGTGAAAAGTTGTCATTCATGAATATATAGGTAGATCGTTTAACAGCCCAAGAGCGCGTAAAAATAGTTAAAACTGACTACAAAAATGGTGATTCAAACTTGGGCTTTCAATCGAACAAAATGTTCTTCAGCGATGAAGCTCATTTCTCATTCGGTGGTTACTGCGTCAACAAGCAAAATTGTCGCATATGGGGCTCGGAGAACCCAGAAGTGATTGTGGAAAGCCCATTGCATCCGAAGAAAGTGTCTGTTTGGTGCGCATTATAGTCATTGTGCCGTATTTCATCGAATATGATGCTAGAGGAACCTCAAATGGATTCACTGCTGCGACAAATCCAGAGGCTGTTAGTTTAAGGACATTGTATTTCATATATAATGGCAAAGCCTAATAATTTAATCGAAATCACAGCTTTATATGCGTTTTATTTAATTTTACTTGAAAACGAAAAATTGATAACCCCATACAATTACAGAAAATGTGTTCATTCCATTTTTATGATGGCGTTGCAACGCACGCTGGGTCAGCTAGTATTACATATAAAAGAACGTTTCTGACACTCCTAAAAATGTCTTCGGGAATGCTGACCCCAGGTGAACGGAATCGGTTTATTGGAGAATAGTTCACCTACATAAGGACTGAATTCAAGTTTGGAGTAATAGAAATATCCAATATTTTTTTTTCAACAATTGTATCGTTTACAAATTATTTACAGATGCTGGAATATTGGCAGCCGTAACAATGGGCGAGGTTATTGAAAAACACACATTTTTTGCAATTATCTAATGTTTATAATTTTAATTTTTTGTCTCCTTTATAATTCACTATTTGATTTTCAAGTCGGAAATAAATGAATTGTTTGCCCATATTTTAGATAAGACTTTCCATATATGAAATATCTTTAAATGGTGCCAAGAAATTCTGCGTAGGCCCTCGTAGTCTTAGATACTCGATATCATTTATTAGAAATTATTTCTAATTTTAATTTAACTTATCTTAAAATATTCTTTATCTCCCAAAAGCAGTCAAATAGTTTTTCAAATCCAAGTTGTAAGCCTAACTCTACTAATCCGCTGAAAAGGGACAGCATTTTCAAATCTCAGTGATTTCTTCACAATTTATCTGTAAATTGACAGTAAGCGTAAACTTTGTTATTATTTGTTATTATAATCATGGGCATAGATTTGACGATATATCCTATTAATTAATTACAATTATTACACTGATTTTCTCTAAATTCTGACTTAACTCGCGATATTAATTCGGCTTGTCTGTTCCTTCTGTTATGAATGCTTCTCATTTTCTATTCATATTTTACACTGAAAGAGATGATTATTTTGCTAAGATTAGTGTATGAATCGCTGTAAAAGTTTCAGTCAGGTAGACAGTCCTATATATGTCTCCAAGCAAAGTCCGCGTCAAAAGTTAGTGTAAAGGTGTAAGCTGAGACAGAAGAGCAAAATTTTAAACTTCCCGAATTACAGATTAACCAACCCTAACGGATGTGGCATTGCAATCTATTTTCAGTTGTAGACCCAATTTTGTTTTCTTTAATATAATTTTAAAATTTACGAAGAAAAAATTCTTTTAAATCTAGCAATTTCTATTGGAATACTTAGTTTACCAGGCACACAATATGTGCAAATTTAAGAATACGTGGGTTACATCGATCATATGGCAGGTACGTAGTAGTACGGTTACCTTTCCATCCTTCTAACTTTTGCAAAGACTTGTAAAGCATAACAGGGGAAAAAACTTTTGCATGCTACTAATTAGAAGAAAAGGAAGATTTAATTTTACAAAATTCACCAATTGGAGAATTTGTGAACCTATTTTATCTAATGCCACATTGAGCATTAGCAAATTTGATTAAACACTGCAACTTAGAACATATGGACAAAATTGGTCATTTGTACCTCCCATACAAACCGGTAGATTTACAGTCGTCTGCTACGATCAAGCAAAATATTAACCTTTGTTAAGGTTTAAGAAGTTTCATAAAAATTCATGACAGTAATCGAGTCAGCTAGAGGCAGACGGACTTCGCTTAACCGAATTAAAAAACTATGAAATATACTAGTCGAAAGATGCCTTCATTCCTTCTGGTAAAATTTTCCCAATAATTACTAAAACTAATATATGCCTTCATTTCTTCGAATGAAGATATAAAAATCACGTAAAACAAATGTGATTAAAAAATTCTGCTCTGGTGATATTGTGCTGAGGTTTATTTTATTTTTGAAATAGGGTTCTGACCAGTATTACATTCAGGTCTCGCCTACTGGGTTGGACATGCCCACAGAAATCCACTTAAACTAAAAATCAGTCTCAAACAAAACGGAAAATCGAAACCGATACTAAACCTGAGTGTCTGACTTTACCCGGAGGTTATGTCAAAAGCTGATAAAGTTCTTCCGGGAGTCTTCGGAAGAAGAATATGTGGAGTTATCATCGTTCGGGCATAGTATCGGCGTCTTGTGAATATTGAGCTATATGATAACATCGAGGCGGTGCAGCGTCTCAAAGTACATTTGGTATGATGGTTGATTCATGTTGGGCAGATGACCTAAAATCTCCAAAACTGCGATTAGAATTCTGAGACACTACTGTGAAATTTGCAGACTACTCTTCTGTTCAAAACGTGTTAAAAATTCAACAGAATCACAAGTGCTCGGCAATATATATAGACTGTATCCCACGCCATATTGTGATTCAAGGTATAATATTCAGAAACATCGAAGTAAGATCATACGATCGATTCAGAATAACATATTTAGTACTCACAGATTGCAATTATGAACCGATTTCAACAAAAAATTATGCACGTGATAAAGCAGTTCGTTTGTAGAGTAGGGCAGTTTAGTTTGAGCAGGGAAGAATCCCAAGTTTTGACATAGCCCCCATACAAATAGGCAGTCCAAGCGTACTTTAATCGCTTTCAAAATGTCATAGTGGTCATTAATTACATAATATTTGGTAACTATTACTTGATTGGATCATAGATTAACCTCCACAGTTCGGTAGAGTTAAGAACGAAATGTTAAATAATTGTCTATATTATAGCCCTGAACAAATAAATCATCCATCGGTTTTATCGACCATAGTTTTCATATTAAAGTCTCGATTCTGAAAGTATTACTTTAGATCCGATGGTGTATGATATTTAATTTCAGCGATTTACCTGTCCAAACTTTGCACCTGTCTACTTGGTTATAAACTATCAGCATGTCATTCAATTTAGTCAAATCCTCATTTTGTATGGAGAGTGAGAAAAGTAAAATAAGATGTGAACAAATTCATTATTTGTTACGACTTAAATCATTATGATTGGCGAAATTTTGGAAGATGAGCGCATACCAATTCTTAGTTATGGGTGCAAATGCCAAATATATCTAATTTCCATTGTAATTAAAAAAGTAAAAAATTGCAGTGTAATAAGAAAAATATCTTAAGGTGTATGATCACATTTATGCACCAATATCTCAAATTATCTGACTCGTCACAAGTTATTACACCCCGTTAAATTGTAGCTAAATCAAGCGTAAACATTTCTAATTAATCGTATGAAAGTATTTTTTCTTAAAATTCCACATTCTTGTGTGGTGGTATCACAACTTCCAAAAACATTATCATTTGTAAAATTTCTTTAAAATCGGTTTAAAACCCCTGAAACGAATTGCGTGGAGACATTTTGTATAGCAGGTACTAGATCGGGAGTAACCAGTTAATCTATTGGCAGTCTTAAATTAGACAGTGGCAGAAAAGTTATGATAAAGTCAATACAAACATTTCAGTACACATTTCAGTAGACAAATGCGGTGAGTCTTTAACGAAACTTGGATAGTTTGTATTGACATTTGTGTACAAAGACAACTGACGAAAATGTCTTTGCCAAAAAAAAAAGAAAAAAAAAAAAAACAAAAAATATAAATTATTTTCTGTTTTTGGTGGGAAACGTGAAAATCGATACAGTCTAAAAACATATATTTATAAAAAATGTGTATTGTCTCTACAATGTGTCAATATTTCAAACTCAACATCAAAAAGGTAAAACATGACACTTAAATTAAAATTATGCTACGCAATATGTAACCAGTAGATTCGTATCTTTTCACTCAAATCCTTGTAAAGATATTACACATAAGTTTTTAAAGCGAAATGTACTCATTATTGTAAAATGTGCCTGTAGCTTTAAACAATTAAGTATCATTTGGCGATAATATTATCAACTAATTACATTTTATTTCATTCGCTTTTTTCAATTTTTTTATATATTTATTATCGACACATGACAGTATGATTTTGTAAAAAAGACATTTATATTTACCGCTAGGCCTGTGTGAATGCAGTCAGAGAATCACAAGACGTTATCCATTTTCATTAAAAATATCCACTAATTAATCAACATTTCCCTTGTAACCAAATTGTTGAGCGATATTCGCGACGGTGGTAAAAAATTCGTTTCTTGTCTTCCTTTTTTTAACACATTTCACACAATGGGCTTTCGCTCATAGTACAATAATTTAACTGAACTTCCTTACAAAAATAGAACATACTTCAACTTCAACTACAGTTTTTTTGAAATGAAATAATGAACATGAAACCTAGAGGGTAACTTTTCGAATGTCATTTTTAAACTCAGAATAACCAATGAAAATTTAAATTTATTTCAATTCTAAATGTTGAATATTTTTAAACAATTCATAATATTAACATTCAAAATAAAGAAAAAGACGGTGGCGATTTCTATTTATTGCAAATAAGCACAAACAAACACACAATTTTTAATTTTTGGTAATCAAGTCGTGATGAGAAATGATTTCTTGTAGAAAATCATGCACATTTGCGAGAATGTCACAAAGCTAAATCCTACGCGCATTTTATACGTGCCAGCAAGGCGTAGTTGTCGACACCACTCTGTATTGTATTTTTCAACATATTTCATAAATTATTTATCATTTATTTTTTTATATTTACACCAAAGAGCTGCGAAATGGAGATATTTATCGCTTCACCCCATACACAATAAGTGGACAGACACAAAGCTGAAAAGTGAACAGTTGGATGCCCGATATAAAATAATCGATCCAGGCCGTCCATAATATATCCTACACCATACGATCCGAAACAGTAACTGTATTACCTTGAACAATTCCACAATATGAGAAACTATGGCCTGTAGAAGAGATAAACTCAAGATTGGTGACTTGTTTGAACGAGGACTGCAGGAAATATGAACCTATACGTTCGGCTTTCAGTCATATTCGGCTCTGATTTAATCATATTTGATATATTAAGGGTGTCCCAACAAGAACGCAAGATTTAAATGACTGATGCAGCAATTGAATTGTTTCTCTGGCTGTATGACATGTGGCGCCGTCTTGTTGAAACCACATGCCCTCCACATTCATTTCTTCAAATATAGGCACGAAAAAACTGGTTATCATTTCACGATACCGAACATCATTGACTGTTTGAGCTTGACATGCCTTATTTTCATAAAAAAGGTCTAATGATTCCTCCAGCCCAAAATCCACACCACACAGTGACACATTGAGGATGCATTTGCTTCCAGTGAATCACTCGAGGATTTTCCTCACCCCAAATACGACCATTCTGCCTAATGACGAAGCCATCAAGATGGAAATGGGCCTCGTCACTGAAGATGATTTTATCGGCAAAATCAGCATTTGCATGTTGTCTCTCCAATGCCCCATTAACGAACTCCCTTCGCTGTCCATGGTCAGCTGGCTTCAGTTCCTGAATCAATTGAACTTTGTATGCATGAAGATGCAAATATTTCGTCAAAATTCGCTGCATAGTGGATTTGGAAACACCAATTTGCTGAACTCGGTGTCGAATTGAGGTGGATGGAATTTGAGCGACATCATCACGTACAGCTGCTACATTTTCGGTCGATCGACCTGGTCGAAGCCGCGTTGTTGTCTTTACATCACTAACAGACCCAGTTTTGGCAAATTTATCCATTAATCTTTTTACAGTTGACTCTTTTGAAGCATTATTGTGACCACAAATTGATCGGAATTTGCGAACTGTAGCCGCAACACTTTCACCATTTTGGTAAAACAATTTCACAATGAGAATGCGTTGTTCATTCGTGTAACGCTCCATTTTTAACCTCGTACCTTTTACTAGCGAACAATAACAATTGTTCAAATGTCAAACAATGACACTTCGAATGGCGCAAAATTTAAATCTTGCGTTCTTGTTGGGACACCATTTATAATTTAATCTCAATGAGAAGTGTGGTTTGTAAAATTAATAAAATCATTTTATATACGAGTCACATTAAAATATATATCAACATTGTGTTTCTTCAATGTTGTTAGCACACGATTTAAAAATATTTGTAAAATTCCGATAAATTCTAAAGAAAATAAAATACAATAAATTTGAATATCATACTTGATTGGGACTAAGCCGAAACGTGGACCGATATCGCCCACTTTCAATAGAATTCCATCTTGGGACAATCGAAATAGAGATGCGCCAATTATTACGGGCAGTCTGATAGATGGACCTTGGTAAATCGAATCAGAAAAGGATTCCGAATCTATCGTTATCGTTATTTTTTAGTTTTGCACTCAACAACACTAAACCAAGATAACCATTTATTACATACAGTAAAGGGTATTAAAAGTCATAGCATGACAAGAGTAGTATTCAAAAAGTGACCAATATGAAGAAAATTATCGGTACGAGCATCAACCACATCAAATATGTTCGTTCGAAAATGTTGGGTGTCACTGAAACAATAAGAATGGTATGATTTATGCTCGCATACAAAACAGAATATGAACTGATGGTAAAGGAATAAAATTAAACACAAACTATAAGTTTATAAATTGGCCTTTGGCCGTTTATAGATACAATGTTGTCATTCTACAAATAAATTAAATTATGTATAGAGTGTATAGTCTATGACAGCTGTCACTGTCGTGATATGTTCAACTGAGCCGTACAACAAGCATTTATAATGAAATAGTGCTTCACTTTGATTCGCGCTCTCCACTATACGAGTATTGGCACTCGGCAAATGTGACAATATTAGCTTTGAAAAACCCATATTTTGTTTGTAAATATCTGTCGTATAAAGGTTGTAAGGGAATTTAGCCAGCCTCTCCCTAATTACGTTCACAACACGTGCCATAGCTCACTTGAGTAGCTTCCCACATATTGCGTGATTTAATGGTGACGTCACAAGAATATTTTGCTGTTTATTTTGAATCTTTGTTTGTCATTAGTGCATATTGCTTTTATAATATATGAAGTCATCTTAACTAATTTTGATTAATTGAAAATGGCGGGACCAAACGTCACAGTCATCGCCAACACTGAAACAGCCACTTTCGCAACACCATCGATTTACATAACGAGACCCAACTACTGTGGACCTCGGTGACTCACAGATATTGCGCCGCCTATTTTTATTGTCATGGTTATATTTTCTTGAGAAACTTTCAGTGGATGACATTCATACACAAAATGCAAACTTGAAACAATAAAATGAGAAATTAAGCAAATAGCACTTTTGTGATGATCCCTAACAGTGACAGAACAGAAAGCTACATTTAATTTCATTAGCTTCAGTGAGCGTTGCTAGATTCCGTCGGGTTTGATGATGGTGTGCCGTCGTTTGGCATTTACCAAAAATATGTTAATGGGTGCAACTGTATCCAAACATTTTATTTGCTTCTTTTACTTTTGTGACTTCACGGGCATGCTGTGAGGCGTTATCAGGCAATTTCGTTGTTTCGAAACAACGACACACTTTTCTTGCTGCTTAACATATTTTCCTTAGGGTAGTCATGCATTACGTTTTTTGGACACTAAACATCTTGTTCGGCATTAACTACATGAAACATGTGATTGATTTGTATCTTAAATCATTCAATAGTGTATCTTAATCATTCAATAGTGCACACTTTTTATGAATTAATATTACGTCTGTTAAACTCTATCTTAATCAGATAAATGTTGAAGCGTTTGGGACACAAATTCTACTAAGTTACCTTAGAGTAGTTGGTTGCAATGAGTCTAATAGTGGAGTCACATTATTACATAAATAGCCTTGGGACGTGCATTGCAACGCCATCATAAAAGTGGGATGCAAATATCTTCTGTAATTGTGTAACGCTCAACACACATTTGAAATATAATCTGGATTGAATTATCAACACATTTTATTCAGTCTTTATCTAATGAAATCTTGCTCGGTTAATAATTCAGTACAATTCAACTTTTATGAATTTGGTCCCGAAGTGTAAGACCTTTCACGACTTATTTCTTCTTTGTCATTAGTAAATGTAGAAATTTCACATATTTATCTGTAACGGTTGATGAGATATGGTCGCTTAAATATAGAGTGTTTTTAATCGTAGTTTTTTTTTTTTGTTTAATCGAATAAAACACTCAAATTTGCATCATATATTAAAATTTTTTATTGGAATCGATAAATTGGTCTTTATCATTTCATTTTTAAAGATAATTTCATGTAAATGTCGTCCGCGGCTCCGTCTCAAAACGTCCATTCGGAAGATCCAATTTTTCGTCACTTTTTCGAGCATTTCAGTTTGTATTCCACGAATAACGCGTCTCACGTTATCCTGTAAGGTTTCAATTGTGTTCGGCTTGTGCACTAGACTAACGACTTGACATAACCCCACAAGAAATAATCAAGAGGCGTTAAATTGCAAGATCTTGGGATAATCGAGAGATCAGCTGCTTACCAAATTAATCCCTTAACATATCTATTGCCACACTACTCGTGGTATGTTGCACCATCCTGAAGTGGGACAAAAAAAAAAAAAAACAAAATCGCGTGTCATGGTTCGATATCGTTCGCCGTTGACGGTAACTTTTCTTCCACGGTCGTCTTTGATGAAAAATGGACCGATGATGCCACCAGCCCATAAACCACACCAGACTGTCGTTTTTTCGGGATGAATGGGTAATTCATATATGGCATGTGGCTGTTCATCACTCCAGATGCGACAGTTTTGCTTTGTGCGTATACGTTCAACAAGAAATGAGCCTCATTGCCGAACACAATTTTTCGATAAAACAGCAAATTTTCATTGAGCTTTTGTAAGGCCCATTCATCAAAAATTAGACGTTGTGGTAGGTCATTCGTCACTCCATGATGAAATGGCAGAGTATACTGTAAACTTTTCACGTTGACAGATGATGTTTGGACGTCATTACCAACCGGTGCTGCCAACCTGAAAAACGTAAATCTTAAAAAAATCACCCTGTATTTGTGTAGTAAATCATTATTTTTTAAGCCATAACCTAACATAGCACATGGCAGTTTCGTGATTGACAGCAACATGCTCTTAAACTATAATGACGATCAGAATACACCAGTATTGATTTTTCAAAAAGAAGTTTAGTACCGCCCACTTTTTGTTAGAACACGTTATCTTCTGTATCTACAGTACACGTATCAAATACCGAATTCAAATCTGTTATAGTTCATAAGATATGCGATTTATCTCGTTAGGTTGTTTGGACGGTATTGCCTCGTGATAATTTTGTAATTCATAGCAACATATAGCTTAATTTTTATGGCGTTCGATCAGTAAACTTCGCCATTTTAATGGATTATTAAAAAGGGAGCGGTACCGGCCAGTTCTTATTGATATATTTCATTCTATTCCAGTAGTATCTGTACCAAATGTGATCTGTTCACCTCTTCTAATTTATGACGTTGGACGCTGCCACAACCTTTCAACATGTGAAAATTTCATGATTGACAGCAGATTGACGGTTACTTTGTCCAGAGCAGACCAATTTTTTTAATTTTTTACTGATATCAGTAGTTTACACATAAAATCGCATCTTTGTACTTCAGATGGTGTATGAAATACGGCTATTCAAAATGCTAAGTAATGTGAGCGGTATCAAACCTGCCACAGTTTTATGCAGTTTTACTCATATAATTCCGAAATTCTAGCCTGAGAAAATGTAACCATAAAAAACGCAACCGGGTAAAATTTTCAAATAATATGAATATTGAAAATTTAACTTCTAACTGTATCGAGTTCTTCTAGTTATATATTTCCTATAAGCCAAATCTCTCATCGATTTATCAAACAAAATTTTACTAGAGTTTATGGAATGATCTTCATAACATATTATCCTCTTGCGAATAACAGACACACATATAATTGTTTGGTTAATAAATGTCGAAATAAGATAAAATTTCTCATATACAACCACAGCAGAAAATATTGTTGAAAAATCAAAATTGCGAAAGTAACTAGCAAATGTCAATATAATTCACTTTGCAAATGCCAATATTACACAATCAGTTAGAATTTCAAAAGAGGCAAAAATAAATGCATGATGTAATATATATAATATGGCCATTAGCTGCACTTGAATATTGAGTCAAATAAATGTCACAAACTCACATGAAATGAGTTAAGGAGGATGACTTATGCTCCACATCATAATAATTAGGGCTGAAAAGAAGAAAAAAAATGGCTTAAAACTATGATCAATGTTTCAAAAACAAAATCTTGTTTAAAATCTTTCCCCAGATCATTGCTAGGGATTGCAAATGGGTCCTATTGACCCTCTTCTCTTATGCTTTCCAGACAAGCTCACTGGCAGCTACATTTCATTGTAATATTTCAGTAATCGAGTAATCAAATCCTTTGTCTTCAAGGGTAAGATATGTTAAAATGCTAACCTAATCTTAATTGAAAATCCAATTTTAAGTCAAGATATTGATCAAAAAAGCCAAGATATTGTTTTAAGTCGATTTTCTTACTAGTCTAATTCTATTACTGAATGTTTCATATTCTTGTTTATTATGACCTAATAGGGGCGACCCAAGCACAACAGATGTGAACAAAGCATGATTATTTCACTACATTTTCTATAGCAATTAGGCTTTAGTACCACTTTTAAGATACTAATGTCCGTCTTTTTAAATTTTTTTTAAAATAGTTTTCTTTGCTTAAGGACAAAATTCGATTGTAGTCTGTAGAAAGGCAATAAAATATTATTTTCTATGCAAAATCTTTAAGCTTCCGTTTGAATAACTTACAGTTCTTTAGTTCGTAAGAATTTCTCATAGTTATTTCACATTTCTAAATCAAATGTTTGGCCCGCTAAACAGGGGAAAATCTGGGTTGGCAATACTGGTTGTACATCATAAATTCTACAAAATTTGTAAATGGTCGGTTGAATGACCAAACAAAAAAAATGGCCGATTTAACTCATAAATTATTAAGTCCACATCTACCATTAAATTATCCACATTTCGTCAAACAATCACACGCTAAAGTTAAATCATATCTAAATATTATCAAGAAGCGAAATCTCCATCTGATTGCCACACAAGAAGTGCGTTTAAAGCAAATATGCCAGCCCTCATTACAGCGCGAGGAATTTCCGTAATCAATTTGTATTTTCACCGTGTGGGTTTCTCAGGAATATGGTATGAAATGCCTCTATGTTTTGATTATCTATAACTTACATTTGTTTATATTCTTTGTGTCCACCCCAAAAGCCCAGAAAACAAAATTTTCGGATGATTTGTGAAGTTGATTAAGTACGTTGTGTTTCCAAAAAGCCTTGTTCTTTTTTTGGAAACAGTTTGAAAAGCATCCATAAATCTTGAGGCTGTCAAACAAATTTGTTACCTTTTATCATCAACAGAAAACAGTACCATACAAACTACCCAACTTGCCAGACAACTCATCCGCCGCTAAACGCCCTTCTATTAAATTCTTCTGCTGCTTCGCATCTTAGCTCTTTCTGGGTTATAAGGTGTGTGTGTATAAATCCCTGTTTGTTATTGTTATTGCAGTTAAAGCCATAAATTTAAAATTTTATGTGAATTTATTTGTATGGAACTTAATTCTTCTTAGATTAAAAAAAAAAAAACAACTACAAGTTTTGGGCTTTAAACAGGCAAACAGGTTTTGTACTCAAAATGCTAACAAAAATTCAGTAGAAATGAATATTAAACAGGTTGTTCGACAGATCTGTTGTTAAGCCTTTAAGTTTTACGTATTCACATTCTATTTATGGGTTTCTTAGCGGGTGAAAAATTAATCTCATCACTTCCGATATAAATAAGTATGCTAGTTAATGGTAATAATAATTTTCTAATTTTATTGCTTTTTCAAAACTTGGTTTCATGCAGCCATGCAGCATAGCAAAATCCTGAAGTGACCAAAAACGAGTTGTTTAGAAACCAGAACTTCTATGAAAAAATATGTCTTTCAATCTGACGCATTTCCTTAATGATTTGGTTCGTATACTCCTACCTGCGTTATTGCTGGAGAATTTGAAAACGTGACACACAAAGGAGAGGAGAGGTAATTTTTAGAAATGTGTTTATTCAAATAATAGAAATGTAATAAAATCAAAACAGAAAATTCAGTTTGCCTTACATATACCTTCATGCTGCGTCCTTTTGTAATTATTTTGTTTTTTTTTTGCAAAAATGAGTAAAATAGAAGAGAAATTATGGAGAAACCATTCATAATGGCCAAATCGGCTATAATGTATGTGAAATACCCTACAGAACGTGGCAATGCAGGCCATTTACATTCACAGGTCTAAAGGCTGAAAAAGATGGAAAGAGTTTATTTCTAACATTTGCCGAAACTTTTTTGCCACATGTCTTCTTATGGGACTGTATACATGTAAATCATATTAAAAATCATAATATTCGGGAAAAGTGTAAATTCAATAAATAAGTGACTCAATAATGCAATACTTTGTATTTGTTTCAGCCTAAAGTTTTCCAAAAGCCCGGTGTTTGCTAAATTATATTGAATTTGCTACAACTGAATTGTAGGTAATTCTGACACACGCACATATTATTCATCTCTTCGCGTGGACTATAGGCACGAAATACATATTCTATATACCGCTGAATAGAAAATCGTCCGGCATTTACATATATCCATAAAAGGAACAATTCCGGAAACCGGCGAGACAATAATTGATGAATCTAAGTGATTTTTTACAAAGACCGCATCCTACTACGGTGAATTTAAGATTTAAATAAAAACGAAATTGAGGTTGTACCTTTGGACACGATTCCCATTGAAAAAAATTCCCAGAAATGGGATACATCACTACATTTTGATTACTGGTTCCTTTCACGGCTCTCCGGAGATTAATCTTTGCATTTATTGCTATTTACAGTTGTGACCTTATACACCCAGGTTGAAAACAAAGTAATGAAAAATTCAAGTTCGACCGTTTTTTATAAAACTTTGTAGAGAGCAGGATAATTATCAGGGTACTCTTTTTGCAAATCCGTTGTAATCTTTAGACTCAATAATAAAACTCTAGGGAAAACGACGTTATATACAAAAATATTGAGAAAGTTATTCAAATTAATTCATTTCAGCATACTATGCAACAGCCCATATCATGGTACAGGAAAGTGGAATCAGATTCCCACGTAACGATATCCCCATATCAACTTGACTATCCCCTGATTTGTGCTAAATCTGACGATGCAGTCCATTTTCATACCAAAGAAAGCGTGATTATTCGGTCAAATGTTTCAAATTTTATCAAGCTTTGCCACACAATATAATTGAAAAAAGTAAGAGAACCTTTATTCTACAAATTACGGATTACAACTGAAAACTAAATTTTAAAATTCGACTCAATCCAGCACAATTGCTTCAAAGGCATAAAGTTAATAATATATTGTTTAAATAAATCGTTTGTATAGAAGGCACCGGAAGGAGCGTGATTACTTGACCGATATTTTTGAAAGTTTTACAAAGAATTGTGTATCAATGGAAGGGCTACTGCATCCAACTAATTAGGAATTGCAGTGGAAAAATTGGATTTCGGCAAATGGGACAATTTATGTGGGAGGTACAAAACGGAATATGGCAATGCACTACTTTTTCATTCTGAGATCCAGCCCTGAAAAATTCTCAGCATGTGTGGCTAAATTTGGTTTAACTACGGTCGATTTCATAAAATTCTGCCAGAGTAGTAAGCAATATAAATCGGAGTTTTGCAGAATTAATTAATCACTCTTGGAAAAAAACATTACCTGGTTGGGTCCTTCAGTAAACGCACTAGAGTACTAAATAACATTTAGTGATTTCGTAACTTCCGTACCAACCGAAGGAAAGTATCACTCGCATCTTTTATTCAACCATACTAAATTCTGAAAAACATATCAAGCATAGGCTTGCTAATTAAACAAACAAAATTACAAATGGATATGGAGTTTTCACACACTTCATTTTCAGAATATGGAGTTTTGGCTTCAATCAGGTGTTCTTTTGTACTCTCAGTTCTGCCAATGATAATGTTCCGCATTCGCAATTTGTTGATAACAACCAAGCGGCACTACACATACCTTTGCACCAGTGCAAAAGGGCGTTGCATGAAGGTACGTGTAAGTCGGAAGTTGTCAGAAATGGATATAAAAAAACCCAATTGCCTTGCATGCCATGGATGAGATATTTGACAGCTTTACAAATTCAATGAACTTACGCACATTCTATTTTTAGAGACACTCAAAGGGGCCTACAGCTTAGTCATGATTCTAAACATCACAGTTCGAGAAGCATTTATCGTACAGGACTTGTCGATTTCTCGACTACTTGAAGTGTTCGTCAAACACATCGAGTTGACCGCCGCCAAATAGTCACAGGTGGCTGTATGTGGGAATGCACAGTCAAATGCAAAAGTTCAGTAGCAGGTGAATTCAATTTCAAATTGAAGTTCTTATTTTTGATTGCTGCTTAATCAATGCCAAATTACATTTCTCTGCTTCATTTTACAGATGTCCTCACTAAACCATCGTTTTTCAATATTAAGCCATCAATATAATTTTTTTTTGCATCAATATAGATTAATAATATTTATACTTAATGGAAAAGTACTGAAATGTACATAGTTTCTCGAGATCGTGCCAAATAAATTATTTATTAGTTTTCCTCCTGATATTTCTTCGGTAATAAGAGTAATCAGGAACCGTTACAGTTATGTAAAGTCTTTCTTTAAGAATTATTTGTAATTTTTGTTTCCATGTTTTCGCTTCAAAAATAGTTATTATACATAACAATTATAGCAGTTATTTTTAATAATTATTATATCACTCCGAAACTTATTTTTGATGTATATTTTACCAATACATCAATAACACCTATTCAAGACTTTTAAAGAAGACTTTTGTTCTTTCTAATGAAAAAAAAAATCGCCTAAATGGTTTTAGTTCTCTTGGTAAAAGTCTTTTGATTTAGTTAGTATGCAAATGACTCCAAATTAACTACGGCAGTATTCTGGGTAACCAGAGGCAGACAACTACGACAATGAATTTGCTCACATTCATACCAAAAATTTAAACAAAATGTAATCTTCGTCAGATTCAATTATCTTAGAATTGAATTTTAAGCACTATTATTTACTTCTAGAGTATCTACGCCGATAAAATAGTCTTTATGGCTAGAGACAGTAAACCTCTTTTGTGAAGCATATACAGGGTGGCCCAGAATGAACGAAGTGGTGTGAATTCCTTATAACTTTTTTATTATAATTTTTTTTTCTTTTCTTTTTAGTATTTTGTAAAGAAGACTTGGAGAATTTATAATGGAGCAATACACAACTGAACAACGTGCCCAAATCGTTGAAATTTACTTTGTAAATCAACGGTCCACTGTGTTGACTCAGCGTGCATACCGTCGTCAATTTAATGTGCGGGTTGCACCCTCTCAGTCAACAATAAACCGTCTTGTAGCAAATTTTCGAGAACAAGGAGCAGTAAGGAACCTTCCTGGTGCTGGCAGACGACGAACGGTGCACACGGATGACAATATTCAAGTAGTACAGGAGGGTATTCAGGAGGATCCACAAACATCAACCAGGAGACGTTCGACACAACTCGCTGCAGCGAATTTTGCATAGCATAAGAATGTTTCCATACAAAATTCAAATTGTCCAAGAATTGAAACCGACAGATTGACTATGCAATTTATTTCCAGCAAAAACCACAAGAGAATCCTAATTTTATTCATAACTTAGTTATGAGCGGCGAAGCCCATTTCCAATTAAATGGGTTCGTTAACAAGCAAAACTGTAGGATATGGGCTACGGAAAGCCCGAGAGTACTTCATCAACGACAATTACACGCAGTTAAGTGTACTGTTTAGTGCGGTGTTTCTTCAGAAAGGATCATTGGCCAACATTTTATTTTGAAAATGAACGAGGTGTTGCCATTTCCATCAATGTTGATCGATATCGGGCCATGTTGGAAAATTTTGTAAGGCCAACCGTGGGAAACCATCCGCAATATGGTTCCAACAGGATGGAGCCACAGCGCACACTGCGAGGGCCACAATGGCTCTTTTACGCGACATATTTGGTGAAAGAATAATTTCGCGTACAAGCTATTTTAATTGGCCTCCGCGTTCCCTGGATTTAACCGCTCCAGACTTTTTCCTTTGGGGTTATTTAAAAGGGAAAGTTTATGTTAATAAGCCCAAGACTATTGACGAATTAAAATCCAATATTCGAGACGAAATTAGCAACATAACACCGGAAATTTTGCGAAAGGTCATTGAAAATGTGTTGGAAAGAGCACATTTGTGCGAAACAGAAAATGGCCACCACTTGCGGGATATCATTTTTAATAACTAATCTAAAAATATTCCCCATAAATTTACTGTATTTAAAAAAAATTACCAATTCAAACGCGGTCATTTAAATGGCATTGTATCGTATTTCGTACAGAATCACAAGGTTCCAGCATTGCAATGAAAAAAAAAAAAAAAAGCTTCAACGAAATCTTAACTTTATGTGTGTTTTACCTAACTTTACTTAAAAAAGAAAAATGGATAACCCTATGCGGTTATAATAATAAGGTAATATATTATACGATTAGAAGAAGATGTGTTTACACCTACTTCAATGACTGCGTTGCAGAGTACGACGACTAGTTAGTAATACGTTTTGAAACAATTTTTTTAAATATTTTCAATCATCAATATTTTCAATGTATCAATGTTCGTTATAGCCAATGTCAATGTTAAATTTAATGTTAAAATACTGTAGAAGTTCCATGTGAGATTTTACGAGTAGTTATGTTTACCACAGATTTTAGAGTAGGGTAGAAGCTGCGTTTGTAATACTTACGCAAATTCTTACCAAAACGAATTAATTTATTGTCAGAAAATCTTCATAATTGTATATGTACATAAACCAAATCACAATTGACACCATTAACTATTTCAAATGATGTTTATTTTAAATTTGTATACTGCTTTTTTCTCCCACCTCTTTTGTCTTTTATCATTAAAAGGAAGTATTTTGTGGGATGTACTGGGTATTGTGGAAGAAGGGCATGATGACGCATTGACGTTATGAAATAAGATTGACGTTTACAGTTTCAGAATTAAAACATCATCGAGGCTACATTTAAAGAAATTGAGCGATTAGCCAAGTGAACTATTAGAGGGTTCGATTGGTCCTTCGCCCCTATGTAAGAGCGAATATGTGCGTAGTGGCGAGTATAGAGGGGGAAAACCCAATCGTACGGGAGGTATATAAAGATCAATCGAACACTTTGGTAGCTGTATATATATATATATATATATATCTATATATATATGGATTAGAGATTTTAAGGTGGAAATAATCTTAATCTATTCTCAAACTTTAAATCTCATCTTTCTTGGTATGAAGGTTGTGGTTGGGATAAAATGTGTACAGTGGTCCCTTTTTGGTAAGCAGATACTGTAGAATGAACCAAACCTAATTTTACAGTGCCTTTTTAACTTTTTCTATATATGTTAGTTGGTGTAATAGCAAAAATTGTAAATGCTTGACATTTCCGTTGATATTTGATTAACATATTCATAATCTGCTTACCAATTTATATGTACGTATACCTATATATGTATCTAAAGATGGACTTGTCACGGAGTCCGAAACGCGTCATCCTTGTGGCTGATTACTGAATTGACTGTAATTCCAACCAGACACTTAAAAACATTTCTATTCTATGGTGTTTCTATTTCTAGAATGATATCTTCTTCTTTTGTAAATTTGCTTAAATTTGGTACACATTTAGTTTTTGGAAAATTAGGGGCTCAGATTGAAACAGGACCTACTTGCCACACCGATTTTTTTGAAATTCAATCTTTCTTCTGTAATATCTCATTAGTTCATTGCAAAGTGAAGTTAACCGGCGGATTTTCTCAAATTTTACTAGGAATTATGAAACAATTTGAGGAGAAAAATTGGGTAATGGATGGGGAGTTACAGGGAAGAAATTGTATTTCGTGAAATCGGTAAATTTGCATAAAATGTGTCAGAAGAGGTGGACCGATGTAACTCCTTTACAATCCCCGGCTATGATTTGGCAAAAACCAACAAAGTGTATTGTTGTCACCGACACTAGTGACCGATTTAATCCACCTGTTCTTAGTTTCATATTTTATATATAGTGGCAATGTCTCAGAGTGAAAACGAAGAACATTTCCACACCCTTTCTGGAACCTGATATACAAATTTAACAATGTTTCGAATTTTAATCACTATTCAGGAGAATCTGACTTGTGGGCTGCACTAATCTAGGTTTTCGTTCATTACATTGCCGCTTAATTCTCTATAAAACTGAGAAATATCGATGCAGTAACCATACTCTTTCTTGAACCTCCCATGCAAATGAGCAATTTAATCAACATATTCTTTATTACATATCTTTTAATCAGTTGTGTTTAAACTCGGCCAAATTTAGCGCATATCTTGCATTTGGTAAACTAATTTCTAACAACAGAATGGGTGATGTTGCCACGCCCATTCTAGTACCTCCCATATAAGTTGACCGATTGATCTATATTTAATTTTCCGCTGCAAACCACAATTTGTAGCCTGAAGTTAATTAAATTCTCGCTTTATAATGCCGGTCAAAATGCTTCATAATGCTTGACCAAGTAAGCATGCCCTCTCTAGTACATCCAATTCAAATTATGTTATTAAACTTATATATTTCTAGATTCGTACACGTCACACGTCAGGGATTTAGCGCTGCGAATGAAATTAGGCTGCTCTCTTTAAGGTACCAACCGATTTACCAAAATTAGATAGTTCCTGTGCATTTTCCAATCGAAGGACTTCAATGGGTTTAAATTTTGTTTCTTTTTTTGTGCTTTCAGTCAGATTGTGTTCATACCTTCACCCGTAGGTATCATATCCAATGACATATACTTTTATCATTTACTAAGAACAGAGCAAATCATCGCTCTTCTTCTGGCACTGGCAGCAACGCAAAGATACTTTGGGTGAAGTTAGTTCATCTGACTAAAATTCCTGTAGTGGTTGCCGTATCAAATGATATCTTCCTTCGGGTGAAAGTAGGTCGTGTTTTGGCACCTCCACTTTTTGTACGACTTTGTTTATTTTTTGAAATACAGGGAGGCGCAATAGAACGTGCATATTTAAAAATAGATTAAAAAATAAATACAAAAGGTATGGTTAAAATAAATCTAAGGCATTGTAGAGTAATAAATGGAGTTTATTTTTTAAAAATAACATCATCTAAATGGTGACCCTCTCTACGACGGCACTCCTCTAACCGCAAACGAAAATTATTTAAAACTTTCTTCAGTAATACTGGTGTAATGGCTGCCATTTCACCACGGATATTCTCCTTGAGCTGAACGATGTTTCTTGGATTATTACTGTAGACTTTGTGTTTGAGGTATCCCCACAAAAAAAAAAGTCAAGAGGCGTCAAGTCTGGACTACGTGGGGGCCATGGGATATCACCTCTTTTCGAAATCAGTCTGCCAGGGAACATCTGCTTCACCACCGCCATGGAGTCATTTGATGTGTGACAGGTAGCTTCATCTTGTTGGAACCAAGTTCTATAATTCACTATTCTTGAACTTTAAATTTCTGGAGCCAAAAATCCGTCCAACATCTCAACATAGCGTTCCGTATTAACCGTGACGTTTTGGCCCCGCGCATTTTCGAAGAAAAAAGGGCCAATTATTCCTCTGCCAGAGATTGCTGCCCATACTGTCACTTTAGGACTATGCAATGGTTTCTGTTGTTTGATTTTGGGATTTTCACCGTTCCAGTAACGACAATTTTGACGGTTTACGAACCCATTCATAAGGAAATGAGCCTCGTCAGAGAAAAGGATATTGTCAAAATTGGAAAATCGATTAAGCATTTCATTAGCAAATGCGAGTCTTGCTATGAAGTCAGACTCTTTCAATTCTTGTGTTAATTGCAGCTTATATGGATGCAGTTTAAGATCCAATGTTAAAATTTGTTGCAAACTTCGTCGCGATAATTGTAAGACAGACGATCTCTTGCGAGTCGACATTTGTGGATTTCCTCGTACTGACTCCATAAGACTCTCAACATTGTCTTCGGTCCTAGATGTTCTTGGGCGACCATTTGCTTGTGGTTTAAATGTTGAAACGGTCTCTCCAAAACGCTTTACCCATATTTTAATTAAATTAGCACTCGGAGCTTCACTAATTCGCCGTAGTCCATATTCATCACAATATAGTCGCCTAGTAGCAGTATAGCGCGACGCTTCCCGTCGAAGTGATTCATAGCGACTAAAACTCCATGAGCCCGCCAACCCAACGACGTAGGCGCCCTCCCGCCCGCGCCTTTTCTACCCCACAAAAAAAGATGATGCAATATGCACGTTGTATTGCGCCACCCTGTATAATAAGATCTGAGTTGTATTTGAGCAAGCACTGTATTTTTTGTTTATTTTATGGTATGGTATGGGACAATTTAAGTCGAAATTCTTTCGACTTTGTTAGTTTCTCCGAGGATCGTAGGATTTGATCTTGTGGTTTGACCGTCGCTGTTTGGATTTCATACAGGTAATCGGTTTCGTAAACGAATTTGGATTTTTCTGCAGTTATTGGGGGTCACGTGTACAATATTTCCCACAGGTTTATTTTCCATCAGCAATATCATGTATATTAATTACAATATCTGTTACTATCGCGAAAACGCGAGGCGATGTTCGAATATTATACTATCACCTTTTTTTAATTATTTTTTAGATGAAAACATTCAATACGATCACATCGGTAAATATAATTACAACAAATAATACCTGCTCTAGCATAGTACCCCGATCATTTCTGTAGCTACTTATTAATATTCATTAGATAGTGTAATAATAAATGAGCGAGACAACTCAAAATACCTTAAAAGCAGAGGGTGGGTGTGTCTCAAAATTTATCTCTCAAATATATAATGTTTGTCTTAAGTTTTTCAATGTGAGCTTTAAGTTAAAAGCTGCATTTATACATGTATTTGTATAAATCTAGCCTTTTGATAACCTTATGCAGTAAAGGTTATCATTTACTGAGAACTTAAATGTACGAATACACACTTGAGACTTTGTGCCCCTCCCTTGGACAGTATTGATTTTGAAACGTATTTGTGTAACAATGATTCAATTAAAATCCAGAGATTTGTAGATAGATAGACTTTGAATTAGGCCGAAACAACGTAGAAATAAATACTTTATCTTTATTTATAGTAGATATGCCGTTAAATTAACCGGAAGAAATCCGAAAACTTTACTGAATTACTTTTTTGTACAAAAACATTTTTTTTCTTTGTTTGGACCCAAATCAAATTTGTTGTACAGAACTCGTCGCTGCTATTATCTTTTGGTATAAACACCATTATGACTCACATATACTCGTAAATAATTAAATAATAACTAAAAACGTATAAATTTTCAATATTCATATCATTCACCGAATGGTTGGGAAACGATTAATGGAATACATGTGGCAACAGTTTGAAAATAAAGCGATTCCAATTAATATTATATTATCATCATCAATATTACAACAACAAAACATTAAAATTCGTACATATTTAAAAACATTTATTGAAATTTGATACATAGATACAACTGCCCTAGACCGTACTGTACTGTAATTTAAAATAACCTCCATGTTTGCGAACTATTCAATCCATACGTAATTTGGTCTGAGAATTTTATTGCGCCTATCTATCCATCTGGCTGACTGAGGGCTACAAAATCCACTTAGCAAAAGTTTACAGAACTAATTTAAATAGGCATTTTAAATAACTTAAAGAATTTAACACCTGGATTTCTATAAATAGTAGTAAAAATGGTAAGAAATGAAATTAAGAAAAAAATCAAACATGAACCTCGATGCGGAAGAATCGAACTGAAATATAGTTATGATAATTTACTGTCCCATATGTGTATGTGCGGCTGGTTAAGGGATTGATTACATGGAAATTAATTAACGTTAATGATCCATACACTAACAATTGTTTGTATGTAGAAATGACGAAATGAGGAGGACAAACTTTATCTTTTGCGAAGGTATTTTTCGAAGTCCTTCTTGCGCAAAGCCTGGAACAGTCCTTCCAAAATTTTATGACAAAGTTCATTAGAACCAGCACAGAAATCTTAGTCAGGTGAACTGACTTATATGTACCTTCACTCTATGTCCTTTGCATTGATGCACAATTGTGCGGACTCACAGTTTTCCGCCTACAAATTATAGAAAACCATAGATTTTTTGGTAGGTCGGCAAATTTTGGTCACATGTAAAGAAATGAGATGGCAATACGTATTAAGTTGAATTTAATGTAATGAATCTATAAATAAAAAAAATTTCCTGTATCTCATGAATGAGACGCTTACACGAATTCTATTTTTAAACTCAGCTTTAGCTTTAGCTTTAGCTTTAGCGAAGCATTCGCCAGGTACATCGAGGTGACAACCACTGGGTTGGAACCACGAACAACAGTCACATGTGCTAAACATCGATCACGTGAATCTAGGAATATACGAGTATGGGGTAAATTCGGTGATCTAGGAATACAGGAGCTAAATTTGGTCATTTGTATGGTAGCTACTAAAGAGAGCGCGGTTATCTGATATGTTTTTCTAAATGTTACAGTGTTTCAATTTAATGCATTGCTAAAAATTTTGATTCGCACAGTGTACAAATTAGGATTTTCAGGGGAATCAATCAAACTTTTGTTCAATTTGTCTGTAGGTTCCTGAATGAATTGGGAGGCTTCATATAATCATTCAAATTTGTATCAAAATTTCCGAAAATATATATGTACACATTTAAGGGCTACTCTGTATGGCCTTTGAATTCTTATCACGATAGATTACGTTACTAAAAATTACCTAATTACTAATTACTTTCAATACCTAATTACTTTCAAAAAACTTCATCAAACAATTATTCCAAGAATTACAAACATCTTGAATAATTACCTGCGATAAATAACGTGCCAAAGCTCAAATTAAAGTCTGAAGTTTCTGCTTGAGATATGCAATATTGACAGGATGCCATTATATAAAGCATCGTTTTGCCAAATTTTCAATAATTCAGAAATTTTGACTTCCAGGAAGGTATAAGAAATTGTTAAATAAAGCAGAAGTCACCTTCAAAGTAGCATCCATTTGAAGCAACACAGGTATGGCAACATTTTTTACAACCTTCAAAATATTTCATATTGATGCTTTACGGATTTACGTGCTGATTTTTGTTTAATGGCTGCAATCTATTCAAACCAGAATGGCAAGTTCACTGTTTGTACTCGTCGATTTATAACGCATCACCAATTACGATGCGCTACATAAAACTGGGGATAAAAACTACATCGATCCTACTCCATCCGCAGAGACCTCTTTATTATCACGTGACGGGCACCTACTATGTCATTTGGAAGCGACAAAACCAAGCGTGGCAGATCTACGAGAGACACATCAAAATCATGGATTTCTTTCGGAAATGTTAACGGAAAGGTAATCCAAAATAGAAGAGAAGAAAATCAACGCTATACTAGAATACTCGTACAGTGACTCCATAGTATAATAATGCCAGAAATCAGTGCTTCTGACCAAAATTAATTTGGAAAATTTTTGTGGGACTTAATTATTACACATGCTTTGCAGTGCCACCTAAATAATTCCAGTATACATAATAAAAAATTTCCGATACAGTTATATAGTGAATGAAATTAAAGGCACCTGCTTTTTGACAAGTAACTTTGTGGTAAATAATTATAAGAACTACATTCTTCCGAATAAAGAACAAAAGAAATAATGCGGAAAATTCAGGAAATAAAATTGTAAACACTGATTAAATAATTAATATGTGTCCAAGTAGACACTTCTTCCATATACTAAATAGCAGAGTTGTATCTAACGTAAATATAAAAAAAAACAAATACACGCTGCGAAATTCTATTATTTCAGAAATTTGCATATGGCAGTTCTGGTTTCAAAACAAACAGGATGAAAGCTTTATGGAAAACTGCTTAAATTATTTAAATAACAATTTAATAACAATTTGAGTCTATTTTGTTTAATTTTTGGTTATGTCTCAATATTTTTGTTTCTAGTTAAAAATTGAGAGACCACGTGTGCAGACGCTACTAACTGCAAAATAAAATATTTTAAATCCTAATCTTAGAGGCATCTGAATTTAATTGAATTTGAATCCACAAAACCAAAATGTTGCCGGTGACGTGGGCAAATCTAACAGCGCTTGCAGACAGTATTTAAAAATTAGAATACAAAGTAAAAACTAAGAAGAAAAATTCACATACAAAATATAGGTACCTTAAAATTTAGCTGTCTTTAATAAACATTCTCTGAGTGTATTTGCTTGAAATAGTGTTTGATATGATGTTTACGTAAATATTATATATGTGTGGGAATCGCTATATTTACGGCAGTTATCGAGATATTGGGCAATTACATATTTGAAAAAAAGACTACATCTACCTAAGTTTTGATTTGGGAGTTTACAAGGAGTTTTGGGAGACATCTTAAAACAATTTCAGAAATTTCATTAAATTTACTCTTTTGGGAGCCTTTAAAATTTGTTACTAAATAACATTTTTCCTTATGTTTTCAGAGATATCTCAACAATTTGAATCGACACGTTTTTTGAATGTTCATTCTTTTAGATTTCGGAAACCGGAGGGCAACACACAGATGGCGCATTTGGAGTTATTTACCACGGCTAATTATAACCGATGCTGTTGAAAGAAATTCTACAACATGATATCTTAAAAATACGGCGTATCAGAATTTTTTTAATACCGGAATCATTCTAAGCAGTGCTAAAATTGCTGTTGCAATTTTATATTATTTGTGCAGAGGATTATTGAAAAACCTAACTTAATAGGAAACCCCAAGATTGGACTTTTCAGCTTCACAATTCAATTTAGGCTTTACCCTTCCGATTCCATTGGATGTAAAATTCTACACCAAGTAATAATATCTAATTTTGTACGTTCCATTCTTAATTAATTTTCTCAACTTTCAAATTGATATGATTGATATCAAATTATATTTACCAGTTTGTGACTGTAATTTAGTTTTTTTCTTAATTTTGCTATTGAAAGTATAAAGAAGATAATCCAACTAAAAGACTATTACGTATATTCGTATATGTATATCCAAAGTCTGACAAGAGAAAAACGCTGTTTAAAGATTTCGGGATTTAACGATGGAGAATTTAATTTCCATTAGTAGGAGCACTTTCTCAATTCCAGTGCTTGATGTAGTGATCTCACACAAAATTTGGGCGAGACATAAGATGTTAATTGGAAAAACATGAACTTATGTGGTCGTTAGTTCTACCCCTGATACGACTAAGTTCCGTTTTTTTTTTAATTTATGTAACTAAAATGAGGCTACAAAAGTACTATTTTAACATATCTGCAGGAAGAAAAAAATCGAAGTCGCACCCGTGATTGGTACAGGCAGTGATTGAAAAAAATGTGTGCATTAAGCTGTTGGAAAGTTTATGAACCCTCAGACTTAGCAGAGATATACTTGGCGAGAAATCAGAGAGAGATTGAAAAATTCAAAATACTGAAATTTCCAAAAACTGTCGCCGTTTAATATGTCTAGAAAAGAGGATTCACACTTTTTTGAATTCGTAGTGGCCTTCCTTTCACAGACTTTAAATCCCTCTGGATTTTATATTACAATGAGGAAGTTAAATTAAAAAATACTGTTTCCTTTTAAAGATGTATTTTATTGTGGAGTATTTTATATTGTGCGATAGATTCTTAATGGAATGGCTTTGTTCTATACATATTTTCTCCAAAGCACTGTTCATACTTTGTTTTCAAAACATGCTTTGGAGTTCGGCAAACTTTCCATAGCGCTTTTACACATTCCTAATGGTACAATGCGCCAATTTTAAACTATGTCGAATTTTGGTATTCAAACTCATTATTAATTTTTTTCGTTCTATACCCAAACAATCGTGTAAAATGGTACGAATTGATTCGTGGAATACTGAAATTTCAGCGGCTATTTCTCTCAAACTGAAATTATAGTTTTCAGTCACCATTTCCTTCACTCTATCGATGTAAACTTCAGTTCAGAAAGCTGATGACCGACCAGAGTGAGACAAATTTTCCACCACATCTTAAACGCTTCTTAATTCATCGATTCGGCACTCGAATATTTTTAAAGAAATTCGTTGTTCAACATTTTTATTCATTGTAAAATAATCAACATACATTTGTGATGAATTGCCAAATTTGAACACTGTAAAAACACTAAATGACAGATTGCACCTGGACTCCGCTCAAGTACAAAGAACAGCTGCGCCAATGCGATAAAATGACTAAATTCTATATAATTTCAATTCTTAAAAGGTAATTTAGTCAATACCCAAGGTTACACAAATTTTAAAATATTGGACGTTATCAATTTCAATTTCAATTTCAATTTTATTGATAATTTTGTCTTTCTTAAAGTAACACATGAAATATTTAGATTATCATACTAAAAAAACAAAATGGGATATTTACATCTAATGACTTATTAAATACTGACAAATGGGTCAAAAAAGAAATTTGCCGAAGTTATACCGCGACAATTACATTATAAATATTTACAAATCCAAGAAATTTGGACGTTATCAGAATTGTTTGCCATTTATAAAGAGTACAACTTCCAAATAGATGTTAAATAATTATAATGCTGCTTAGCATATATTAACTTTTCAGAGAGTCTACGTCAGCCGCTATAAATATCATAAGCGGTACCCTCGTGATTTGTGATTTGTACAGAATGTAATTTGTCTAGGCATTGGTACATTTTTTGGACTTGATGATGAAGTAGCCGTAATTATGACGATGAAAATACCCTAAAGACACCAGCAGTTTTTCTTAACTACAGTTGATAATATATTAATAAATATGTAAATGTCACCTTTGCAGGTGGTCTGATACAGACTAAAAATGACAGACAACTGTCTATGTATGTCTATAATAATTATCAACATTTATTCAATCTGTAATTTTCAACAATTTTGGGCGTAAAATGTGAATAATATGACAATTCTTTACACGATTAGATTTCCTTTTAACCATTCGTAGAGCTATTTGAAGGCCTATTAATTCATTATTAATTAATTAGAGAACGGTATTTCTTATGGAAGTGGTATATTGTAATGTGATTTAATTGAAATTTTGTAAAGTAAACGAAAACTAAATGAAATTCAGAAGGTAAAGAATTATACATACTAAGATCGTAAAAAGTGATTTGAACCAAACCGACTTTTCGATTCTACTTACCGCCTTCCGTACGTCTACATAATCATGTATAAATTGTGGCGATAACAAATTTGATCCACTGATGTTTTGTCCAAAGGCTGGTTAAGAACGATCTTACTAGAAGTTTTAAGAAAAGTTAGGTCTATAAATACATGTCTCACCAAGTGCATGCCCTTCTCAAAGAATTTCCACATCTATTGATGAAATCCAAATTTGTCTACGATAAAACTATATAAAAATAGTGCTTGAGAGTTTGCTCGTGTGGAATTTGTGTCTCCATTATGAAAAAAAAAAAAATACACCAACAACTGTAACATGAAACTAGCGACTGGTGATAAAAAATATCAACCCCTGGCAGTTTTTTTGCTCCATCATTTTGTCATAAAAGAAATCGAAGACAACATGTAAACATACATACGTATGGCATTAGGTAGAAGAACACACGAATTTCTGGGGGTTTGTTTTTTTTGTCAAATTTGGGACAGGTTCTATTGTGGGGTGTGATATGTTTATCCACAGAGGTGGTAGTTTGGTGTGAGTTAAAAAAGGATAACAGGACTGAAGTGTAAAATACATATTTACTCATATGCTTCATAGGAGTTCATTTACGGGCTCAGTATGAAAAGAAAGATGTGGTGCTGCAACCTTTTGCTAAAAGGAGGGTGGTTTGCATTTATTAATTTAAGTTGAGACTACTATTTGTCAGCATTTTAGATGATGGTTGATGGAATTTACTGATTGACATATTATCTCAGTTAATGCGAAATTTAGTATTGATTTCTGCATTTGTATTTTATGTAGGTTATGTAGACAATATAAATAGAAATAGTACGAAAGTCCATGATCTAAAGTTTAAATCTGCTAAATAAAGTGCATAGTATTAATTCCGAAATTAATTAATTAATTTCTTGTTGAAGTTAAAAGGGGAAAATTGTGTTTTTGTAAAAAATAATTCACACCTTCACGTTTGTGTTTTATTAGTAATTATTAATATCAACATAATAAAAAATGGAATTATTTATTAAATGTTAACGCCCCTGAATTCAGGTCAAAGTACTTTCACTCGAAGGAATGAAGGTATAAATCATTTCATACGCCCAAAATGTAACACCCAAAAGGAAGCATTTAAAGTATCAAGTATTTTTAAGCAAATGTGTTTCATGACTTTTAAAGTTGATTAAACTATGCCTGTCCATCAATCTGTCCGGCTAGCTGGCCGGCTGGTTGGTTGGTAAACACGATGACTATCGTAAATTTTTACGCAACTTCCTAAAACTTGGTCCAGCTGAATATTCTTTCAGATAGAAGGATTTTAAACGGGATACATCGACCGACTTATTCTAAAATTACCCAAACTTATTCAAAATTCAAACTCTTTCTCTGAAATAATTAATTCGTTAACCGCAGTAGTCCGAAGTTTTATAAGTTGTATTGCAGAGTAGTGGTCAGTAAAATTTAAAAAGATCCACCCATTAGCTACTACACTTCACGTACATCCTATCCTAACGTTCAAATTAACCCAAGCATTCTTAGATTTATATCTATCAAATCTGGCAACAGGCATTTCATAAATTTAGTTTTGAAAATGAGGTTGTTAATAGCATTTTTGATATGATGATATAAAAACATCGACCATGTGTTTTCTTGTGCCTACCACACAAATGATCCTTAAGCTTATTATTTCAATTGTGTTAGATTTAGTCAAATTTAGCACACGTTAAGCTTGCACCAAAATTAGGTACCCTTGTGGTACCATCCATACAAATCAACTAGTTTTCCGAAATGAAATTCCTCCTCTGCAATTCTTATTCCAAAATGGGGTACCCTTCTGGTACCTCCCATACAAATTGAATGGTTCCCGAAATTAAATTCTTCTTCTGTTAAGCCTATTTGTCATTTATTTTGTCATTACATTGATCTATAAAATTTGGAAGAAGTCGTCCAAATAATCACGCGCATCCCGGTACCTCCAATATCAATGAACGATTTCACTTATATATTCTTCAGTCCACATCTTTCCATTCACCAATTAACTGTATTGCTTCATAACGCTTGTCAAAATTTGAAAAAAAATTTGAGATAACTAAGTCCTTTCTGATATCGAATTTAACCCATATGTTCCTGTTGACTATCCTGGATTCAAGTAAGTCCCTGCACAACCATTAAATATTTCATTGACTGGTGGTAACCTTGATGCGTCTGCTGAATGTTTCGAGTTGTTGAGAAAACTTCTCGAACTGAAGTTCGAAATTGTCGTTGAGTAGCAGGTACCATGGAGGTAAAAATAAACTGTATGTAGTCTTACTAAATATGAGAAGCTCTCCCATATCCCATTAATGAAAAACAAGGGAAGGTATACGTAAATAATTTTAACTGACTGGTATTTTGACTGACTGAAACAAAATAAAAAGAAACCGGTGCAGAAATTTCAGCCAGGTCAAACGACAAAGTATGCGGAGTGAAATACCGGAATAACTCGGTTTTTATCTAATATTGCCCCGAACAACATGCAATAAAAGAAGTAAAATTATTCTTCTTCTTGCAAATTATTTTTGCTATGTCGATCAATTTGAACGAAAGATATAAAAAAGGGCGTGGCAATATAGTTCATTTTCATTGCCAAACCTAATTCTACCGAGAGCTTAATGTGCGTCAAATTTTTCTCTAGTTAATCCATCTGTATGGGAGATACTGGAAGATGCATGAAAATTCATTTAATTTTCATTCTCAGATTTAAGTTTGTAATGTTATTGAAAAAGATATGAACCTAGAAATATATCGATTATTTTTATGAGAGGCATAAAAAGAGGTCAGTCTACATAATTTTGATTTCAGCTATGATCTGGTAAAATATTAAGCTATGCCAAGACTTACGACATTAAAAACTTCCAACTAATTTTCAAATTGTTTACAATACCAGAAACATTCATATTCAATTCTTCGAATAAATAAAAATAAAATGCACCAATTTGTTCTTCAAAAATAAGATTCCTAAACTGTGATAACTAATATACAAATTTCTGTAGGATTTAAACATCCAAGGGTTCTAATTTAAGAACTTGTACTTTTTTCGCAAGGACTGCACAACTTGTTGCCGTATTTCTTTATTTGATTCATGGAATATGGATCGTAAAAATTCTGTGGAGAAAAAAAAACTTGAATACCTATAAAAATAAGTGGTTTTTGATAGTCGGATTGAAATTTTTTGTGGAATCTTAAAACTGAACCAATGTATCAACGACGCTATGTCGTTATTACTCGTTGTAGAATGACTACGAAAGCTTTTTCATTAAACCAGAAATTAATTGTAGACTTCTGCCCGAAATTAATAGATTAGAACAGTATAAACCATAGATTAGTGTTCTACATATAATTTCGTCTTTTATACCAAGGAAAGAGAATGTTTCATATCGCCAGCTGATTAAACATGAGTTTCATATGCAGTGTTCGTCTACATCTGTTAGAACTTCATCAACTCAGCTGTCTATTAAAATAATGTTAATTATTGGACTAGTTAAATGTCATAAGATATTTCTCCCTCACCATTTTTCTTATCGGCTAAATGTCATGCAAATGTTATAAATAATGAATAATTCTACATACATATTTTCCAAATCCAAACGGAATGTAAGACCAAATATGATGATCCCTTGCAGAAGGCAAATTTAATAATTTTGATTCGGAAGGCCACAGTCAGTTATGTAATTGCCTTTACTCCCCACTTTTCATTAGGAGCAGCGCTTTGGAGTCGAGAGTTGCAGTTGGAGCTGTAAGTATTTGCAGTTGGAGCTGTAAAATTAACGGAACTGAAATGTTTTAACAAACAGTACGGACATTTCAGTCAGATGCGTGATGCAAGATGGGGTACTGCAAACCGCTATTCTGAATTAAGGCACAATTACGACTTACTAAAGTCTTCTACTCAGTTGGCTCTACTCATTGTTGGCAAATCTTTTACCACCGAGCCATTTTTTCAAGTTTGCAAATCAAAAATAGTCGGAGATATATCGGACGAATAAGGTGCATGAACTTTAATTCATTAATTATGGGCATCGTATGAACTGGAGCATTGCCTTGATGAAATAACACATTCGTTTTGGCCAAATGCGGCCTTTTTCCATAGTTGCATCTCCTTTCTGAAGATAAACGATAAAAATAACACCATCCGCAGGTTTAAAACAGACGCAATTACCTTACCTGCAGATGGAACCGTCTTCGCCTTCTTTGGACACGATTCTTCCATTCCAGTATGCGACGCAAAAAATCGGCTTTATTGCGGTGAAAGCAAGCGTGGCACCCATCTGGGGCACAGCTTTCTTATTTTAAAACAGCGCTCTTGCAATGCCTGTCATTTCAGCCGCAGGTGAGTGAGCTTCAGCCGACGACCATGTCTTCCGTGGACAGCTCAATTAGTCGACCACTACTGTGTTCGTTTGACCCTGTTAATCAATATTTTACAGTCGTAAACGAAGAAGAAGACTCTCCCAGAGTAGAACCTAACTTTAATGTTGGTTGGACTGAGACTTTTCAAGTGGGATTAAATTACATAACGGTGACCAATTTTTTCCAAGTTTGCAAATTTACTGAGACCGTTTACTTTTGACGGCTCAAATAAAAATACTAAACTACTTGGTGACTTGAAATTAAAACGTATGTTTTATAAGGTTGCCACTTTTCATCAAAATAATTCTTTTTGAACTGCTGGCACCATCTATAGGTATACGTCTGATCGGCTAGTTTTGGTTCCGCCCTCTTAATTTAATACCACTGCCTAAAATTCATTTGCAGAACAAATTTATGATAAATCAGATAGATAGTAAGAAATATATATAGGTAATTTGTATTGGAACATTGTTAACCGGTAGGTTTTTCCAAATATTTCCAAGCGTTATAATGCAATATAATAGACAAAAATTTAAGTCACTGTAGTCGATGAATTAAGGGCATGACAACGTGCATTCCATTCATAAGCCCAGTTCTTGCAAACGTTTACACTGTTCCAAATCTGATTTAATTTGGTGCAATAATAATTAATAATATGTATGGGAGTTAAGAAAATGAACCTGGTTAATCGGTAAATTTTTTTCGAATTTGCAAAGCATTAAAATGAAATATAATAGAAAAATTTTAAGTTGTTACAGTCTATGAATTACGAGCTAAAGGGTACAAATTAATTTCCGGGTAACGAGGTATCTGAGGGACCCATTCATCATCCTCGGCCATGATCTGGTAATATATTAGGACAAATTCTAAGAATTTTCATAACGATTTACCGGCCGGCTCGAACGGACATAGATCAATCAAATTAAAAATCATTGCAACACAAGACATGGTTAATATTAATTTCTAGATCGTACTTAGATAAATGATAAATATGGTTTCTATGGTTTCTAGTTCTACATACAACGTATTTAAAAAATAAAACCATTTCGGTATTACAAAAATTACATGACTTCACATTGACTTTGCTTTAATAAAATTCAGATTTGTCACTTTTCTCTTTTAAAATTGAGATCA
>JAHXMU010000599.1:517470-608739 GCA_019455685.1 Philornis downsi | reverse complement strand
ATTATTATTATTATTATTATTATTATTATTATTATTATTATTATTATTATCATTATTGTTAAGCATGGATAGTTTTGTTATGATTAGTCGTTACCTATTGCTACACTAGTTTAATAAATCTATAATAATTATGGAACTTTAATTTGTTCACATTTACGAAATGTTAAGGGAAAACTCAGTTAGGCAGCGCAATGTGGGCCATTAGAAAAATTCACATCATATGGTAGGATGGGAGGGTTACGATCTAGCAGAGGACATATCACCATTACCTCTGCTTTTTCTGTCCGCATTCCGGTTATTTTTAGCTTTCTCTTCTTTTAATTTCTGAAATGACATGAGAACATTTTCTAATCTAGCTACCTAAATTTTAAATTTTATGGTTGGGGCTTTATGTTGGTGTTTGGGAGAAAGAAAACCCCCAATTCCGATTGAGCACGGCTGGTTAGAGGTAGCGCCTCTCCGGGGAAATAGACCTGTGCGAGCCGTTACACACACGTGTTCTTGTGTTCATATCTTTCATTCAGTTGCGCTGAATTCACTCAAATTAGCGTTTGAGAAACTAAGAGAAAATGAAGTACCCTCCATACAAATTAACCAATTTATCAAAATTTAGTCCTCTATAGTCCGTCTTTGGTAGACTGCAGTTACCTAAATCTTTGTGAATGTGAAAAAATTGACCAGATAACCACATAAAACACATAATTTAAATCTTGTATTCCTAGATTCATGTCTTCCATTTAAATGCACTAAATTCTGCATAATTTCATCAGACTTTTAGTAAACTTAGTTCTGCGAATGAAATTATCAGAGTTATCAATCTCCTTAGGCTACTTCGCATACAAGTTAGCCAATCTGAGAAAAAATAATGGTCTGCCTGCAACTTATTAACAAAAGTCATTAATATAGGAAAGTTATATTACATTACATTAAGTTATAATTTTGCTAGCGTTAGGCGATTTTCAAGGCTTATTCTGGCATTTAGCACACTCTTGCACTAACGCAACAAGACATTGGTGAAGGTATATGCCTTTCAGTTCACCTGACTGAAATTTCTGCACTGATTTATGCCATAACTTTGAGTCTTAGTTGCCTACTATAAGTATTTAATAAATTGATTTATTACTCAAACAGAAAGGTAAACTAGATAAATTACCTCATAATAATTTTCCTTTAATTGGAATAAATCTGTTGCATATCTTAGAAATATTAAATTATCGCAAAAAGTAGTTTTGCTTGCTAGGATAATGGCAATCATAGCTAATAACACATAAAATAGTTGTAGTTGTAGCGCCAACAATTCTAGAATAAACGAACATATTATGGCTTAAAAACACAAGTTGTTCCGATATTAATGTTGGAAACCGATATTTAAAAAAAAAAAAAAAAAAAAAAAAAATATGTTTCTATTCTATATTTTTTAAGAAGAAACACCAATCTTTTTGTATTAGTTAGCGAGCTGCAATGCAACGAGCTAACAATGCCTCGTAAAATGTTTCCTCGTGAAAAGGGCACAGCGCCGAGCTTAAGCGGGCACTGCTTCTGAGACACCAGAAACCCTCAATTAATGCAGGATAAACTATAACATGGTGGCACTATAGTACCATATGGTGGGCGCTATTGTACCATACTAAACAAGTTTTTGCTGTCAAATATTTCTATGAGCAGTGCGAATGGACCATAGGGAAGAATAATATCGAGATTGCAACGTGCTTTTGTAAAATGTTTTACTAGTAGGCTCAAGAGGGGACTTTTCTTGTTTGCTGGATTTTGACGTTAATTTGGTTCCAGTTCGTGCTAATTTTCATATATTAGCCACATAAAATCAATTTAATCGGGCTCTAGAATAATACTAAAGCATGCTTTCAGGCGTAATAAAAAACCCATCAAGTATTGTGGACATTTAGTTTGCTTGAGTCTACGGAGAGTATCTGAGCTGAACGAGGTAGAACCTCTATATTATTCCTTCCGTACAGGTTTCAGCTCGCTCACCTCGGATACTTTCCATGGGTTTAAGGTTCCGTAGGTTTTTAAAACTTGAAGCAACGATTTATTTGTTGTTCTGGTGTTATCATAATGCTTAAATGATCTTCCTTGCAGGAAATTCAGAAACTCGCTCACCTCGGATACTCTCCGTAGGCTCAAGCAAACTAAATGTCTCCAATGTTTCAGGGGAAGATTTATATTACGGCAGAAAGCATACAATTTTATATGGGTGATAAACAGTAAATAGCATGGACTTGAACCAAATTGATTTCAATCTCCAAAAAGAAAAATCCGCTTGAACCTATTAAACGAAACTGGAAACCTCTATTGTATTTTTCCCTATTTCTATTACACAGAGGGCGATCAAAATACAAGAACTTTTTCAAATTATACGTTATTTTGATACACATCAGAGAACATGCGTGTGTCGAGAAGCCAATGTGGAAAGTGATTTAGAGTGGATATTGGAGTGCGGGTAAGGTTGGCCCGCGCTGCTTTCGAAATGATGTTGGAAACTACGCTTCTCTATAGAGCCATGATTACCAATCCTTGCGATAGCCACTTGGATAAAATCATGCCCTATAAATAATGGAATATTTATTTTCCCAAATAAATCTATAACATACTCGCATCTACAAAAAGTTTCTTCTTCATAGTACACATATTTATATATCACGTCGTGCACCTCATCAGCAATTCTACGGACAACTGCATGCCGACCTATTGTTTCTGTAAGCTGTCTTACATGGGGGTTCCATTGCGAATAATCTCAATTATACGGTTTTCGGTATAAACGGTTACGATTCCCCATACATTTTTCGGTTTTTGTAATAGCGTTTCAAATTAACTTATAAGTTTTGTTTTCAACATTTCCAAAAATTTGCATAAAAAAAGAAAAAAAATATAAATAAATAAATTCAATTTGATCTCACCCAGTCTCGAACTCCGAACCTCCTGTTTGTGAGACCGAAGTTCAGGGCCCTAAGCCACGATTTTAACACTACCGCTGTATGAGTTAACAGCGCCGTAACAGTGACGGGTGGTCTGTGGGGGGATAATGTTAGCAATTAACAGAGTTTCCAAAACATATCCGGGACATAAACCTACAGGGGTCACTGCAAGAATGCTCTCAATTGATGATCGATAATCAATTCTTATACATTGCCTTATTTGGTATTATTCCAAACCATAATAGTTCTCTCTTTTCTATTCAATTCTAAACGGTATCATATTTCCCTAAAAATCTCATGTACGAGAATAGAAACCAAGGCAATGTAAGACTTTAACAGCACCATTGCATTCTTTTCCATTACGTACGGCGAGCAGTAAGGAAGTTTCAACATACATATTACTTACCATATTCAATATAAGTGCATACAATGTAGCGTAATAGACACCATTCCTTCTCACCAAATCTTCAATGAAAAAAAAAATTAAAATTGACGAGAACGCTTTTGTTTGTTGGCAAATATATCGATTTTCTGGCAATATTGTTATTAACATTATTTGCAACGAACGGATAACTGAGGCCAACGCCTAACTAACCAGAAAAATTTCGAATGAAAAAAAAAAGTTGAAATGAAAAAAGGAAAAGAAGTAACTAAAAAAACTAGACATCATCATCGAAAATATACGAATGAAATAAAATCGTAGAGGTATTTGGTAAATAGACCACAATTAAAGAATTGAATTTAGTAAAGCTAATGGTGGTCTTTATACGAGTACATACTTAATTTAATTTTTTTCTTGACAAAATTTGTAAAATAATTTCAATATATTGCTATAACATTAAGCCATCAAAAATTTATATCATCGATATCTTGTAATTCATCAACAACATCATGAAAGCATTCTTATAAAACTCTGCAAAATTTAACATTACGCTTACAAGGGATATTGAAAAGGTACCTCTTCATACGTCCGCTGTTTAAATGACTGGTGAGTGTTTAACATTATTAAACTGAAGAATTCTTTTTTTCAAAATTCAATCTCTGTAACATTTCTAAAAGAAATGTAAAAAATTCTACTATAAATAAAACCGCGTGAATGAGAATGTTGATGAAAGATTTTTTTTTTCTTAATAACCCAAATCAATCTTGGATTAATTCAAAGAGTTTGTGTCTTTATAAAACTTAATTTGAGAATTTTTCTTCATTTCATGAATGTCTGTTTTTTTCTTCTTTTTTTTTTATTAAATAAACTAAATACTGTATTATGGCTGTTTGAATTTAAGTTTCTAGCGTTTCCTAATGTAAACTAGACGGCGTGATTTAAACAGTGAGGGTCCAGTTAAATTACATTATCTTGGGTCAAAAGGGACGGACATTGGTACGGCAGGGCTTTGAGACTTGGATTCTCCTCAATATACCTGGAGACTCCTCAGAAATATTGATTAATAAGTTTCCCTTGGTATTAGGTGATTACACTCGTATGTTAACTAAAATGGTGTTAAATGTCAGATTCAACTAATTTCAATAGTATCCTTTTCATTACTTAGATTTTGTTTTTTTTTCCATTTTGTTGGGAGTCTTTAATTTTTTCATGTAATGGGAATTAGTGATTTGGGTAAGACACGAACCCCGCAGCCGACTGCAGTTAACATTTATCAGTATTATCGCAAATTATGAAGAATTACCAGATTTTCTTTCCAATTGTGAATCGGACCATTGCATTTTCTAAACCCTTTGTTTTTAAGAGAATCTCAAAACAATGCATTAAAAAAAATGAAAAAATTCTTGAAAGTAGGGTCCATTTTTGCTTATATGTCAGAAGGACCCTCTAAAGCTCTTATTCCGATTATGAAAAATACCTTTCTGCACTAACCGCATTTCCAAAAAAAAGCTTTTTTTTGGATTTGTGCGTATTGTCTTTTTTATATGGATTTTTTTTTTGTTAACCGTAGCGATAAGATTAAGATATGAGTCATTGGAGGGTTAAGACAAATAAATCAAATCAAAAGATGCGTAAAATTTGTAACAAACTGCGTAATGTTTATTCAAATATCTTAAAAACACCAGCAAAACAGAGAGTAAGTAGGCACACAAGGTTTGAGAGTACCAACATTTCGCTCCTGCAATCTGACTTAATCCCTTCTAAATCGGCCAGTTTGATTTGCAATCCATTCTTCTTTCATTCGCGCACCTAAGTTTATGCCCCAAAATATACAGAATGAAAAATGTGAATCTAGGATTATGTGGATAAATTTGAGGAATTTGCGTGGAAGTTACTAGAATGGGCGAGATTGTCCGGTCGATTTTGCCCAATTTTACCAATCACTATAACGCAATACAATTGACGCAAATTTAAGTTACTGCAGTCAACGAATTGCAAATTGCAGGATAACAATTAGAAATATATGCTTATCACACTGGATATATTACAATGCTATTTCCAGCACTCCCTTCGAATAGCCAGGTTGATTTGCACTCTAGCAGTAGGAGCCGACAATTTTGGGAGCAAGCTACCGTAACCGTCAGTCGCTTCTGCCAATCAGAAGATACCAGATTCATTTTGCTAGTATGGACCGCAACCCCCATTGGCGAGGGTGAAGCCTACCTTACCACCTCTGCTACTGTATGGGCCTGCAGCACCCGGTTGTAAAATTCAATTCCACGTTCGAACACAAAGACACTACCAGCGATTTTGGTTTTAATCAACAACTCGCGTGATAGGGTTCACTAGGGGCCTAATACAAAATAATCAGGCAGAAATTCAATTCCGGGATCTCCTGGTTTCCACCCTACGATCAAACTCACCGGTGGAAGCTGCGCCGCTAAGCAGCTATTAAGTTGTGATTTATACATCATACTTTACAGAATTGGTCGCCCTGCAGCAAAACGGCTGGAAAATTTTACATACCTGCGGGTACGGAGGCCCCAGGTTGATTTAACGGTCGATATTACATTACAAGAATGCTGCATCCTCACCGGTGGAAGGCGGGGAAAAATTCGAAACACCTTCCGCTCGACGACGGTGAACGGCAATCATATGATATAGACGTGGAATTCCCATGCCTGCACATACCCTCCGAGGGGTCTATAAGACGTAGATGAACAAGGAACGGGACCCTGTCTGTGTGAATTCTCTTCACCCTCGGTCCCAGTTTCAACCCCTTCCGGTCGAGCGACTATTGCTCCTGCAATGAGCAGCAGCAGTTGGCCCATCACAGTAGCTCTACGCCGAGCAAACGCTTTGGAGAACGCGACCTACAGTTTAACGACGATTGCGAACGTCACAGTTTGAGAAGCATTTACCAGATTTATTAATTTCCTAACTACTCGAAGTGTTCGTCCGATACATCGAAGTGACTGCCGCTCTGATTGATGACTCTATGCGGGATTGAACCCTGGATCATGCGAACGCTCAATCGATACAAACACTCCCGAAACACATTTGATCAAGATATATCAGGTACGAGTGTACGAGTATAATGATATAGGGGTAAATTAAACTCCATATAAATGACCTTAATATATTCCTACATTGTTATTATCAATATTTTGTGAAATATTTGCACGAAAACTTAACACACTGTAATTGTAGTTTATTCTCTACATAAAGGCAGTGACGTGACGAGGTAACCTCGCCGTACGTAGCATACCAAAATGATGGATATAATTTTGTTCTAACATGGCATGGGTTTCCTACGACACATCTAATGAAAATTGAACATTTCACCACACACTTCCTCCATCCATCAACACTGAAAGTATATGTTATAGTAAGCTAAACACGTCCATTGCGATACCTCCTTTACAAAATAATGTCGAATTTGTCCAAAATCTATTGTTAATTTAAAATGTGACTTCTCAATCGGGGGTAATTTTCCTGAGCTCATACTTTACACCCTATATTAAAACCTAAATTACATATTTGCCCAGACTTTCGACTCGCCAATATTACATTAGACACCTTTACACTGACTCAAATTAAGTAATAATTATACATTAAATAAATCAAAACCGTTGAATTTTGATAATTTTGGGAGTATTTGTAAATATATACGTGTATGTACGAATACATACATATTCACTCGTAGCTTAGCATTGAAATTATCGATACCTTTAAAATTTGGACAGCCGTAATATTTTGTACCGCTTATAACAACTAGGTAGGTCCTACAAATGTCCGTCAACATTAACATATTTTTTCTATTACATCCCTTGGAATGTCTCCTTGAATCCACTCACAAAATGGCGTACTTGACGAAATTCCATGTTCAACCTATGATTAAGAATCCGTATGCTCCATTATCCCTTAATTAGATCAGTCTGAATATTACATACATTGGAACCTACGCTTTAGCGGGACATTGGTGGGAATGTTTATAAATCACTTTATTTATTTATTCGATTTTCAACAGAATCGCAGAAATTTGTATCGGAATATGTAAGTCTTCTGTTTTGCAGCCAGGACCAGACTAAAAATCCCCTATCTGACTTAAGTTTTAGCAGCATTCGTGTAATCACACGAAAAGGATAATATTTAATTCTTGAACGGTAATTAGTTTCGTATAATCTAAATCCCTTAATAACTATATAAAGCTAACTTATAAAACATAATATTTTCGTATTAATTTAAAAAATGTGAATTAAGCTAATCTTTAAATATTAATAGCTGTCTGCAATATTTTTCCAAATTTACAAATCGTAAAATGCCTCTTGATTGCTAAATGGAATTTCGGAATAGTGCGAAAGGAAACTAGACAGTGGAGTTTCATATACAAGATATGAAGAAGTATCCAATCATACCACAGATGTTCAAAAAGTATTGTGTTTTACAAGTAAAACAGTAGTTTAGTTCATTTCAAATGGGATCGGAAGACAAATATTTTTCGGGCCCATATTCACAAACATTTATTGAAGCTTTGTAAATCAAATTTTTGTAATAAAAAAGTTCAATAATTTGCAATAAATTGTTATGAATACGGTCACTATTTTATATTAAATGAATATATAAATACGTATGTATGTATATAAATATATGTGTTCACAGCTGTTTGCTGCATTACTTGACTAATTAGATCATATAGGGTTATTCCATTTAGAGATACTTTTTGGCAAATCAAACTGCTATACATAAGTATATAATATAATATTGCTTCACATCATGAAAATAATTAGCCAAACTTAAGCCCTATGCTTACAAAACCATGGCACAGATTGCGAAACCGAGTCATTGTTGCGAAAACAGTTTCACCCTACGGACCATTGAATTGACAACGATATACTGATAACGAACGCCAAAGCCCACATGGATATATCGTCTGCAATGTTATTCGCTTCATTTAAAATGCTCGACCGAATTGATAGAAATAATCTGTAAAAAATAAATGTGAAGTATTGTTCCCTCTTATGATAATAAAGATTAAATAAAATAATTTGTTTACTCTTTTAGTTTTGAAAAAAGTGCCCATTTATTACGGCGAACGTTTTACGTTAAAACTTTTTCTGAAATGTTTACATTTAGAATAAATATGAACTGAAAGTTTTCCATGCACAGCCTGTTAAATAGAAGAATGTTCGCCTGATATGAAAAGTCATCGTCAGTTCCGCCGCTGTGTTCAATTTATTTTAAAAATAAAAGCTGCTAGCAGGATAGAAGGAACAATGATAAAACAAATGACGTAAAAGATAATCTGAAACGCTGAAATATCCCAACAAAATGAATCAACAGTTGAACGCTATCATCACACAGTGGTAAGAAACAGCTTTGGAAACTTTATACATATTAATCGAGCGGCATTCTTCCATTGTCAGTAGTTCAGGTAGTCTAGCAGATCAGTTTAATTTCTAATAGAATGAAATCAGTTTTGTAAATTGAAATGTCGGCCAGTTTACATATTTATAATCAATGAATAATCAATCCATAGATGTCATACATCTGTCGAAAATGATTAAATAGAATGTGCTCGGCATAGAAGTGCACGTGGGCATACATATAATCGTGGATGTGAGCCCGGATACAGTTACAACTTATCTTTCTTTGAGCGGCTGTTAAATCGATGTGCTGATGAACAATTCGAATGGTCGTGCAATCGCCAAGCCTAGTAAAAGTCTCTCGCATTGACGTTGGGAACATAGCTACTAACTCCCTACGATTAATAAAAAAATTACACTCAAATATTGGAAAAAATTCTCATTTTAATATCCTAAATGGTTAAAAAATCAGTTATTCACTATGAAATTGCACATACAAGTAAGGAATATGGGAAGAAACTTTAATAATCCTAAAACATGATTTATCCTTCATTGAAATCAATACTATGTGCAAAAGGTACCTAAATTACTTATTTAGTGATTAAAATCATAAAAATTAGTGTATTAATAGATTTTTGGTTTATATATATTTTCAAATATTAACTCACAAATAGCCCTAATATTTCTTATTAATATATTCAAAATTTAGAGTAGACTGTCGAAAAGTTTTGAAGAAACGACGGCTCTCGTATTTTTTTGACATTAAGAAAAAAATACTGTTCTACAAAATTAGTTTGTTGTTGAAATCTTTTTACTATATACTTTTTACTATATACATATATAGTAGGTCAGTTATGAATAAAAATGTAAATGAAATTTAACGTACAATCTTAAAGCATATTTGCGATGCTTAATATAAAAACATATGATTAGTATTACAATAAGTATTTGCGATACAATGAATGATATTACAATGCTGTCAGTAACGTATTGTTTTCATGGTACAGAATGCCCTAAATATAACACATTGGTCTTAAAGATGTAAATAATTTGCAATTAAATCGTTGATATTTGTAAACGGAATCGAATTTTGATCACAAAAGTTCACATAAATTTTCTCCAAAGTGTCGAAATTGGAAGACAAAATCGCTAAATTAACGGAAAATCGTTAAAATTGGCGGCCATGTTTCTTAACCGTCATTAAGCAGCAGGTGCCATTCGTTGATCGAAAATTTAAGTATGCATTTGCTAAAAATGAATAAATATTTTCTAACCGAGATGTCTTCAAACCACTGTGTTCAAGAACCAGCAACATTACCTGCAACCGACATCGATGTCGCTGGCAATCTTTCGCGTATACGCAGTGGAGAATGAAAGCGCGCAAAAAAGTCATAAACAGATCATCGAACTTAGCTGCACTAGAGTACGTTCATATTTTAGCAGAGAAGTGATATCGAGGTTGTTTTGTTGGGCGATGTTATACATTCATGTTTTGTTGACGATATTCGCTGGCATTATAGCAGGAATATAACAACAGTGAATAAAAGTGTTTATATTTTTCATTTCATTATTGTTGCTGCGTTCTCGACGACGTATCCAAAGTTATGACGATGATGGTGCTGGTGAATTGAATACCCTGTCCTCGCGCCGCAAATTGCCCAATGAAAGAGAAAAAGCGCACTTTTTTAAGTGTTATGTTTGTTTGAAGAGTGTTGACTCTGTTCATAGAAGTAGGCGATGGGAAAAAATGACGTATGTTGGAAATCAAGTTTATGGCGCTCTAGTCACAAGGACGCTCTATAATTACAATTGTAAAATTTGATTATTAATTTTTTGTGACAGTCACAAGAATTAAGTTGTATCAAAACTGACGGAACCGTGTTATCAGTTAATTTTTTTGTTTTGGTTCGGATATGCTAATTTTAATCAAATGCAGAAATACCTTCCTCAAATAAATCAAAATCACAAAAGTAGTACAAAGTATTCACATTTCTATGGAATATCTTTTTTATGTACATACATGATGACTCATTTCTATGTCATTTTCAAAACTGAAGAAAAAATATTTTTATCGCTTTATCTTTATTATCGCACCAAATAATCATTGTACATAAATATATATTTTTTAAGATGTTTTCTTGCAAACACTGACTGTAACTGCCAATAACGTTCGTGCATTTCGACTTAATCGTAGGTGGTTTATCTATCAAGAACTGTAACCTCAAAAAAAAAAAAAAATAATAATATGGCGTGATTTCACATGATCTAGAGAGCAACTCACCGATCCGAGAAGAGAAATTTATTGTTCACCTAATTCCAATAATGCCAAGATTTCACGCGTAATCTTGTTGGAACCAAACGTCATCTTCAGTATGGCTTTAGTCCTAAAATGTCAGACAACACTGAACAAAACTCACCATTACAGTTTGACAGTTTAATCTGCCATAAAATTATATTAAAATTAAAATTAATATAAATAATTCGTCATACCTTTTAAATTAGTTTCATTGTACAAACCTGTCCAATGTGGATAGAGCCTTTTCAGTCAAGCGGAATTTCAATTACCGTATAAAATACAACGGGAATTTAAAGGCGATGAGCGTCGAATTTCCGCCATCTCCGCCAAAGTCCTGTGTTGTTCATAAAAGAAAGAATAAAAACAATGTGCTGAGTTACACGAATTTTATGTTCAAATATTATAATTCAAATGTAACATTATTTATTTTGAAGCACAACTTATTTCGAGGTAATTTTTTTCAACTTTAACAGTTAATTTTGTTTATGAAAGTGTTACTAATTCTGATTCAGCTTACAAATATTCAAATATGCTTGTATCCATGCTCATGGTTTTCTCATCAACCAATATAAAAAAAGTGCTTTTGAATATTTTTGTTATGAACATACACAAAAAGAACACTGTGCAGTGCTACTGTGTGGAAAAGTAAGACCAGATTTTATTTTTTTTTTTTTTTTCAAATATTCTTAGCTGCCAACCAAACTATACTTCAAAGTACTTCGCCCCAAGAAACAACTTTTCCGATTCCTGAAGCACAACAAATACTCATCCCCGGTATGTTGAATATGTAGAGTTTTTTCCATCGACAGAAGTCACACGGAGTTAAATCAGCTGAATACGGTGATTGCGGAACTGTAGGATGAAAAAATTGAACATGTTTGATATCATTACAGATTTAAGTCACCTGCGGCCCACAAGATCTTTCAAAATAATGTTGACTGATCCGTTTAAATTCCTAACATCTTTAACAGGGTTCACAACAGTTAACCAATAATTTTTGAGCCTCAACTACCTTATTTGTTGGACGTGACTTTTAAAGGTAGAGACTGATGGTCGTTTAAGTCTTTTTTGGCCTCCTTTGAATTGTTTACCAACCTCCTTCAACAACATTCTAAACGTTTTCGCGGCAGAAATTGCATTTCCACAATTGCTAATGCTTATGATGCAAAAGTTGCGCAGATGTCTTTCACAGTGCCACCAACTTAGAAAAAATATTTATGAGACGACTTAAATTTAAATCCAGTTTACTTTCTGGGCACGGTAGTATTACTGTGAATGAAACGTTTAAAGGTTTATAATAATAATAAAAATATATGTTTAGTAAATTTTAACAATGTGGCGGTCTGTCCTAATTATTGAAGTTTGAGCAACACAAAAACTATACAACTTTATATTATTACTACATTTGCATCTCTGACAGGTAATCCACAAAAATGACAGGAATAAATTCGAAGTACATAAGGTCGGTCACACCAGCGAAATTGTTGTCAGACATATTCTTGAATTACAAATCAAATGCTACTTAGTTTGCAGTAGCGCAATAGTCAAGTTGGCTCAAATTGGCATCAATGGTCAATATTTCCCGATTATTTAATTTTGAAATCTGTGTCATATCTCGTACAGGACAACACCATAGTTTAAAATTAACATTTACTTCAACTAATTTCATTCGCAAAAACAAGGCATATGCAGTCTGCATTTCAAAAGTCTGCAGGCGTGGGAAGCTGTCTTCCGCTCACAAATTATGAAGAATACATAGTTTTTTCCAAATTGGCTAATTTATAGGTGAGGTATCTAAAGGGGAGTGGCAAAATGGAGCTTAGTAAAAGCTTGACGCCTGCTAAATTGTACTGAATTTAGTGCAATTGAACGAAAGATATGCATCTGGAAATATATGAGTTACGAGTACGTTACGTTATTTGTATGGGAGGTACCGGACCGTGCGCAATTATCTGGTAAAGATTTCACATTCCACTAAGCATTATAATTTAAAACGATGGGCAGAGATTTAAATCACAAAATTCTATTATTTAGGGCTTACAGCGAGAAAATTAAATTCCGATAAAGCGATCAATTTCTATGGGAGATATTCGGAAGGGCGTGGAAATAGAATTCAATTCCATTCTTAGAGCTAAACGTATGTATTCCAAATTTTGGTACATTTAATGTAACTACTTGAAAGACAGTTACTCCTCCCAGAATTGGGAGGGTGCGGGTAGGTGTGACCAATTTTCATTCCCCTGGAATAAGTTTATCAAACGCATGATGTGGGAGAAATTTTACTTCATTTTGCACAAATGCTTTAAAGATTTGAAGCTAAGAATATATGGGCAAATTCAATTGTAAGGAGGTACCACAAGGTTCTGGGTTATGGACCGGACATCACTCAATCGACTTGCTGTATCAAACAATATATACATTTATTAAACCAGACATTTTGCTGACATTTTTAATCGAAATAAAATAATGAAAGAGAACTGATTGAAATTGTTTCCAATTTCATTTTCAAAATATGTATATAATTTAGGTAATAGCATTATCTGTACAATATTTTAATATTAAAATATTTCATACATTTAAAAAGTTTATTTACATCTAAAAATCTGCGTCATGTCTTCCATTCGAAGCAGATATCTGTTAAAATGTAGACGATGACATCATCTGTTTATTACAAACAAGAGCACGCGATTTAACTTTTACTGATCATTTCGCGAAAGAGCATTAAATATAAACAATTGTCCACGAAAATGATGGCAACGCCTGGTTGGTACGCAACGCTTCTGTGTTTGAGAAAATATAAACAATCAGTCCATCAGCTGATTGTTTTCGAACAAATGTGTTATTTACATTACGAAGACGTGACGTTCATTATGGGGTAATAATGGACGCTGCTTTATTTTATAAGCCTTTGTCCGGCTGTTGTAGGAAGATATTGTTCGGAAAGAGGAACAGAAGGAAGTTACTCTTAGACACATTTCTTGATCTGGTGTAGCGGTTGTCTGATTTTTGATTTAAATAGATTATTTAAGTGTATTATTTATTATTATTAATTAATTAATTTTTTTAAACTATTCTTCGATATTTCTGAGCAGGTCTTTAACGATATATTGAATAGTTTCGATGATTCGGATTAATAGAGGCATATCGATTTCAAATTTTCATATAAACCCAGAGTTAAAGAGAACTCCTTCGATGACATAAATAAACACACAATAAATTTTTCCCTAACTCACTTTTGCAAGAAATGTTGTTTTCTCTTCTTGAAAAAGTGCTCACATATGAAACATATATGCGTTCTTTTCTGAAAATCTTGACCTCATATTGTAGATAAATGTTTCACTTTGTGCTACCCATTTAAATCAGAATTAAAGAATTTTAACCTCAAAAACAGACAGAATTTCTTCATTTTTCCATACCATTTCGCTTATATTTTAATATTTCAAGTTGTGTGTGATTGAAATAAGAGCCATTTCGTTTCATGTTAATTCCAAAACGGTTTCCGTTTTTAAAATATTACACAAATGACCCGAAACGATGATATTTCAAATGTTATGTACAACAGTATATTTCTTTTGTGCACATGATACGAGGTGTGTTAAAAAAATAAGTTGAATTTTCAAATTTCGCGGGCTAAGTAAATTCGACTTTCGATTATTATTTTTTTTATGTTGGTATACTCGTCTCGACGATATGTTGACGGCTTTATCCATATAGCATGTTTATATGTAGTTTGTTTGTGAGAGGCATAAATAAGGCAAGTGTTTTACGACTTCGGCGATTTTCTGCTATCGAAAAAAATGTTGACCATTTTCATTCCCAGAACTAAGTTTATCAAAATGGTGACGTCTACTAAAGAGAACACCTTCGGTGTTGGTGCCTAAGTCTGATGGTTCCAGAAAAGTCGTGGCCAGACGCTGGTTTTTATCACAAAATATCTTGAATTAAAGTGCTGTCAATGAAGCAAAATTGGAACATTTTGATGAAATTGAATGACGGATGTTAACCGAGGAAGTTAAGTAATTTATAAGGCTGTTATCAGCGGTGTGTTAATCTGGTCGATTCTTTTCAAATTTTACCAAGCATTGTAATGGAATATAATAGTACAAATTTAAGTACTGTTGTCTTGGAGTTAGAGATCAGAGTGCAAAAATTAAATTTTACAAAAAGCCGAATTTCCAGGTCTTCTGTCTGGAAGAAATAAAGTGGTAATCAATGAAACTTGGCTACCGAATCTCAAAGCGGGCCCGAATCTAGGCCATCTATGCCCGGCAGCTTCCCACTGGATGCTTATTAAGGGGCATAGGGAAGAATTGGCTTATAAACATTTTGTAGTGTTAAAGGCGAGAAAAATGCCTGCAAACGAATGATATTATATAGCACAAAATTTTCTCTGTTCCGAATTTCAAAAAAAAAAAAAAAAAAAACAAAGAAAAGAAAAGAGGAAAAGCGCTTAATCATACATAGTGTTGTATACCTCAGTGGAATCACAGTCACACATGCTGAAACTGCGCACATTACATTACTAATGAAGGTGTCGTCAATAAATAAAAAATACTTTGTTGTTCAACTTTTTTATGTTTTTAATAGCAAACAGACTCCACCACATAAAGTGTTATGTGCTAGCGGCACTACAGCTTCCTAACAAATGTTCATTCTAGCGGCTGGTTTGAACTCTACGTTAATCTGAACATCTGCAAGGTGTAGGTAAAAGTGTAGGGAGGTGTATGGAAAGTTTAGCTATGTGTTGAATATGATTTGGCACGATCACACTTGCAATAAAATGTTGAAAATCGTTGCATTTTGTCAAAAAATTATTTAAAGTTGGTTCATGCAAATGATTTTTGTTGCCATTGATGGGGAATTTAATTCCTTCTTTTCGGCCGAATTCATCATTAAACTTACTGACGGGAACTTGACGGAATACTTCAAAGTTCATTTGTAGCATTTTGTATCAGATTTAACTTTAAACATTTTTACTTATTTCGATACTACAAAAAATCCAAAGTGGCTGTGATCTGGCAGAAACGCAATATCGAAATTAATTAACTAATTTTTAGTTTTAAGTTGGACTGATTTCAGTTAAATTTACCACAGGTCAACTGTTTGGCGCATTAATCCCTTCATTGTCGCTTCCCTTTCGGTTTTTTTTGTAATTTCTAACTAGCAGGCAGCAGAAATATGCAATTCTTTTTCAGTTTTATTGCCTTATAATATTTGGTATCCTACTACAAATATCCAATTTTACCCATATTTTCTTAAGCTCATCAATTTCGTTCAATTATCCTAAATTTAATAAATAAAAACAAGTAGTTTGGTAAAGTTAGGCAAGAATATGAAAATTGACTATATTGCCACACCTTTCTGGTAACTCAACCAGGTAAGAATATGCAAATGAATACTATTTTCAACTAAGAACCGCGATCTTTTTGAAATGTCCCTTACAAATTACATTCTTTGGCCTATATATTCCTTGGACAAATCTGCAACTAAAAAGTACTAAATTAAATAATTATAACAATTCAAACCTTCAGTAAACTTAATTCTGAGAATGAAAACAGATTTCATAGCGATCATACACATTGGCCGATTTTTGCAAGCACTAAAAGATTCTTACAAATTTCTAAGTGGAGGACCTTAGTAAGTTATTACCTTCCTTACTTTGTTGTGTATTTATTTATTAATTGATTGATTGATGAATTCAGTTAATTCCTATGCCTCGTGCATTGTAATGTGAAAATGTCTTAATTAATGTGAAGAGTAAACCCAGAATAAAAAATTCCTATTTGATTTATTTTAATTCCAGCGAGTACTTTTTGTAATAGAATTGGTCTGTGAAAAGTTTATAGTTTAAGGCTAACAAACTCAACCAATTCCTATTCGTATACTTTACATTCAGTTATATTTCAATGGCGTAATCACAGGCTGTCAACAATTTTATTATCAGATTTTGACAACCGACGATCGACCACTTGGTTTTTTTAAAAAACTTCTCGTAGATTTCCCTTTACAAATGAAAAGTTTCTCATCTTTAATTTGCTTGATAATTTCCATAGCGCTGTTAAACTCAGTGATTTTCTGCACTTAATACCAACCAGAGTTTTTACTGAATTTTTAATTATAATTAATTATAATTATTTCGCAACATAGTGTGTGGAAAAGAGAAATTTTTCTTTGGCGACAAAATTTCACAAATATTATTCTAGGTTAGCTCTAGTTTCTGAGAAAATACGCATATACTGAGGTTCGTTTTGTTACACTTAATAGTTTAATTTCGTACAACTTCGATTCTGATGCCAGAAAGTGCTTATTCATTTTACAAAAGAAATATTTGCTGATCTCAAAAATGTTGTAATAAAATATATTGCATTGAACATTTTTTGAAAATGGGGATTTAAAGGACTTTTAATGGTGGTGCAAAATACTAATTCCAGATTTTGGTTTTTCCAATCACTGCAATCTCTAAAGTACCGTTCAGTACAGTTCAGTTTGTGAGATATGGTAAAATAAATACGAAATGTCCAAAATATATTTCGGAGAACAATGTACAGGGTGGGTCATAAGGGTGTTGGCGGTTTAAATATTCAATTAAAAAAAACTACGAAACATAAAAAAAATATATTTGTATTTTTAAAAAGTAGAAACATGGGAATTTTTAAGACTTAAAAATAATGTTGCCCAAATGGCTTCCCTCGGCAGCTTGGCACTCTTGGAACCGAAGTCACAAATTTTGGAAAACTCGTTGAAAAGTTGTTCTCGGTATTTTGTTACTTTCCTGAATAATATTCCTCTTCAACTGCTCTAAATTGGTCGGATTATTCTCGTAGACTACCGATTTGAGGTAGCCCCATAGAAAATAATCGCATGGAGAGAGATCGGGGCTACGTGGGGGCCATTCAATATCCCCCCTTTTCGAAATGAGTTTTCCAGGAAAAACATTTTTCAGCAGCTCTATGGATACCCTAGCCGTATGACATGTGGCCCCATCCTGTTGAAACCACATCCTCGAGGTATTGCCTTGAAGTTCTTGCAAAGCTGGCACCAAAAAGTCTGCTAGCATGTTGCAATAATTGTTCGCTCTAACCGTCATCGCATGCACTCTTTCGTCCTCAAAAAAGTATGGTCCAATAATACCGGTTGACGTTATCGGTACTGTTGAGCCGGTTGTTTCGAACATTCTGATCCATTTTCGTATCACATTGGCGCTTGGAACTTCACTTAAACCGTGTTCATGCCGATACAAACGTCGTGCAGTAATCACTGATTTATTGTTTTCGTAATACGCTCGGACACAAAATGCACGCTGCACTCCCGTGTACGGCTCCATGGCGACTAAATTTCCAGGAAGCGGCGCAGCGAACAACATATCCCCCCGCCACCCCGCGCCGCGCGTTACCAAGAAATTGAAGAATTAAATCGCCAACACCCTTATGGCCCACCCTGTATTAGTCCCACCGTAAAATTAAACCATTTTTGTATAAATTGACTTATTATTGGACAAAACTGATATCTTTCTTTAACTCTTTGTGTGTGATGGGTGCAACTATCGGGAGAAATTTCTATAGTTTTATTTCAATATACTTGTGTTTGTATTATAAACAAATTAAAAAAAAGGATTTGAACGAAAACACAAAATTTTCGGACTTTATTCATTTAGTAAATCGTATCGTATTTTGTAAATCATGTCTAATTTAAATACAAATTGTGAGAGTTCAACACAATAGAACACAAAACGACGTATAAACGAATAATAATAATCCATCCGCTGTTTTATTCACATAACTTTTGTCGATGATTACCAATTTCAATAGTTTTTCTAAAAACCCTTTACGTTCCTTGTTCGACCATAATGTTTATAGTTCGATTTAAGATTTTCACGTATCTCTAATGGAAATGTTAAACGTTTTGCTAGGGAAGAAAATATTTCAGTTCTATCATGTCAAATCCTCTCTCATTATTATTTGTACGTATCCAAAAATAACAACTGACTTTTCCACGATTTGAAATTTTGAATCGTCGTCCAAAAGAGTTACTAAGATTGGTTTTTTATTCGGTTTTAACAAGCAACTTCTAAAGTGATGTTTGATATTATTTTATCAATGGTAGGGTGTAGAGTAGAGTAGAATAGACACAGTGGTAGTTTACACCCGTTTCGTCATATAAAATTCTATCGTATATTTGCTAAATATGTCCAAAAAGCTAAATGGAGATAAGTTGTAAAAAGAAGTAACAGAAAAGTAGTGAGCGATAAAAATATTGATAAATTAAAAACATAAATGCATTCTCCGGCTGTTTCTCATTTTATGATGTGTTATTTTCCATTATTTTTTTCAATTTCACCGACTCAAACCTTTGATGACAGAACTGGTATCAATGGCAGCTTAAAAAATCGGAATTTAGTAAAAATTTTAAAGCTAACAACATTGTACCAAGTAAGGCATAGCTAAGCGCAAAAAAAGTCTAAAAATGTACTCTTATATATTTGTACCTTTTCTAATTTTTTTCGCACTTTTTTCAACGTATGCACGTTCCTGGTCGTGTGAAAATTGCAGGACTGGGCTGCTTTCCGGGAGTCGCATTCAACAGTTGCATTCAGTAATTTTTTCCCAAGCTCCAAGCATCTGGAAAACTGAAAAATTTATAAAAAAAAAAAACCATGACTGTTGGGCACCACAACTATTGATACTGACTTGATTGACACAACAGCGGATAAAAATTCAAAAATTTATTCGTTTTTAGCTTAAAGTCTGGTACTACATTGACTTTTCAAGGTGCATTTTATAAAAAAAATGGTCGGGAAATGTGAAGTTAAGTTTTTCCACCAGATAGTACAATGTTTTTTCAACAACCTCTTTTGTGTTGATTTCCAACACTGAAGTCGGAATAATGGAATAAACATTATTACGTCTTAGTAATACATTATTTATAAACTTCAAAATGAAAAAGCAAACAACGAGATGGAAATACGCAACTTAACAATTCTACAAATATATTATCGAAAATATCATGACGTAAAAAGATCAGTTGTTCCGACTCCAGTGCTGGAAATCAATACAAGAAAAGCAAGCAATGCCACAAAATTTTTTCATGAGCAAACAGTTCCTCGTGAAAAGAACACAGTGCCTAGCTTGAGTTTAAATTCGTAAAGATGTTTAGGTAATGTCTGACGGAGGAAGTATAATCACTGAACTTTCCAGTTCACAAAAAAGTCGATATTGGTTTTATAAATATGCGCCAAAAACATCGTTACAAAATTGCAATTTGCAAAATTTTAAGTCTCTGTAGTCTTCCAGCTAGGGATCACAAGACGTAAATAAAATTACGATAAATCGGTCAATTGGAATGAGCGATACTAGAAGATGCTGTGCAACGCCGGCCATGTTCTTTTTCAGAATTTAGTTGTGTGAATTCAGTGCAATTGCGTTAGAGGGGAGCACTCGCAGAGCTATTTCTCCTAGTTTTAACGAGCGCTGAAAATTAATATAATGGATCAAAATTTACGACATTTTAGCTTAATAACTACGAGGGTAATTCCAAAACCAGCCAACCTGACGTATAGATGGTGCCAGTAGTTTGAACAAAATGTTTATTTTTATAAAACATATGTTTAAGACGCCACGTTGTTTAGTATCTTTATTTGAGCTGTCAAAAGTAAACGATCTCATTGAATTTGTAAACATGGAAAAAATTGTCTCAGTCCAACGAATTTTAAATTTTTTCCTAACTTTTTTGTGTCTTCTTTGTTAGGTCAGTTAGTTTTGGGACTGCCTTGAGGATTATAAATTCAATACAGGAAAGTCGTCAAATTTGCATGGAAGCGAATACACTATCGTAGCAAACGATTAGCTTGTACTAAATTTAACGAAATTTAATAAATCTCAATACTATAAATATTTGCGTCGTGAGTGGAATCAGAAGGTGGTCAGTCTACGTTTTCAAAACTACGTTTATCAAAAGCATAAATTGTATCAATTTTGGCCTTAGCTATATATGTGAAAATATGAAGCTTATAATATACGGGTTATAGGTCTATCTTTCCAAATAATGCCAAGCATTACATGGTCAAACAACGAAAAACCTGGGAAATCGGTTCATCTGTATAGGAGGTCCCAGAACTAATGTTTCAATATAGCTTATACCGAAATTTAAGCAGTTTCGTAGAGATTTACGACAGTAGCCGCATTCAACCCATGGCCAGGCGGGCAGACATCACCTAATTGATTTAAAAATTCTTGAAAAAGATTTAATCAAAGGATACTTAGTATTTTAAGAACTTCCTTCAGAGTCTTAAATTTTTGTGGTATCAAATGATGATCCATCAATTTTGTCGTTTTGCGATTGTTTATAAACTTACCATACTTTCTATTTGAAACAGGAACCATTACATAAACTATATTCAGATGAACTGGCTTACATAAACCTTCACCCACCATCCAAAGTGTGAGTGGTGATAAAAGGGGTGTCGTGAGTTGCTAAGTTCTTATAAAACAGAATCGCATTCAAAGCACAGTAAAAGATTGAAAATTATAACTTTCTTAAATAAAATATGGAAAGGCAAGAGAGGCTATGGATATTGATCCAATATTTCATATTTTGCCTAACATTACAGTTAGGAAGAATATAAGTAACTTCAGGCTGAGAATTATGCATTGCTGGGAAACATTACATTTCTATAAATTGGTTAAATTGTAACAGAGATGCCGGAATTGGCATAACAACTACGTTCATTTTTGTTATCAAAACTTATTTCATCAAACACGTGAAATGTGCAAAATTTGGCTGAATTCAGTACAACAGATTGAAAGATATTGAGATTAGAATATTTAATTATTTTAAGTAGATTTTTAATTTAATTTAATTAGATATTCACATTAGACTAAAATATGTGAATCTAAGAACATACGAATTAAATCGCTCATTATGTAGGAGATACCAGAGCATTCGTGATCTCTTTTTTCAAATTCTGTCAAAATTATAAACTAACACATTAAAATTGAATTTACTGCAGTTTACTGATGCAGGAAAGAAATTTAATTTTGAAAATCGTGTCAAATTTTAAAAAATTCAATAAAGATTTATAGCAGTTAATGTGTTTAACAGTCACCCAGCCAGCCAAACGTACGGACATCGTTCAATCAATTTAAAAAACGGATTTGGTCCAAATATTCTTGACACCTGACAAACGCTTCTTTGAGGATATTAAATTGTTGCCGTATCGAATAACATGCCGGATGAATATATCGTATGAAGGTATAAAAACTACAAGGCATTCAAGGAGGCGCTAAGATGTAATTTATTTAGGAATTTGTAAAAAGGGGCATACATATTCATGGGACATATCCATCTGCCCGTCTTTTTGTAAACCATTGGATAAACTGTTTCATGTCGCGATTGGTTTGGGGTTGAACATGTTTACATGCTGAAATCATTATACCTTAAAATATTGTTTCTTATATTAACATTATGAATGCCCTCCAAACCATTAAATCCGATTGAACTAACCTCGCCCACTTTTTGGTACCTTCCATACAAAATGACAGATTCGACAAAATTTAATATAGTGACTCATCCAAACTATGTTCAATCGTTGTGATGCGAGGACAGTTTACCTCATCACTTCTAGAATCCGCTGAAACTTTGCGAAACCGTAATTTGCACCTACTGTTGTTTCGGACTGATGCTGGACGATATCCACATGTTCGTTCTGCTACTTCTATACGAAATGGCGCATATAAGCAAAGTCTCTTTTTAGCTGCTAATTTAGAATTTACAACTTTTATAATTTGAACGTTAATTGAACAATTGAACATATAATTTGAACATTTTAAGTTAATTTTTTAATTTTATTTTATGATAACTGTTAAATGTAATTGAATAAATGTTGTGGACTCACTTTTAATATATAGCGTGTTCTTATAAATGTATTATAATAATATTATGCTAACCAGCTTCATAAAGTTCATAAAGCATTGGCCAAAGAAATTTTATAATGGTATGGATAGTTAAATGTTACAAATTTTAGTTTGTTACACTATCATTACTAATTTTCTTTATCAAACTTTTTCTTAAGCTCCAAGACATTCAATAAATATTCCTTGTGTAGCTAATTTAATCTCTTTAACGGCGTTTGCATCAATTTTGTGTCAAGTATGAGTATTCTCAACATTAAAACAGCGTCTAAGGTCTCTCAAGCCTTTGATATATTGCTTAAACTTACCTACCTTAATGTTGGTTGTGGTTTAAAACTTGTAAAGTGTGTCCACAATTTTCCAACGGTCGAGGCTTTTTGGAAAAAAATTAGATTTGGATAAGGACGGTTGGAAAAAAAAAAAATAAAAAAATAGCTGTGCAAAATTTAGTTTTCGTTGCGAAATATACTAATTCACTTTTTTGGTGCATTTCGTTTGTATTAATTTTTTTGGCAATTTATTGGACGGATCGGAACGATTTTCTGCATATTCATTAAAAACAAATGTAGCTTGCGAATAATATGTACATTTTTGGAAAACATTATTTGTCCCAGGGAATGGGGAAATTTGCAATTTAGGCTCTCTGATTGTTATTCACTTGGGAGTGACCAGATCCCTCTGCAGGATTTCCCAAGCAGCTCACGACTTCCGACGTTCGGGCAAGTATTCCCTGGTAATCCCATCATACATCCGTTTGATGGTAGCTAAAGTGAGAAGGCGACTAGTTGAGAAACCTAAATGGCATGCTAACACCGATGCGTCTTAGGACAGTAGGTAACTTCTCTTACTGAAACTCAGCTCACCAGCATAGTGGTCATTGGCAACCCCAACACTAGGATCGGATGCAGTGGCCTGATAAGTCACTCATCTTAAAATAAAATTATCATGAAAATATCGAAGAAAATTAAAATACTCCCCCCAAATGCCCAACAGTTGGAAAATGCAGTCTACACAGTAACACTTCCGAAAACGGATTCAGACTGGTTTCGTTTGCTGCGGTGCGTAATATGGTATAGGTAGTAAGTGGAACCAGGTTCCCTCATAAAGACATCCACAAGGCAACGCGGCTATCTCCTAATCCCAACACGAGGAATCAGATTGATCATGTGGCACTACTCGTAGATGGAAGGCATGCTTCTAGTGTCATGGACGTGCGTGTGATTCGTGGTGCTAATATTGACTGGGTTCCCCACCTGCTTGCAGCTGGGGTACGCACGAGATTGAGCAGAACGAAAAAGGTTCGTAACCAGGCACAAAAGAAGCTCGACGTCGGTAGGCTGCGTACCCCTGAGATAACCACAGCCTACTCCACCAAACTCTCACAGCTACTACAACTAGACGCCCCTGATCCTGATGTTATTGACGCACAGTGGCAACACATTGCGCATTCTATGGCAACTGCTGCAAAATCCATACTTGCGTATGAGAAACCGCGCTCAGACAAGTCCTGGTACGATGAAGAATGTCGCATAGTGTCTGAGAGAAAAAAAATGTTGCATATAGGGCAACGCTGCAGTCAATTGTAAAGCGTGCAGTTAGAGAACGCTACATGGAGCAGAGCAGAGGGACACACCAAGAAGAAGCGGTTGTGGAAAGAGCGTGACAGTGAGGAAATAGAAAGGCACAGGGATAGAGGTGAAGCCCGAAAATCCTGTCAAAAGATAAGAAGTACAGGGTATGGAGCAGGGCTCCCCTACTGTAAGGGCAACGAGGGAAATCTGGTCACAGATACGCAGAGTGTGCTGCAACTATGAAGAGAACATTTTTATAAGCTCTTAGTTCCAGATGGCAGCACGGGTAAGGAAATCCCCTCAATTATCGACAATGGCATAAATTGCCCAGCTCAGAGCCAAATAGAAATCAAGAACAACAAAGCTGCGGTCGCTGATGGCCTACCAGCAGAGCTGTTTAGAACTGGCGGCGATGAGCTGAACAGCCTGCATCAACTTCTAAATATGATTTGGCTCGGGGAAAACATGCCCGATGATTGGAATTTGAGCGTACTGTGTCCAGTGTTTAAAAAAGGCCGTCCAAGTGTTTGTAAAAACTATGGCGATATCAGTCTTCTACCCATTGCTTATAAAGTCCTGTCAAGTGTGGCTTTAGACCTGGTAAATCAACAACTGACCAGACCAGACACTACGACAAATTCTGAAGAAGACCCAAGAAAAACGGATCGACACGCACCATCTTTTCGTCGATTATAAATCTGCCTTCGATATCCCTACACGGCGAAAACTGTATGAGGCCATGTCCGAGTTTGGAATTTTTACGAAATTTATCGTCTTCGTAGGATGCCGCGAAGTCTTCAGTGGAGATGGGCATTAACGTTTTGAAATATTAGTGCCGGGATTTGCTAACACATTCGATGAGCATAATCCCAACAGCATCAGCCAAGCTAAATACAATGTTTGTCAATAAAGGTCATTCTAACAGAGCTTGTTGTTCGACGAAAAGGTGATGTAATGCACGATAACAATAATATTGGGGTTATAGCATCACTGGATCTTGAACGGACGTTTATTAGTAAACAATTTTTCACATTAAACCCAAATATTGAAAAAAAAAAAACAGTGACAAAATGATTTGTGAATGGAATTTTTCCGATTGATAAAATTGCTCTATACTTTGCGAACAGCTTGCCATATTGTAGCACCAATACGATTGTGGGATGAATGAGTGTATTCGTTCGGTAAGGTCTTGCCTCTACAGTACATACCTTTACTCTGAAGCCGAACTGGTTTTTTTTTTTTGTTTTTTTTTATTCGCGCTAACTTAATTTTGGGATTTAAAGCGATTTCAATCCAAACGATAAGTAAGCCTTTCGCTTAACTTTCTGCCTTACCTGATAAAATGTCATCTACTTTAAGCATCTCCAACGATTTTTCATACTGTCATAATTCTTTTCCAAATTTTATCAAATGAACAAAAAATAAGTGTGGTAAAAAAGGCAACTCAGAAGGAAGGTATGAGAATTAATTATTTCACTATAATTTTCCTTACTAATTTTACTTCTAGAAATTTTATAATATATGTACACAAATTACTAATTTTTCTGGCAATACGTAGAGCAGATTGCTCGTGTTTTATTAAGAAGCAATTGCCCCATATAACTGCTTAATCCATATTTGGCTCCGGCTGGCGTGTTTTATATCGCAATTGTGTCGGTACAATATGATCCAAATGAGGCAATGACAATTTGCGTAAGTTTTCATATATGGATAAATTTCCCTATACAGTGAATAAATTTTAATATTCGAGAGAAGCGAATTCAGAAACCAGAGAGGTCAGATGTAAAAAAATCGATGTGTTATTGTATTGTAAGAAGTGACATTCGTGACACATTTTATTAAAATCGGAAAGGGTTAGTTGGAAATATTTTTTGTTCTTTGCTTAATTATAGAGGGCAATAACTTTATAGTACACCCAGTATGTGGCAGGCCCGACAAATACTTTCTACTCCAGACATTAGCAGGCAACATGGATGGCATTAGTATACATATTTTACTTCTTTTACAATGGCTTTGAATAGAATCAGCATCATTTTTCTTGCGATGGATGGAATTCTACAGATACCGTAATAAATAGAAACAGAATCGAAGCCTTATTATCAACATTTAATCATCGTTTTGGGATTCGAATTTTGACAGATGGAGAACGTTTAATTGAAAGGGTCGTTTTGTATACGATTTCGTATATCGTAGACCTGTAAACAAAGAAGTGGAGGAAGTTCCATAGTTCACAACTTCCACTTTCAAAACAAGGAAAATTATATTATAATTTTTCACTTACTTAGAACCCAATAATGCGACTCCCACACACATATCTTGGGCACAGACCTAGTTTGAATACGGCTACCACGGAATATTAAAGTTCTACATGGCATAACACAGCCCACAATGAAATCATTGTAATAGAGACTTGTTATATGTATGTAAGATTCTGGTTGGAAGTAATTTCTTGCACAAAAAAAAAAAATTGTTAAGATACAGAAAAGTTGAAAGTGGACGGAATACCACGCAAAGTGGCAACGCTTGTAATTAAAAAAAATTAATACGTTTCGGGGCAACAAACCGAGGAAGTAAAAGCTCCAGCGACATAACAACAAGGGAAAACAACAGATATTTAGGAGCGTCGGTAGATTGCTTGAGAGCATGATACAAGTTCCATCGTCGAGCCCCTTATTGCTTCACCATCATCCAATAGGATGAGAATTAAATAATGAGTATTAACAGCCAGTGGTATCTGCAGCAATTTTAATTAATACTCTTCCACTCAATACGGTAAATAGCTCGAAACAAGCGTAATGGTTCTCTTACTGTGTAGATAAAATTCTCCTTACGTCATTTGTAAATTGTGCAGAATTTAAACTGAGCTAAAATCATTTGGTATTGTACGGCTGCAGCATTGCTGGTATTGGTGTATTTGCCATAAGGGAGTTAAAGAAAACCACTCAATATTTCCCCCAGTATTCAAGTGCATTCTGGAGCGCACATTCACCAGCTGACGGAAAATGTGTCAGCATTTCTTATTCGTTCTCTGGTTAACGAATCCGCTCACACGCTTCCATTAGTAGCGTGTTGTATATTTGGTTGGGACTCTTAGATTGTCACCACCATTCACGAGCACAAACTTACAGAAACGCTCAACCACTCAGTCTTGTTGCTCACACTCACTCTTCAACAAATAAAACTGAATGTGTATATTTATTTCTAATAAGGCCTTAACGTTACCATGAAGCTTGGAGGGAATTTTAGTCTTGTGACGGCCGTTGTCGCGTGAAGAACACACTTTTTAAGCGGTTATGCCGCAGTACGTAAGCGCTTTGTATTTCTTTGTTTTGTAAATTCAGACGCGGGGAGCAACAACAGATTTTTAGACTTTCGTTAAGGGTCAAAATAAAAATATGAGAAAGCATAATTGTGTAAAACGAACATTAACTTTTTCCACAGAATACGCCTTATCGAAAATTAAATCTCATCTCCCTCTATATCGATGTTAACAGTGTTGTGCGTTAAAGTCTGCAAGAAGACCGTTACTTTCCGCTTAACATTTTAGTTTTTAATAGCAGCCATGTTCGTTTGTGTTCGTAAGCGTTCATGAGTGTTGCAGTTTGCGTTTTGAATACTACGTATGTTACTGGTTTCAAACAAATTCACAGCCATAGATAAATTGACGTGAACATGTATCGGTGCCAGTGTGAGTTGCTCCAACTGAACGTGGTATTTATTGTGAGACCTAAGCAGTGGAGATGTGACTGTGTACGTTGTTAGTGTACCCGTTATGTGTTGCTATTGCTGTCGCTGCTGCAGCTACCGTCGCTGTTAATTCTAGTGCTGACATCATGGAAACGCCAGTATTGTCGTATCTTCTATTAACTGAAATCAGTTAACGTTTTGCCTTTGTTGCTTCTACATATGCAGTATTCTGCGCTCTCTGTTAAATATGCACGTGAACAAAAAAAAAAAAAAACGCCATCTCCAATAGGAAATAGTCATTCTGTCGTCATTGAGCGATAAACGCGTAAATATTTCATTCGTAGCGATGCAGAAACAAAGCTCGATGTAAAAAAATAGTGTTTTCGCGATTACCAAAATTTCACTTTATTTGGTACATATAAAAGCTTGGAAGAATTACCAGAAAAATAAACCTCAACTAGAGAAATGACCAAAGTGAACAAATTCAATTTTACAAAAAACTAGAAATTACTAAAATAAATATGTGAAAAATTTACAATACATAAATAAATGCTGAAATGCTGTCTGCAAATGTGAGGATTGCTTAGTTTTGTTTACGACACTATTACGCGGCCGAAAATTTGTAAAATTGGCTGTAATGGGGCTGCAATATGACGGATTACGAGTCTGTTAGTAAAATATATGTTTGGAAACTGTCTTGTAGTTTGTGTTTCAAAATCTTAAATCGCAGTTGAAATGAGCGGCGCGCTGTTATAAACAAAACTTATATTTATGTTGATGAGTTTAGTATGTTCAGACTACTGAAAAAATATGACGCTGATAATAAAAACATAATCAGAACTTATGTTTTGCAATTGGATATGCTCCTAGTAGATTAAGTTCAATTTGAGGTAGATTGCGTACCAAACGTTTGAGTGGTTTGGACGTTCCATTGAAAAGACGAATTTTACAAAGAAAATCATATAATGTTATTGTGACTTCACGCAGATTTACTTGCTATGAGAATTACATTTCGATGATAATCCGCCGCAGAAGGGAGAGCGTCAGAGAAAAGACACTCCGAACAAATGTAATTTAGGTGTATATTTTAATTTTTGCCACATTCGTTAGCAAACATAATCACACTAAAAACACATATTCAATTCTATACGTACATACATGTGTGCTGAACGCACTCAAGGAAAGTTCGACAATCGTTTGTCATAAATTTGTAGTGAACTTAAAACTTGAATATTTTCACCCTATTCCTCAGCTATTGGTTAAAATGCTGAATACATTGTTGCATGCATTTTGGTGAACCGAAATGACGCAAATTTTCTTCATAAGTAAGATTTGTCAGAGTTGTGTAGTTCACGAATTATGTAGTTCATGCACATATAGTTTATACATGCCCTCACGAACACAATCTTCACTTCCGATGTATCGGTTATGTTCGTGTGCGTTGCTTCCAATGAATGAGTTCGAAATAGTTAAGAAATTGGACGTGCGCTTTATTAGTCAGCCGTTCCTTTAATGGTGACTACAACAGTTCTAATATCTAAATTTGGCGGACATTTATTTCCATTCGCATTCATGCAATTTACCCAACAAATAATTTCAAACTAGTTCGTTTGTGATTACGCCTTATTGGATGCTGGAGTGCTATGAGCATTTATGGTTTTCGGCACTTGAATAGTCAAGCAAGATAGTACTCATCAAACTTACAAATTCAAAATTATGGTGATTGACCACATTCTATCCGGTGAAATTTACTAGAGTGTATGATACTTTACAGGTATAGTGGAATTAGAGATATAATATTGTTAAATATCATGCAAAATTTGTACCAACGGCTCATTTTTTAATAGTAGATTTTCAACGCAAATTACTCAAAAAAGCAGTAACAATTAGGTGCACCTGTGACGTGTTATTTCAAATATTGTGTACCTATATTGGACGATAAATTTTTATAAAAACCGCAGCTAAATTATTCAAAAAAACTCAGCAGGATTCCAAAAAATGTTCCAAATAGTTTTTGTTTTGCTTTGACATTTGTAAAAATAGTCGCATTTAGTTTACTGTATATGTGGAATGAAAATTCAAGTTTAGAAGATATTTTTTATGGATAATCTAATTTTGCGCAAAAAGTATGTCTGTATTATATTAAAGTTTTAATTTTTTGGTACAATCCAACTAAACGTTGTTTCTATAAGCGATAAAGCGGCTAATCAGTTCGTTTCTGTTAATAAGTCTCAATTTTGTATAAAAATAGAAATAGAAACGTTGATAGTATAAATCTTTATGCGAGCATATACTATAATTGTTGCACTACTAACTGACTGATTACTGCCCAGGCCAAAAAAGTGAAGCTAGAATCACGAAAATTGTAGAGCAGGTGCTCGATAATTAGAGATTTGTCAAAATTCTTATTTTTAGGGATAAAAATGGGGTAAAAAGGAACAAATCTGGCAACATCGTCCACCTCAAACGGTCATGAGTCATGAGAATTGCTACTCATGTTCCACTTCCAAGGTAAATATTCAGTAAGAAGCGGTTTTTCGAAACTCATGTTTTTGGTGGTTAAAAGCGGATAAAAGTGGACAAATCAAGTGCCAACGGACAAAGCGGCTAAAGGTAGAAACAAACACTGGTTAAAAAGAGTCAAATCTAATACGATCGCCCTGATCAAGTGAATAAAGTTAGAATCATGAATGAAATTTTGAGACATTTTTACTTTCAGGGAGCCAAGTGAGAGCGTACAAAAATGGTACCATTGGCCACAGCAAACAGCTGAAGGTTTTTTCAAAATTCTATCTTTTGTGGAACAAAACTGATAGAAACTGGAGAAAAATGCCGCCTTCACCTAATAGAGAAGAGTGAATCTAAAGTCTGCAACTTTTATAACGTAGTCAACAAGATTGAAAGGGGTCAAAACTGGTACCATAGCCAAGAACAAAAGAGTGAAGCTAGAATCGTGAAATTGGGTGTATAAATTCATCTATCAATTTGGACAAAGTATGAAAAATAATTTGTAAAAGTTGGTAATTTTGTAGTATAAAAAACACCAAACATAACGTGGACGCTGTTATTACGACGTAGGCGCGCATTTGAAAGCTGCTATACGGAATAGTTAATTTCAGGGGATCAAACAGATAACAATGCTATGAAAGTAATACACTGGGCAGGAACAAAGCGTAGAGCGTAGGCATTTTCGGTAGTTCACACTTTTAGAAAAAAAGTAGTGAAGTGGTCGAAAATGGGATAATCCTGCAGAGAAATGGCTGAAGCCGAAATCACCAGTGCACTTCTATTATGTAGTAGTCGCGTAATCTTAAGAAGTATTTTGAATTTCGCGCTTTTATCAAAAGAAAATAAATGAGACACAAATTTGGTTTAGATTGGAATGCTGAAGGTGAAGAGACGAAACTGAAGGAGTATGCACATTTTAAGAATGGATTTTATAAAAGTCGCTTTTAAGGGAATACCATAGACGACGGGGAATACAAACCGTCGCCTAGACTGAAGTGCGTGAAGTGAAGTGAATCATAAAGCAAGCTGTGGTGTACGAAACTTGAATTGAATTGCCAGGAGTTCAACCGGATCTTAGATAACAAAAAGTACCACCTGATTAAACTTTCTGCCAGCAGTGCTGAATGCATTGCTTTCAAATACACACTCATGCGTATAGAGTGGCGGGCACATGCTAATTTCTTATATTTGAATAGTAGAATATGATAGATGGACAAACCCATCTTGTGTTGGTATGCAATATTCTCTTTGTAAGCCTTATAATCTCGACATTTACCCTCATATTCTGTGGAAGAAACACACCGTATTTTTGGTCCATTTTATACATTGTATATTTATTTGGAAGCTTGTATTTTATGAAATATTTTTGCAGCTTTGATTTCTTGCTTACATTTTTAGTAATTGCTTGAATATATAACCTGATATATATATAATTAATTAATTAATTCCCTACAGCAATACGCCTTAATGCTCTAATGTTAATACCAGTAAAAAGTATTTTTACAATCCCATAATACTATACTATACTATAGTTATTTTGAAAGAACTTTGGAAACTCTTCCCGACCTATCCATAGGTTGTATTGTAAATTTTGTTGTATCTACCGTATTGTTAGTAGTTTGGTATTAGTAGTATTGTTTAGTAATTTCTTAAGAGATGAAACCAATGGACTTACTCAGCTAGAAAGCTAAAAAGTAACTGTAAGTAATATGGTTGGGCCAAAATATTATGCTTATATACTACATGCAATTGCAATATATTAAATTACTACAGAAAACTTGCAATAAAAAAACCGGCAGGATTCTGGAATACATAGGAGTATATAGGTGGTGCTGCACATATTTGTTTACAATATTAATATGCTGAGTTATCCAGTTTTCGGTTTCAAAAGTAAAAATAAACTAAATTTACATAAAGCTATTAAACTTTTATTTCATTATAATGTTTGGACCTTGCCATTACGTACGAATTATATTATCATTTTAATAACCGCCTCTGGATTGTCTGCAGCAGTGGATCCATTTGGGGTATTTCGACGATACGAATGTTGGTTTTCAAATGCTCCAACGTTTAAGGAATATCCGCGTTAACACGGTCTTTGACGTAGACAGCGCCAAATCGCATGATCTTCGTCTTCAATTGGCGTTGCTAAAACGTGAAATTATGCTTTCTGGAATCTTTTCATTCAATAAAGCCAAAACCGATCGACTTGAATCAACACCTTTATAATAAGTTTTATCTATTTTTACGCGCTCTTCGGTTTAGTGATCCATATTCTTAAATGACAAACCTTTCACTAAATAAATAACACTTCAGATGATAGGTATTTAACAAGTGGCGGCCTTGCCAGACCGACGGTTTTGAAACCGCTAAATGGATAACTATGTATTAGGATGGAATTTGCAAAAGAAAAATAATGAACTATGTGAAAATGATTCAATTTCTGATCATTTTTCTTGCAATATCATTGAAGAAATATGAATAAATTGACAATAATAGACCAATACGTTCATAACGTTATTAGACATCGTCAAATTTTGTCGTTCATACTAAATTCAACGTCGTAAAATTAATTAGTTATTCAAATAAAATATCTTATTCTATGACGTTGAGTTTGATGCAAATAAAGACTAGATACAAATAAAAAAAGAACTTCTCACATTCCCAGTAAGAAGGGATTCCACCTCGCTCACCTCGGATACTCTCCGCGGTTTCGAGCAAACTAAATGCCCTTTAATCTTTGATGCAACGATTTATAGTACATCTTAAAGCATGTCGTGGTATTATTAGATCATTGTCACTAGTTTTGTACAGTTAATAAAAGGTAAATTGAGTGGTCTTGAACCACGTTGCTATCAAACTATATCAAACAAGAAAAACCTGCATAAGCCTGCTATTTGAACATTTTATTTTTGGGTTCACGGAGGGAGCTGGAATATCTATATCCGTTGTACTCGTATGAGGTACATGTATTTTAATTTTAGACTCATTCAAGGGGACTTACAGTTTAACGACGATTTCGGACATCACTTTGAAAAGCATTCACTAGACATGGCGATCATTTGACTATTCGAAGACCGCCTTTCAAATAATGACAGGTGGCCCACGATCATACGTATTTTCGTTATATACAGTTTGATATTCGAATTAAACACGCCTGCACCTTACAGTCAAGTTACACGTCGTTTGAATCTTAAAGCTCATAAAATTCTATGAACATCTAGCTGTAATATGTCCTGCCTTTTCGGTACTCTTAGATGAAAGACATCGTTAATTTGCTTAACAATACAATAAAGTAAAATATGTTGCTTTTTTAAATCATAAGACTAAATGGGTTGAATAGGTAAATTTACCAAATTATGTCAATGTTATTTCCTAAGCATCAGTATTGCGGAAAAACTCTATTTGGACCAATGTATGAATTCAGTATTCAGTTATTGTTTAACTGACTTCCAACAACGAATAGGTAAGATATGAACAATATTTTAGTGAGAAGAATGTATTGTTTAGGGTCAATACAGTTCAACAAAACGAACTTTGGGCAAAGAATATGTCTGAAAGTTTGAAAGAAAGATATAACTGAAGCTAAATAAGTTAGCAGTAAATATAAGGCAAATATAAAATTGTATTTAAATTACAAATGTATCATATTCAAAAATATTTTGATTCCATTTGAGTTGTTGATTCAATCATATTCACAAATATCGCCTATGAAAGTACAATATTCGCATATAGTTCTTCCATATTCTAATCAGGGGATATAAAGTGAAATTGATTTTTGAAAACACGTCTGTACAAGAAACTGTTTCCGGGTGCTGGCGGACTTATTAATTATATGTTCCGAACAAATAGCCAAACATTTTATTTATTAATTTTCAAAATTATCCTACAATCACAACTTAGTTCATCATGACTTGAAAATTTATATTTTATAGCTGAATCGCAAACGTATTTAAAAGCAGACAACTGAATCTTTCAGTTGCTAAAGCTTTATGCACTTTCCAGTTGCTATAATAATAATTTTTAAATCTTTTCTGTAAAGTAAACTTGTTTTTTTTTTCGTGCATAGAATAGTTGTTTTCCTTAATATCTTTCGTGAGATAAACCCGCGTATTTTTTTCTTATTTTCGAGATTTGTTAAGATTAGCCGAAATGTTGAAATTATAGTGAGTTTACAAAGAACTACAAAATGTGCGACTAAAATAATGAAAAATCCGTATATTACAGTTCATGGGTTAATTCGAAGACATGCTCAGTTGTGTAGGTTAGTTAAGATATAAAGGCAAGAAATGTTTTCAGGTTGTGAATAGCTTTATTTCATTTTCGTTTAGTTTTACTTATTATATTAACCAAATATCAATATACGAGTTGTTTTCAAAAAATATCTACAGACAAAGCATTCGATGTCTACATATGTATGTTAACAAAGCCAATTTAGATTAGACGTTTTCTCTTTATGGTTTGAAACTCCTAATCTATTACTAAAAATTGGGGTGTTTAATTTTTATCGCTATCCATTTTGTATGGGAAGTTAGCGATGTCGCTTATTTAAGCGACAAGTTAAATTTCAAATTCTACCAAATTGGTGATTTTTTTAAGTTGCTGTATTATTTCTATGACCAAACTTTTCCATCGATATGGATGGAAGAGCGGGAAGAGGCATGCGAAACAACAATGCAAAAAATGGAAAAGTAAGAATATAAGAATTTATATGAAACAAAGTGCCAAATAAACAAATTCATCATTTGCCTATGTGAAAAAATTACTTTTAGAAAAATATTTCAAATGTAACCATTATAGATATTTTCTTATAGCGTAATTACTCATGAATGGGAAGTTTTTCAAAATTCGTTTTATTAGGAAGTAAAACAGGGAAGACTATGGCAGTACATCTAATCGTAGCGTAGAAGCGCAGCAAAAACAAATTTTCTGAAAGTGATATTCTAAATGACAAACAAATGGAAGTCGTGAAAATTCTATATTTCCTTCATACATCGTAGGTCTCAGCATAAAATGTGTCTTCAAAACTCATGGCAACATAACAAACGGGCCAACTCAGAAATATCAAATTAATTCAAGTTATTGGTGTATATTAATCTGTTAGATGGAAAGAAAACTTTCCGTCTTTTTAGGGGGAAAAGCATGAAAAAATTGTGCTACCACCTACAACAGACGGTTGAAGCTAAAGTCACTAAAATTGCGTTTCATTTGACACTACGATACACTCTTGAGAAGTTGTACAAAAATGTATGAGTATAAGCGTAAATAGGCGCACATTCACTGCTACTGAGATGCTTTCTCTTTTCCAATAGACCGATTTCTTTAATTATTTAACTCCAGCAAGAACGATAATTAACAAAACAACGAAAGGAAAGCCGACTTTTTCTTTATTCTCAGAAATGATTCGGGCAAGTAATACACGATAGTATTGCTGGCAACTGCGGCTGTGATTGTCGGCCAACGAATGGCAGATGATCGAACTTCGGCTCGAACCTGTGTTGCCACGTACAACAGTCACGTACATTACCCGTTGCGCCTCTGTCGCTCATTTTATTTAGTGTAACTGCGATTAAATATTTAACCATAATCAATACAAACACAAATACAAAAACGTACACATAAAAAAATGGGAGTGCTACCAGGCGTCCCTATATATACATAAACCAAATACTAAAAAAAAATAAAATAAAACACTATTTTAAAAAAGGCAACAATAACAACAGCAATGTGAATATTTATCTGACAGTGGGTTTTTCGCTTTTATAAACATTTGTTGATTATTTTAAATGTGAATTGTCGGGTTGGAATGAATTGTATTTAGTACTCGTATATCCGTCAAATATATGTACATTTGCACATAAACGTATGTACATATATAACATCAATAACAAATACCTCTCACAAAGGCAGTCAGCCATGTCATCCACAGCCACCGCCACTTCTACGGCAACTTCAACCAACGTCCTCATCCCGTGAAACAAATGCTTGTATACTCCCCCCCCACCCCTCCAACAACATATTGGTCATCGTAAAGTATGTATGCATTTATGGATACACCCAGAGAAATTTTAGAGTGTGAGAGCAAGAGGCAAGTTTTACAATACTATGAATCAAGTTTTAGTTCAAAATTGGCCGATCTCTAACTCAGAAAACGTACTTAAAAATTGTCCTGTTAATTTTTGTCACTTTTTATGTACGAAACTTGGAACTAATTCTCCAATACAGATGATCTTAAACTCGCAACGAAGGTTTTTAAATGTTAACTCCATGTGAACATCATGTATTAATTTTTACGCTAAATTCATCAACCAGCCATTTCTGGGCGAAAAGAAAGAATTTGAGGGATCGACGATGTATTGTTTTTCTCCTGAAACGTATTCATAATAGATGTTTAGCATGTAACCTTCTTTATACCAACCTAAAAACAATGCATGATTTTTTTTTCCTGACTTTTTACCTGGCCATCTGTCGATAAAATCTATATTTGTACATTAAACTGCACTGAGCAACGTGGGTTGTAGAATAAAATATTGTGCTTTATTTATACCGACTGTAACGACGGGTACAAGTTCAACTAATTTTAAGAAGATATACGTACACACAGTGTCGTCAATTTGGTATGTTGCAGTCGGTGGTTGTATCGTTTAAAATAATTATTTCGATGTGTTTTCCAATCGAGTTTTACTCCAGTGGCAAACATTTGTTATAGCATTAATAACTAAAGAGGATTACGTAACGATGTTTTTACCGACAGAAAAAATGTTCAAAAATTAATTTTAAAAAATTCATAGCCAGTAATCTTATTTTTAACAGCCGTGTGTTTGTTTTTCGTATTCATCTTTATGATAATATAATTTAGTAACCTTGTTGTTGTTTCATTTCAATGATGGATTAACAACAACAAGTGATTACTTATGTACAAAAACAAAAGTGAGAAAAATACAAAAACATTCTTCATTATGAAAGCTTGCGCGTGTGTGTGTGAATGGAAGCGTTTTTTTTTTTTTTTTTTTTTTGAAGTGGACAAATTAAAAAAAAAAGAGCTCAACTGGTTTTTGCCATAAGCGAGGTATAGAGTTCCTACGTACTCATTTGCTATCTGTAGGAACTTCATACCGTGCTCTTGGAAAGCCAATAAACAACTTTCTAAAGATACAAATACAAAGCGTATACTCGTACAAGATATAGAAGAACCTACGTACTTAACTGTACACACTCATGCAACCATATGTATGTATGGTGGTATTGGAACGGTATGCATACAAGCGAATATCCAAAATAATTAATAATTTGTTTATAAATTACGATTTCATTGTGTTGAACACAGTAAAGTCCTGCATAATATAAAAATGAATTATAATAAAAACAAATATCTGTTTAAGCAGACCCATTAAATAGATATTTTGTATAGAAATAATTGCAAGAATTTAAACATTATGTGGAACCCAGCCGGCGGGATTTGTGTAATCCTAAAGATAATCGATAATTAAAAGAGCATAAGCGTACTAAGTTTCAAAGCAAAGATTTACTGTCCATCACATTTTTTACAACCATTTTGAATAACCCTGTCCGTTTTTATCAGTTTTAAGAACGTATTTGGAAGCAGCGTTTTTGGACAGATAGCAGTCGACTAACATCGGCTAGTCTGTAGCAGGGCAATCAGTATATTATTATGCCTGAAGACTAAGATCAGTTTTTATTCTTCTAAAAATCTATTCGTCGCATTAAATTTATTTTATGGCATTTCAAGTATTTCATCAGTAACTGTAAGACTGATATTGATTTTTTACTTCACCTTTGGCTCGATATTCAATCGATTACACATTTATTTGTGGGTCATAAGCATAGATACAAGCATAAATATAATGTGCTGGTAACCAAAAATGATCGCTTTACAGATTTTAACGCGACGATATTTTTCGAAAAATTGAGTGTTTTTGGCACCAATAGAGATATGTCGTATCTTGGACCCAAAATAGTTTTATACCTCCACCCGAAGATATGAAGGTACCTATATTTAATACGACAAGAATGTAGCACCCAGAAGTATTCATCTAAAGTACCAAATTTTGTATTTCACGGCTTTTTAAATGATAAATGATTATGAAACTTCTTAAAACTGAAAACTCAGCCGGATATTTGCCATGTCTAAACCGTAGATTGTATTATAAACCGGTTATATCTGGATATATCTGAAGCATTTTCCGGAAATTTGTTTTTTCCCTGTGACTTCTAATTCGTAAACTGCAGCAACCTGTGACTTGGTCCATTGACTTTCTCTATGACAACATTTAAAATAATCAACAGATTAATGACGACACTTCTGGTACTTCCAACACAAATAACCATATATTCTTAGATTCGTAGCGACCAATTTCCAATTTCAAAAGCATGCTGTGTTTAAAAACAGGGAAAACGGGAATTAAAGTAGACCGTTTTGCCATGCCCAATCAGGTACCTCCCATACAAATTGATATATTTCCCGAAAATTTCCCTGCGAATTCTAGTTCGCGTACTGCAGTAATCTAAATTATTATTCATTGTAGTGCTATGTAATGTCTGACAAAGCTGGACAAATCGACCAAATAATCACGCCTTTATTGATATTTAATTTCCCCTATCCTATTTCGTAAACAATAGTAACTTAGTTCCGCGAATGAAAATGATATCTCCCTAACTTCTATATAATAATTAAGTTCACAACATTTGTTGGTGAGTCAGTTTACCTGACTGTAATATCTGTAGAAATTTGAAATGGAATTGACGGCATGCATGTTTCTTAATTGCTAATCCAACATTTCGAATATGTTGGATGCGACTTTGGTCGGCACAGGTCGGTGGTTATCCTGGTGCTCCTCACGTTCGAGTTTTCACGCTGTTTACGTTACTCCTAAACATTTCTTTCTGACAACGTCTGTCCACCGAAGTCCTCCTGCGCCACTGTAAATTTTTCCACAGCAAAATGCCATTTCGCAAACAAAATTGAATACAACTTCTTTGCTAAACAAAATTGCACATTGACACAGATGTCAACCTCAGAGTTAACACATGTTATTTTGCACATGTAAAAAATTGTCACCAAGAAGGAATGAATTTAAATGTCAAACAGGAGCAAGCATTTAAAGCACCAAACATCTTTTTACTAAATGTGTTTCGTAACTTTTCAAATCGATTGAGCGATGTGTGTCTTTCTTGCTGCTAGACACCGCAAAAGTCATAAATCCTTATGAAATTTGGCACTAATATTTTGCTATACTAAAACTGAGGATAGTAAATATGTCTTATAGTACTTCTCACACAAACTCACCTATTCGAAATGCATTCTTTCTCCTCATTCTCAGATTATAGTCTTTTAAAGTTTTTGTCCATAGCACTGGTAGAATTTGTAAAAGTCGACCGATTAACCATGCTTTTTCTAGTGCCTACCGTATAATTGTCCGATTTAACTAATATTCCCCAATGTTCTTAGAATGAAAATGTAGAGTATTACACTCGTTTTTGAATTTATTGTAGTGTTATTTTGGTTCTTTATTCGGCTTAAGATCAATTCAAGTCAATGAAGAGTATTGGCTTACTGCTTCTGGTACCTCCCATACAAATCCATCGATTTCACGAAATTCAATTTGTTCTATGTAATATCTAACCAGTAGACTGCAGTAGTCTAGATTCTGGTTCACTATCCCGATTCATAATTCTCCGAAAAGTCTGCGAAAAATTTACAAAGTTGACACTTTCTTTCTCATACGAGGCGTGTTCAAAAATAAGGTGAATTTTCATTTTTCTCAAAAAATATTTATTCACCAATTCCTACTTTACCTCGTTCAAAGTAGTCCCCCCTCCTCGAAGCAGTTCTGATATGCACTTTTTGGTATGTCCTTGAGCTCTCTCGGCGATTCGGCTTTTATCTCTTCAATCGTCACAAAACGCCGTCCTTTCATGGATCTCTTCAATATTGGGTACAGGAAAAAGTCGCAGGAGAGTAAATAATCTCTCAAAAGCAATGATGAGTGAGCAGGTGTATTATCATGATGCAAAAACCATGAATTTTTTCCACAATTCCGTTGGTTTTTTTTTCGTATTGCTTCACGCAAACAGCGCATAACTTTAAGGTAATACTCCTTATTTACCGTACGATCTTGTGGTAAGAACTACTGATGCATTCCGCCATGGTAATCGACGAAAACAGTGAGCAAAACCTTGACATTTGATCGAACTTGGCGTGCTTTTTTTGGTCTTGGACTCTGGACTTTTCCATTGGGACGATTAGGCTTTCTTTTCGATGTCATAACCATATACCATGATTTGTAATCAGTTATGACCCTTGACGTTGACGTCATTCAACAATTCCTGAGCGATGGTAATGTGACGTTGTTTTTGGTCAAAATTCAGCAATTTTGGAACGAACTTTGCTGCCACACGCTTCATGCCCTAAATTTCCGAGAAGATTGGATGGTATGAGCCAACCGTTATGCCGACATACTAACATAAAAAAAAATAATCGAAAGTCGAATGAATTTAGTCCGCGAAATTTGAAAATTCACCTGTTTTTTGTTGTTATATCTTATATTTCACAATACTTCTTCTATATTTGTTTTTAAAATTTGCAAAATTTGCGTTTTGTTCGCAGTTAACAGATCAGTAAAAAACACATCAATCCAACGAAATAATTACCAGGAATATGGGAGGGCCAAGTCGGCGAACAATGTAAAAAATCATAAGTATGCGCTAATGTATTGAAAGGAGTGTGTTTCACTTATATTTTGAAAAATTTAGATTGTTTTCTACATACAGAATAAATAGCCTTGATGAGAAGTATAGCCATAAAGGTTCACTGTTATATTTGCTAGCAGCCACGGGTAAAAAGCGCTGCATTAAAATGGGACGTACTAACACACATATTGGAAAGATTTAACCGTATGTGTGGATAATTTGGTTAAACCGACATAAAATGTCAATTTCCTTAAATACGATACAATCAAATCTGTTAAACTATTTAATTTGTTAGTGTTATCTTCTTAAGACCAAACGCACGGCGAAGTGCAGCTAAATATCAGTGAGTTGTTCAGTTATTCCTATTATCGCAAGCGGCATCGACATGAATAAAAACGCTATTGGAGTTTTGTTACAACTTTTTTGGCCTGATTTTAATAAGTATCTTACATCATTTGTATTATCATTACTCTTTGATAAACAAAGAAACACAGAAATTTGAGTCAGGTGAACTGGCCTATATATGTAGATACTTTTACCTAAGTTCCTTTTGCCTTGCTGCAAAAGGGTGAATGGGGCCGGAAAGGGCATGGTAAATTAATATGTTTTTATCACAATTTGTTTATGGATGAACTAAAGAACTGTGAAAGAATGAAGATTTTAACTTTCCGATCTCCTTCATTTGGGCATTATAGAAGGAACACTGTTTTGTTAAATCGACAAATTTGTATGCACGAGTATAGTATCCTAAGAGGCATGACAGTGCAAACTATTTTCATACGCATTACTAAGTGCCTGATGCGAGCTCAATTGTATAAAATATAGAGCATTTGAATTTTTCACATTTTATCCAGTAATATAATACAATATAATTGACGAGAACTTAAGTAACTTCAGGCTAAGAATTAGAATTTACAGTATAAATTCAAATTTCGATAAATTTGCCAATTTATATGAGAGGTATGGGCGTGGCAACATCGACAATTTTCGTTTACCTAAAATGCGTTTACCAAACGCATGATATGTGTTAAGTTTAGTACCAACCGAGAGGTGAGCATTTATGGGTTAAAGAGGTAATTTGTATAGCGGGTGCCAGAAGAGAAGTGGTTATTTTATCGATTTTATTCTGGTTTTGTAGATAATTGTAAAACAATGTAGAGGATAAAAATCTGATATAGTTAACTAATAACAAATCGACGAAAATCGGTCAATTCGTATACATTCTGAGACCGTACTTCGACAAACACTGAATGTGTGCCAAATTTAACAAAAGTTTTACGTAACCAAGTGGCAGATAATAAGCCAGTAATATATTAGTTAAATCTGAGAATTGTATGGGTGGTACTAAAATGGATTTGTGTGGAAGGTAAATAATGCAATGGATAAAATATTGGACTGCTGCAGGTTACAGTTGAGGAGTTGTAGGAATAAAATTTAATTTCAGAAAATATGCCAATTTGTATGGAAAGAATCCCTGGCTACGACCTGGGAAAATATTAGGCTATGGCAAGTTTTAATAAGTTCCATAAAGATTTACGGCAGTTATCGTGTCCAACAGCTGGCCTACCAGACTGACAGATAACGCTCAATCGACTTAAAAAGTCATGAAACGCATTTGTTCAAAGGGTATTTGGTACTTTAAACGCTTCCTTCTGGATGTTAAATTTTTTCACCTTTACCTGCGCGAATAAAGGTTGACATCATTTGATAAGGCCAAAGAAATTTTTTTCATTTCATCATTTACGAGTATCTTAATCATTTATAATTTACTGCTCAACAATGCAACTTGGTCGTCGCATATTCGCATCATCTAGCCGACCTGTTTGGAAAATCTTTCATATGTAGGCAAAAATTAATAGAATAACCTTTTTATAAACGGCAGAAATACTTAGCTCATACCCACCATTCATTGCAAATGAGTTGACAATTCATGTATTATGACAGGCGAAAAGTATTTTGAGCTATTACGTCCAAAAAATGTAGTTTTTTTTTTAATTTGTCATTTTCGATTTTCGAATAAGCTAGTTTGTCGAACGAAATGTTGTTTAATTTTTTGTTTGCATAAGAACTAACGTATTTATAACTTGAATATTGAATATTACACATTACATAAATGATAAATATCAGTATCAAATTAGTAATAATGGAACTTATGCGATTAACTGTATGTATATTTTATATTGGAATTATTAGACGTGTATCTATACGAAAAATAATGGTTGAAACTGAGATTAGAAAGCGTGGAGGCTTTGAATGATTGAGAGGATTCAGCAACATCTTGTCTAGTGTTCTTAAGATTAGTGTTGATGACTTAAAGCCCGAATCATCCAAAACTTTACTGCTGAAAATAGTTTAGATTATATAAAATAAAATCCGTAACTTTTTCTTATTTTTGAAATGTCAATCAGGAAGCTTCATATATTTCACGCCAATGTGTTACAACTTTTTCATGATGCATTTGCTCAATAAAAGTGCAAAATATTCTCTAAATGCAGCAGAGGTATGGTCTAATTTAATTTTTCATTTTAATTGTATAGGTGTGCAAAGTACAAAGTGCCTACTATTCATCTGATCGAATTATGGTTATTAACAAATTTATGTACTTTGCAATCTTTTTTGAGTAAATAATTTTAGTTAAAAGTTTCTTATGCTTTTATACAGTTTTAGAAACATACATCAAAAGATATACTACTGCGCCCAAGAAGTAAAACCAGTTTTTATTCTGTTTTGATCTTTATTTGTCCAAATCTAATTCATGGCCTTTGAATTATACCGTCAGGACACAATAGAAACAAAAATACTCGAAAATTGTTCAGGTTTTCCTTCATCACTCAATTGTAAATCATATATTAACGCTATTATCGCCATAGTGGACAAATTATTTATTTTTCCGTAAAAGTTAAAACAGGTTTTTACTCACAGAAAGAAAATATATTTACAGCAATTACTAAATCATAAAAATCAAAAGAGATTCTCATTTTAGTAACAATTAATAATTTTCTTTTTATACATTCACCCAAAGAAATGTCGCACCTTTTCTGATTTGTTTCATACAAATTGCTTGATATTCCGAAACATATTTTTTCCTCCGTAGTTTGTAATTTATACGCTTGAGTAACCTACATTTCTGTTTATTGCATTCATTTCTGGCCCGTGGTCAAACTAAAAAAACCAGCCATGCAACCACGCCCCTTTTGGTACATCCCATACGAGTGATCGATTTGGGCCATATATTATTAATCCCGCGTTTTTCAACATATTACACTAAATTCAGCCACGCCATATGTTTGGCAAATTTAGTTCTCAGACTGATAATGGCATTGAGACCCTCCTTCTAAAATTATACTCCCCGAACGAATTGACTGATTTATCGAAACTTGTATTTTCCTCTATAATTCCTTATCTGCAGGCAGTAGCAACATAATTTTTTTGTATTTGTATTGCGTTATGATACTGAACAAAAATGCTGCTTGCTGAAAATTTAAAATATTAAGCAGATAACCGCACTGGGACCTTCCATAAGAATTACATAATTTATTTCCAGGTTCAAATTTGCCTGCACTCTAAACTAAACTAAACTAAATTCTGTGTAATTGGCACGCATCTGGCAGTTGGTAAACTTGGATCTACTTATGAAAATAAGCTGTATTGTCACGCCCCACAGTGAGATTCTAAGTGCAAAAAGTCTATTTTTCGACTGTAAAATATTAAAAATGTAATGATGCAATTTTGTACGGAATTGTTTAGTTAAGAGAAATTCATCATTGCTTTTTTGAAAAAAAAATAATTTTTTATCGCAAAATAATTACTTAAAAATGTTTGGGAGAAGTAAAGCGCAAAACGACTAAGATTTTAATGCAACTTGAGGGCCTGTATATGCATATTTGTTGTTTGTTTAACTATTTTATGTCATGATGTCCTAAAAATATGGTATTTTGTGATTCTTTAAGAAAAAAAGACAACTGGATAGCATAAATAGTTTCGAAACTATTTAAATTTAAAAAAAAGCCCTAGAAACTTCAGTGTTCTAAGCTTTCCTTGGATGCAAAAAAAGGTTAGCTCCGGCGACCTCCATGCTCTGACTGCAATAAAATGAAGGAAGGGAGTATATTATTGCGATTTATAGAAAAAAAATCCTTATAATATTTTATACTGCTGAACAAAGTTATAAATTTTATGAAAAAAGTCACAATAAATTACGCTACAAATTAAGCAAAGAAATAAAGACAAAACACGTATACGTTACGAAAACCTCGTCAGCAGCCGTTTGCTACATTTGTAAAGCAAAACCAACACAAATGAACAACTTAGACGTAGTTGCAGCACGACCAATTGATACCGATGCCCTCAAATTGGGGATTTCCTCGTTGCACGCTCGCATTAAGTTTATGGAGTGCATTCTTCATATTGCCTACAATAAACCATTTCAAAAGTGGTCGGCGCTCGAAGACGAACATAAGGCTATGAAACAAGAAAACAAAGTCCGAATTCACAACGCATTTAAAGACCATATGCATTCCCGTGTTGGTGAGGTTCAGCAAGGCACTGGGACCTCCAACGACGGCAACACCTCAAGACGTTTTTTTTCCAATCCGTCACTTGTAGCTGACATAACTGAAGTCGAAGAGGAATTAATTGATAGGTTTCGCATAATATTACAAATAATCACATGTGGCCGAAATATTAATTCTTCGAAGTTTAAAAATTACACGCGGGATACGGCGAAACTTTATGTCGAAAAATACAGCTGGTATTATATGCCAGTAACTGTGCACAAAATATTAATGCATGGAAAAGAAATTATCGATGCAGCTACTCTTCCTATTGGTATGCTATCCGAAAGGCAGAAGAAGCGCGCAACAAGGATTATAGAAAATATAGACTGATGTTTTCAAGAAAATGCAATAGAATGGCAACTAACTCTGATGTTTCCAACCGTCTCTTGGTGTCATCAGATCCTTTTCTTAGTAAAATAAGGCGTCAACCTCGTAAACAATATTTGGAATTAGATGATATTGTAAAAGAAATGATAGATGAATAAGTAAATAAGTTTCCTTACACATGTAACTAATTATTTTATTTTAGGCAATCCTATTAAATATTTTTACAGAAAATAAGTCGGGCGGGTAGTGGGTGAAATGGTTATTTTTTCTGAGTAATATAGGCGATGGGCGTGGCCGATTTGGATGAAACTTTCCAAAATTTTTGTTTCCGTAGTACAGATGATCCATGCCAAGTTACAAAAATTTCTACCTAACAGAATAAAATTTATACGAAAATTTCATTTTGAGTTGTATGGGCGGTGGGCGGTGGTCGTGGCCGATTTAGATGGAACTTTTCAAAAATTTTGTTTTCGTAGTACAGATGATCCAAGCCAAGTTACAAGAATTTCTACCTAAAAGAAAAAAATGTATGCGAAAATATCATTTTTAGTTGTATGGGCGGTGGCCGATGGGCGTGGTCAATTTGGATAAAACTTTATATTTTTGCTACTCTACGTCATAAAATGCTCTATGCCGAATTTCAAGACTCTACGACAACTCCTTATATTTATTGCACAAAAATGTATGAAGCAATCCCACTGTGCGCCCCTGGGGATACAACGCAAAGTCGTCGATTTTGCTAAAATCACTTGTCGCTATACAATTTCTAAGCGGTAGATTTCAGTAAGTTATAATTTTGCTTCTGGTACCTCGCATAATTTTGGAATAACACAAAAGAACTCTGGGTGTAGGAAAGTCAATTCACTCGACTGAAATTTCTATTCTCGTTTTCTAATTTCGTGTTTTTACTTTCTTTGAAAGATACTCTGAATATTAGTTATTTCTGGTTAAATTATGAATATTTTCGTCATCTATGTGGGTTGTAGTTGTTGATTAAAAATAAATATTATTACTTGGATATTCGAACATGGACTTTTTGAAGTTGTTCTTCGTTTTGCATGATTTGTAATACTGGACTTTTCGTATCAAAAAACGGAAAAATAGTCGCTTAAGTCCATTTCATGAAGGAACACTTCTAGCAAACCATAAATAATTGTTAAGCAATATTTCTCCGGGAAATACATTCTGTCAAAAAAGTACCGGTATTTGATTATATAAAAAAACACACCTAAATGAATTGTCAAAATTCTTTTTATCTATACTGAAACAGAGTTTGATGATTTTGATTTCATTAAGTTTGTTTATAGTGCTCGATGTTGTCCGTTCATCAAAATTGTGTTTTGTGATTTCGGGTCAGATTTTGTACTGTCAATGGAATACAGCAAATTCGAATCGCTGAAAATGTTATAGAAGACTTACAGTGAATCAACTTTCCAAAAAACATGTGCATGTGAATGGTACAGTGAATACTTTGATCTTGTTTTAGCCCGGTGCTGGGCAATCTATGCCATTTGGCATAGCGTGATTTATTCAGTTGTGCTGCACACGAAACTATTGGCTTATAGAAATGCTTCACCCATAATTGCAGTACACTCATCTCTACCTTTACAGAAAGGGAGCTCTTTTCCACAGCTTTTCCTTTTGATCTTTTGGTATAATTTTTGGACTTTACACCTATCTAGGTGCCTTTCTAGTCATACGGGATCTCACGATAGGCTTGATTGATTAAACTACTGTATTATAAATGCAATTCTGTTTCTTGCAAATTTTTCACTGGAAGCACATGTTTCGTGCATCAACATTCTCTCAATTAAAGTAACTGCACCTTATGTAGTAAAAAGATATAGTCCGGTCAAGTCTTCTCTATTATTTGAGTGCTTGAGCGTGAGATATTTTGTCTTAGTCTAATGCTTCCAGGAAGCATTGATGCTTTAATTTTTAAAATTAACCCCCGATTATCTATTCTGCTGCTGCATCATGCCAATTTTTGTTATAATTGTATGCATTCGTAACATGCAAAAGCGTACTTACTTTAGAGCTTCACATGAGCTCAAAAGGTCCATTTAAGAAAACTATACGAGGTGTGGGAAAAAATAAGGTGAATTTCCAAATTTCGCGGGCTACGTACATTCAACTTCCGATTATTATTTTTTGTTGTGTTGGCACACTCGTCTCGAAGATATGCTGAAGGTATGTTTTATTCATATATCATGTTTAGTTTGTTTGTGGGAGGCATAAATAAGACAAGTTTTTTGCGTATTCGGTGATTCGAGTTTTATCTCCTCAATCGTCGCAAAACGCCTGCCTTTCATGGGTCTCTTCAATCTTGGGAACAGGAAAAATTCGCAGGGGACCAAATCTGATGAATACGATGGCTGAGGCGTGATAACGGTGTTGTTTTTGCCAAATAATCTCTCACAAGAAATGATGAGTGAACAGGTGCAATATCAAGATGCAAAAGACATGATTTTTTTCCACAATTCCGGGCGTTTTTTTGGATTGCTTCACGCAAACGGCTCATAACTTCAAGATAATACTCTTTATTCACCGTACGACCTTGTGGTAAGAACTTCTGATGCACTACGGCATGGAAATCGAAGAAAGCAGTGAGCAATGCCTTGACATTTGATCGAACTTGACGTGTTTTTGTTGGTCTTGGCTCTCCTGCATTGGCTGTCTTCCATTGGGAAGATTGGGCTTTGGCTTCGATGTCAGTTATGACCCTTTTAAGTAAATATGGATCATCGTTGACGTCATTCAACAATTCCTGAGCGATGCTCATGTGACGTTGCTTTTTTGTCAAAATTCAGCAATTTTGGAACGAACTTCGCTGCCACTCGCTTCATGCCCAAAATTTCCGAAAAGATTGCATGGCATGAGCCAACCGACATGCCGACATCCTCAGCAACTTCTCTAATTGTGATTCGGCGATTCTCCATAACAATTTTCTTCACTTTCTCAACATTTTCATCGGTTGTTGATGTGCTGGGGCGTCCAGAGCGAACGTCGTCATTTACATCTTCTCGAACTTCTGTGAAAAGCTTGTACCAGTTGCAAACCTTTTTTTTACTCAGAGTACTCTCACTGTATGCAACTGTCAACATTTCAAGTGTTCTTAAGCACTTAATTCCATTTTTTACTCAAAATTTTATGCAACTTCTTTGATCTATATTTTTCGATAGCGGAAAATCACCGAACACGCAAAACACTTGTCTTACTTATGCCTGTCACAAACAAACTAAACATGCTATGTGGATAAAACCGTCAGCATACCTTCGAGACTAGTTTACCAACATAAAAAAGTAAAAATCGAAATTCGAATATATATGTAGACCGCGAAATTTGAAAATTCACCTTGTTTTTGAACACACATATTGCAAAACGCATTTGAAAGTCGCTTCCAAATTTAGAAAGAAAATTTTTAGCTGTAAACATCTGTCAAGATTTAAGCCAACACAACTTTGAACATCTGTTACGGCAAACACGTCACAATCCACACGGTAATCAGCTCAAAACTCTAAATCAAGTAATTATAGCAAAACCCACCATTTCAAGGAGATATGGCGTGTTTCATAGGTCCTTTAAAAGAGTTGCTTCCTATGCAATATTACAGGACAACTTTCAATGGATTTATACAGCTAAAACAGCTTCCTAAATTTGTGGTAAATGTAATATTTAAGAATTTTACGTAATCGTTGTGGTTGTATCAGAACGTGTGGATCCGACTAATCCCATGCAATACAAAATATTACTGCCGGTATTACGAGCATAAATGTATGTTGTAAATGGTTATTCCTGTCGAATCCCCCACTTTGTATGTGAGGTACTCGACCGGGCGTTCTTAATACATCAAGTCAAAGTGTTTAATTAGAATTTGGGGGAAAATTGCAGAGGCAAAATTTTCCTTCCTGAGTATATTAATGAAATTAAGATATAAACATTATATTGAGTTTAAAATATTTTTTGCATTAATCCTTCATGTAAAGGCTGAGGTAAATTTTCGTGAAACAAACTGATATGAAAGCGTTGGGAGTGAAGACGTTATTAAGGTACAAGATTAGAGTTAAATGCCGAAGGCTCCGCCATGAGATAAAAATGTAAAAATTAGTATGAATTGTAATAGTGTACGAGCTATGTTGAAAATCTGGCAACGTACACGCAGTAGTCACCACATGACAAAATATAAGCGTGCCCAATTATTAGATTCTGTGCGTTTTATGTCCTGAAGTGACAAAAGGTAATACAAGTCCGTATAAGAGAAATTGGATCGTTTTTTTACATCGCTTTTGATATTCTGTTAGCATATTATATGAATTAGATAATTAGACTATTTCCGTTTGGTATTGGACTTAGTAAGTAGATAAATGACCAGATATTCACTCTGATTGACGACCATAACTTTGTTGTGGTGAATAACGTCAACCTGGAAGTTAAAAAATAAATACTGGTTGCAAACAATTGGTATCATGGATTGAGTAAGCAATTTAATGACAAAGCCCATTCTTGACAAACAAAAATGCAACAGTAGCAGACTCAATGTCGGTATATAAATAGCTCATACAGCTCTGGTTCATGTGACACTGATATTCTCCATTAACCATGAGGGCCCATGTATATTCCGAAGTATTTTTCTCTCGAAGACTACAAACACTGATTCATCCGCTTCTGTCATAATCCACGATTCTGCGTCACACAGCAAGACAGGTGAAATTAACGTCTGATTTCTGTTTATTGAGGAAGAGTTTTATCATAAATCACTTGCTTAGTCTATGGTAACATTTGTTGGTAAGCATCATCATACGTTTTATTCACAGACGAGCCGAGGTAGATGATATAGTAGTCTATAACACTCCAAGTTATAGGAGTCTACTCTCACACAGTATCCCAAGCGAAGAGATCCGCTCATTGAAACAAATAAGTTTTTTTTGTATTCATTTACCACCATATCCATTTTAGCTGAGTCCTTCTTAATTCTAGAGAAAACTGCAGTAACGTCCCACAGTTTTCTGCCAATAATGTATATCATCATCAGTACACGCAAATAGCATGCGGCTTTTGATAAAGGTTAACTGAAGCTGTCCTCATAATCATCGCCAGCATTATGTTGAAGAGGTGACACGATAGGCTGTCGCCCTGTCTAAATTTTCTTTTGGTTGGCAAAAATCTCGCTACGATTTTTGTCAGTCTTTACTTAAGACTTCGCCTGAGTTAGCGTCATTCTATAAAGACGGATAAGCTTCGCGTTAATTCCAAACTCGGCTAACGTATAATACAGTTTTCTGCCATATCGGACTGTGGAAGGTAGCTTTATAATCGACGAAAAGGTGGTCTTTTGTCAATATGTTTCTTGGGTCTTCTACAGGATTTGTTGCAGTGAGAAAATATCTGGTCAATTAATGGTTATCTGGTCTAAAACCGCTTTAATAGGGTTCAACCAGATCAGATAGAATAAGCTTTAGTCTGTCACGTATCATTCTCCACACAAGCTCACAAGCAGTGAATAAATGACCGATACCATCATAATTGGTAGACACACTAGGATCGCGTTTGAACACAGAATATAGGACACTCAAATTCCAGTTATCGGTCATTCATTTATTTCCCGATCCAAATCGTACTTTGTAGCTGTCGTACGTTGTTTATGAGCTCATCGCAACCGATCTTAAACAGTTATGCCAGCAAATCGTCACCGGTAGCTTTGCTGTTTTTAAGCCGCAAGACCACTATTCTGATATCGTTTTGGCTCGGTGCTGGGCAATTTATGACACTGTTGGTAATTGCCGTTATTTATTCCCTCGTCCTGCTATTTCGGAGCTATCAGCTTACAAAAATGCTCTATCTTCACAATTGCAGCACACTCTCCGTGATCAGATTTCCGTCGCTGTCCTTACATTCTAGGTGCTTCTAATCTTTTGGCAGAATTTTCAGCCACTCACTGTATCTTTCCTTTCAGAAAACAAATTTACAAAGGTTCTTTACTAAATTCCAGCAAGCCTTTTTGGGGAAGACCGATGGCAAGCTTCGCTTCTGAAAGGAGTCGGTTTAGTAGGTATAAATGGATGAACATCAAGTGGGGTAAAAATAATGTGAGTTAATAATAATGTAACTTGTGACCATTTATTGAAATTTCGTTGAAGATGAATACAACCATCAAAATAACGAAAAGTAATTCAAATTTTCGAGGTTTTTATAAGAAAAAGTATTTTAAAGTTGAATTTAAATGAACTTATTGTATTGTTTGACAGAAAAGTAACGCACTGTGTTAAATGAATGAGGAAAAAAATTATCTAATATGCTAATTAACATAAAAATGGGAATATTTACTTTTTCTTATTTGAAAACCCATATGTTTTGGAGCAAGTGATGCAACTACAAAACGTTTTAATGTGTAGCGAAAGCCGGCATCATAGCTGTTCAGCTATTATTCAAGCATGAGAACTTAACTGTTAGGATGGAACTGTGGTAGCAAAGATGGCAAAACCTCTTTAGCTACTCTCCAGGCATATGGATAATTATTTTTTATGAATTGCCAAAAGTCAAATTAATTAGGGTTATCTTTTTGGCTCGCGGTATGACAATACTTGGTTAGAGGAACTGAGACACAAACACACAGAGAGGTTAGAATTCGCAATTTACATTTTACTTTTGGAATTCTTAGGCTTTCCCTCGAAAGTTTGATTTTATAATTCTTATTTATCTGCTTGACAACATCTCTGACTGACTGATAAAAACGATAAATTGCCATAGACCTTTATGAATCCTCTTAAAACTTGATACATCATAGTTTTTTTTACCAGATCGTACCCAGGGATATAAGTTGACCACTTTTCCTAAGTTCAATACCATCCCCGTAATTCCTGATTTATAAGCAGTAGCACCCTAAGTTTCAGTCCATTGTGTTGGGCTATAAAGTTTAGTAAAACATTGCCCGAGTAAACAAACCGTATCTCTTGTGTCTTAAATTCTGCACTAAAGTGTGACAAATTTAGTATACGTTCAGAGTTTGGTAAAGTAGGATTTTAGAATGAAAATCGGACGCAGTGTCACTCCCATTTCCGGCACCTCCCATAAAACTGACTGACTTTCCAAAATTAAATTTTTTTCATATGAACTAATTCACAGATAGCAACAACTTAAATCTTCGTTCATTCTATTTATTTGTCTATTTATTTATTTGTAAACGCCCAGTCAAACTTGATAAAAATCGCCTATATTTAGCATACATCATGCGCTTAGTGAGCTTGGTTCTGAGAATGAAAATGAACGGCACTATCGTGCCCCGACAAATTAACCAAATTATTGGTTTAATTTTAATTTTTCAATTTTTCTATTGTAAGCCATAATTTATAGATTTCTGTAACTTAAATTTTTGCTATTTGTATTGTGTTAAACTAAACCTTCTGGTGTTTAGTTTAGCCCACATATTCTCAGCTTCAAATCTTTGCTCTGTTTGCCAATAGATGGCGCCAGCAGTAAGTGCAAGTCGATTCTGCCATAACCCAACCGTCATGAGCAAAGCTTAGGCATATGGTAAACATACCGCCTCGACACAATAGTGAATTTCTTTTGACGTCATATTCTTTTGGTTGTGTTAATATGTACATTTTGTCCCACATAATCGCCATATGCGGGAAGTATTGATTTTTTTCTCTGGATCGAAGAAAACGGCGGCTGAAGCTCATCAAGAGCTTCAAAACGTTTACGGTGATGCCTCTTTAAATAAAACAACGTGTCGAAATTGGTTCTGTCGCTATAAAGATGGTGATTTTGATGTTGACGACCGTTGGCATGAAGGAGGATGAAAAACCTTCGAAGACACTGAACTGACTGCACTGTCTGATGGGGATCCGTGTCAAATGCAGGTAGAGCTTGCTTGAGTATTAGGAGTTACCCGCGAATGCATGCGTTGGGAATGATTAAAAAGCAAGGAACTTGGATTCCTCATGAGTTGAAGCCAAGAGACATTGAGCGTCGTTTTTTCGCCGGTGAACAACTGCTTCAGCGAAGGAAAGGAAGGGTTTCTTTCATTGTACGTATTGTAACGGCTGATGGAAAATGTATTCCTCGGCCGAATATTCGGCTGCGGTGTTGTTTATTACGAGCTTTTGAAATCAAGCGGAACCATTACTGGTGATCGGTATCGACTTCAATTAATGCAATTGAGCCGAGCTATGCGAGAAAAACGCATAGCGTGATCAAGTCGTGATGAAGTCCGTTAAAATCTACTTGGAAACGCTGAAATGGGAAGTCTTACCCCATCCGTCATTATTTTGATTTTGATTATATTGAGCCGCTCCGTTCTGGCTAACCAGCAGTTCCACTCATATAACGACATTAAGGAATGGCTCGAGGATAGCACCGAAAGGTAAACTTATTTCTGCTCTGTAGAACAGGATGAATTGCCACGCCCCGTAGGGTTTCACACATTCGAATTGGTCTACTCCTCTTAGAAGCAAAGATCAGTGGCTCTCAATAATTTCTAAGCGGAGTTATAATTTTAATTTTGCTTTTTACCAACGCAAAAGTTTGTTGGATGAAAGTATACATATATGTAAGTCAGTTCAACTGACTGCAATTTTTGTTCTGAGTTTCATTTTAGTTGTCCAAATGTGTAGACGAGTGGATAGCTGTGCAACTAATTGGTTTTAAAGATGATAGACCGTAAATGACCTCCATCAGAAAATTATTCATTGCGGCCTGAGGAGTTAAAATTGGGATCACCTCAATTATTCTTTTCATGAATTGCTTCAATTCAGTCAAAGCTTGGATTTCGCTTTGTACACCTCTTTCTTAACAAAACCCCATAAAAGAGCCTGGTGCAGTCAGGTCACGTAATCTTGGGGCCAGCGGAAAGTGAAGTTTCTGGATATTAATTTAGTTGGGAGTTTTCGTTGGAGCTCCGCCATAACCTGTCTGGCCATATGTGCAGTTCTTCCATCTTGCTGGAACTAAATGCTGTTGAAACGGATACGACTTTGGCGCAGTTCTGGGTAAAAAAAAATCCCTCAAAGTCTTTAAATAACCGTCCGCATTGGCATTGATATCGTGTTTGTAGCACGATTTGTGCGCCAGTCTCTATTATAAACTTATTACAGTATTGTACTAGTATCACCAGCAAAAGCAATGCGTTCGTTGTAACAGAAAGGGGAACAAAACATTTCCCTTTGGGTGTCAAAATGATGAAAATCGACACGTTCCAGACGAGTTGTCGAAAACTCACTTTTTCGAATTTTTCTCATGCCTAGCAAAAACAATTATAAAATTTCAAAAAACATTTATATTCAATACATATAGGTATACCTGTTTTATACTTTTGGAGCCAATTATAAGTAGAAATTCTCTTACTGCTGCCAAAGAAACAAGGAAATTATTTTGCAAATTTAAAAAAAAAAAAAGAAAAACATTGAATATATAGATATTAAAACGAATATGCAAATTTTCAGTAACATGTTATTGTTGTTTCGATTGTATCTTATATATACTCCAACAGGGTTTTTGGTCGTCTTGACTAATTCGAAAACCTACATTTTCCATCCAATAGTGGAGTAGTGCCACCAGAAAGCAATATTTTAATGCAGATTTAAAAAGAGATTTTAGAAATCCGATTTGGTAAAGTGAATATCTAATACCACTAAATTCAGCATTTCTGCAAAACTGGTCTTCAGTACCAACAGTGCTACATTTTTCTTTTCGATTATGCGATATTTTGTTAATTTATAAAGAATTGCTTCTACTGGAGAACTTTCAGACCAAAAAAATTAGACGTATATAAGATTGGATACGAAATAAATTCCCTTGCATGTGGAAATGATAGACAAACGTTCGTAACAGCCTAAAATAGTCGATTGATGTATAAAACGAAACCAGAGTCAACAAAATTGGTGATGGCAATACGACAATTCATTGAAGTACAATCAAGTACAAATGTGGGTAATTAGCGAAAATGTGGTATTATTGTTTAAACCCGTTAAACATTTCAATAGCTATTATTGTCATTTTGACATAAATGAAATTGTCATTTTGTTGGTAGGATTTTTTTTTTAACAAAACAGTTTGCATCTTAATCACCAATTCCAAATAAAACGGGAACAAGTGTCAGTCCTTAACCTCCTCTCAAATCAGCTCAACCAGTATTCCTGATTTAAACAGTATTAAAAATTGCTTAAGAAATGCAAAATATCGATTTCATTAAATTAAAGAGGAGCGTAGGTGCCAATTTAGTCTGGTGCACAGTTGGGCATGTGCTATAGTCGATCAAGACCGACGGTAAAATTCCCTGCACCACACTATTGGAAGCGAACCAGTTGCAAATACATTGAAACCAATACGCGAAACCAAGTTCAGACGATATATTTGTAAGAGGCTAGAAACAAAACGTTCGCCTTGGACGCAAAAAAAGTACATGTATTACGCATTGTTAAATTACGGCGGAAGCCGAAAATATCCGAAGAAGCGATAAAACAAAGTTTAGCCAGTCCGTTTATGTGGGGGGCTAAATCAAAACATGTACTGATATGTCCCTTCTCGTCGTGCCCCAACCAAAATATATGTGCCATAATTGTGAACTGCATATACCGAAGATAACGTTGAGAAATAAATTAATGGCGAGCCGCAACCTTTGGTTTTATACCGTATGATATGGAAGCGTTTTGTACCCCACAATCCGAATCTGGCTTGGAAGCTCATAACCCTTACAAATTTGAATTAATAGCATGAATACATCATAAAGCATACTTCGGCGACATTGTATTTAGTTCTATAAATATTACCTTATCCTCCAAAATTACCTCTCCATTGTCGTTGTCTGTACAAGTCCTGGTTCCTTCTTTTTATTTGTCTTGCACTAGATTTCTTCGACTCCACCTTTTCTAATTTCTTTCCTCTCTATTAAAAGAGTATCGTAGGTCTTCATCTTTAACATTTTATTTCAAATTTTTGTGCTCTTAACTTTCCAGATCTCCGAAAGGGTTTTATGCATTTCAATCAATTCTTCCTACAAATTTAAAGGGATTTCTTTGTTATTGTTACCTTTTTTCGCCATATGAATTGCTTTTGTTGAGCATTCCTCAACTGCAGATTTATTGAGACCACTAAAGACGTTATGTCAGTAAAGAAGTCAACTCCAGTGATGTGTGCTAAATTTCTCACTTTTATTACAAAAACAAATCGTTAAAATTTCATGATGTCATGTGTTTTGTTTGTATGATGATTTCTCTCTGAACATTCACAGATGTCAGATCTGTCAGACTGTGTCATTCCCTTTAAGGAATAAGAAAAAAATTTGAAGATATTGTGTTGGCGAACATTCGGGAAATTAAATAAAGGAAAATAATTTTAACTGAGACACAGAAGAAAGTTGCAGCAGTTATTGACGTTTTTCCACATACATCTCCGAAGCTGTCAAGCTGTATGGTTCGAAGTATTTTAATTCTATTTTTAGAAAACTTATCCACCAAAAAAAAAAATAGGAGTTTGGCATTCCGGGGCAAGCTCTGTTACTAAAATTATATAGTGTTTAGCCTTCTAATTTCGTTGGAGTTTTAGAATTTTACCAAATCTGTTAGATCAGAAGATGGAATCTGCAAAAATTCGAGCTGGCAATAATGTGCAAATATTTCTCCGATGCAACATCTGGATTTCCGAGACGTAATCAGACTTTGAAAAAAGATTTGAAAATTCCTTTCACGACATAGTTAGTACTCCGATTGTAGAATTATTTGCACTTATCTTCAGCCTGGATTAAAATTTCTACGTTTGTGCGGGCGTTGGCTGTGTTTTATTATCTTTGTGCTACGTTCGCGTCGATCGGACACATTCCACGTCCTATAGCGTAAGTGATGACATCGCAAGAGAATTTTTTTTTTTTTTCATTCATTTTCTTTATTGGATCTTTCTTACGAAATTTACAATATGTATTCATATCTTAATCCTATCTTAAACTAAAGTATCCTGCCATTGCCGGATCTTGTTTTTGGCGAACAGATCTGTTTATCACCGGACCAAGCCTAGCGTGTCCTTTCTTTTTAGCCGTATATGACCGGGAAAATGCTGAAGGTTTTGAGCGAGTGGGTTTGAGTGGGAGGACAACTTCGATACATATGACCTGCTTAATTTTTTCATTTCCTCGGATGGTGATTTTATTTTCCAAACTGAGAGTAGACTGGGAGCCAATAAGCCAGTGGAGTTGAGCCATTTTTAATTTCAATTGTATGATTTTTGAGTCAATGTGATTTTTCCAGGTGAGACGCCGGTCAAGGTGAATACCCAAATATTTGACATGGTTATGAACGGGTATGATACTACCGTGAATAGTGAGGGCTGAGCAATTGTTCTGTCTAAGAGAGAATGTAACCTGTACACTCTTAGTGGCATTTACTTTTATCTTCCACTTTTCGAGCCAAGATTCTAATGTGTGTATATGAGACTGCAGTTGTCTAGAAGCCATTAATGGGCAAGTGCTAGTGCTCATGAATGCAGTGTCATCAGCGAAAGTTGAGGTTTGAATTAGGGAATGCACAGGCATGTCAGAGGTGTAGATAGTATATAGTATAGGGCCTAGTATACTGCCCTGAGGAACTCCTGCTGAAACTTTTCTTTGAGTTGAAACAGAGTCTTTCGATTTTACTACAAAAGATCGATCCTTCAGATAGCTCTCCAGGAGCTTATGGGTATTTGCCGGTAGAAAAGAGACTATTTTGTGAATAAAGCCTTCATGCCACACTTTATCAAAGGCTTGGGAGATGTCTATAAAGAGAGCTGAGCAATATTTCCGATCTTCGAATGTTTTTCTGATCTGGGTTACTATACGGCGTACTTGTTCTGTCGTTCCATGACCCTTGCGAAACCCAAACTGGTGCGTGGGTATTACATGGTTTGCTTCAATATAGGGGTACAACATTTGGAGAAAGATCTTTTCAAACAGTTTAGATAAAATAGAGAGTAAACTTATGGGTCGATAGGACGTAATTTGGACAGTTCCTTTCCAGGTTTTGGGATCATTATTATTTCAGACAGCTTCCATGATTGAGGAAAGTATCCAATTCGAAGTATAGCATTAAATATAAATAAAACTAATTTGAGGATATTGTGGGGGAGTTCTGAAATCATTTTCGCTGTTATTTTATCGTGTCCAGGAGATTTATTCATTTTCAACGAGAGAACATTTTTCTTTAAGAGAGATAGACTTATTTTCATTGGATTTGTGACCATTGGGCTAATGATCGTTGGATTCACACGAGAGATTGTATCGTTAGGAGTAAATACTTCTTCCAGATGATCAGTAAATTCTTTCACTTTTTCATCACTACTCCTTGCCCATCCTCCATCTTTCATCCGTATTGGAGACTCCTGTGTTATAGGACGCTGTAGTTGTCTTGTGGCCTTGTACAGGCTATAGTTAGTATTTTGTGTGGCTCCTAGACGAGATAAATAGCGGGCTTCGGAGATTTCTTTTTTTTCATCCAGAGTTGACCTCAGTTTTGACTTGCACTGGTCGAGACGAGCTTTGAGGTAGGGAGATCTGTGCTTTTGCCATCGTCTTCTCGCTTTCCTTTTCTCTTTGATTAGAGATTCTACATAACATGAGGAGTCATTTTTTGTTTTAGCATGGACCTTGTGCGGAGTTACCAAGTTTGCGGCAGTTGTCATTGTGGTAGTGAGGACGTTGATGGCAGACTGAATTCCATCTGGTGTTTTGAGAGAAAAGTTTTGTCACAGATGAGAGCTTATGTACATCTTGTATCTCAACCAATTTGTATGCCTGTTTGGAAAATGGTAAGAGATTTCCGGGTTCAAGGGAATGTTAAATACTGTGAGAATTGTGGGGAGTGGTCTGATGAGAGGTCAAGGGAAGGAGTAACGATGACGTGTTCTCTTGTTGTGCTCTTCATAACTGCAAAATCTATGAGATCGGGGGTTTTATTGAGATCCGTGGGCCAGTATGTTCGTTCACCTCCACACAAAACTTTTAGGCCTGAACTCGATATAGCATTCAGCAATTGCCTGCCCCTGGGGTTGACGAGTCTAGACCCCCAGGAAGTATCTTTAGCATTGTAGTCTCCGACTGCTATAAACTTGTCACCAAGAGTAGAGAAAAAGTGTGAAAACTGGTCTTCGCTTATAACATATTTGGGAGGGCAGTACATGGAAGAAACTATTATGTTTAATCCAGTTAGTGCAACTGAAGTGGCTTGTATGTGATCAGTTTTATATTCGCGTAGAGGGAAGTGCTTTACCTGATCATTAATTATTACAGCTGTTCCTCCACAAGCTCTGCCACTGGGATGTTTTGTATCGTAGGTTGAGTATCCATTTATTCGGAAGCAATTTTTTAACGAGAAATGAGTTTCAGAGACTAAGAGAATGTCAATATCTCGGGATCTCAAGAAATACTCTACTTCATTCTTATGTTGGGTAAGTCCGTTGGCATTCCAGTAACAAATTCTTATAGAGTTCATTTTCTGGTTAATAAAACTTGAATGAGCATATTCTGGTTTCGTAACATTTCTTGCATAATCCCTTGCATATTTGTCATGAAATTATTCATAGTTTTTATGAGGGAATCGATTGAGGTTTCAATATTGTTTTTCTGCGGAGGAGCTTGAGGAACCTGATTTTTCAGAGATTGTGCATATGCCATTTGAGTCGTCGTTGCTGAATTGACATTTGAGACTGATGGAACTGGATTTGGGATACACCCAAACTCTGGCACTTGAAACTGAGGAGTTTCCTGCCTTCTATGAGAGAGCTTCCTCCTTAGTTCTATGTACACGGGGCAACCTCTATAATTAGCTGTGTGGTTTCCTCCACAGTTTTCACATTTCTTCAGACTGGGATCTGTTTTTGGTAACTTGCATTCTGAAGTTTTATGAATACTTCCGCATATCACACATACTGATGGTAATTTGCAGTAAGCTTTAGTATGCCCAAACTCCTGACAGTTTAAGCATTGAGGAGGGTCTTTGCGCACTAGCGGTTCCTCAACTGATACTCTGCGATGAAGCAGATATCTGAGATTGTAAATTGGGTGGGGTTCATTTGTTCCTTTCCTGTGGGCATAGTGAAACGCTATTTCCACCTTAAACATGGGCTGAGGAGCCTTGAATTTGTTGAGTATATTGTGAATGGATTTCACTTCGTAACCCTCATTTTCAACAGCCTCCTTTATTTCCTGTATGGGAACGTTGCTTTCAATGCCCTTGATTACAACTATTAGTCCCTTAGAGCTTTTGAGTTGGTAAGTGTAGTAATTCTTACGTTCCTGGTCAAAAAATTTGGAAACTTCACGATATTTTTCTTCTGTATATGTATGTTTAAACTTTTGTCTCCAGCACCTTCCCCTTGCGCAGGGACACTACATGGAAACCGTCTTTACCAACTAAATGAGATAATCTGTTTACCAGATTGTTAGAGATAGCTTCCCTTAGGAATATTGGGGGCGGTTTTTGTGCTTTCTTAGGTTGTGATTGCAAATTTTCTTCTTCTGTGGCCAAAATTGCGTAGTAATTTTGACCTCTTGGGTCAACCTGTGAAGGAGCGATGTTTCTGGAATACTTCGAGTTTGGAAGTTTTTGGCTAGACTTTGGGCTCAATTTTCTTTTCAGAATGGGAAAGTAAACGTCTATCCCAGTTTGAACCGTTTCATTTTGAGGTTTTTGTATCGGTATAGCGCCCTTCGAGGTCGATGTTGCCGGTTGAGTAGCACTCGCGAGAGTTGCCACTATATCACCGTTTGCACAAATGTTAGGTGAAATATCGGGTGTACTTTTAGGCGGAATCTTAACTTGGGGCGAATTGATTGTTTGTGGAGCATGGGAATGGGAAGTACTTACGGGCATACTTTTAGACGGCAACATATTTTGTCCACTAGCCAAACTGTCATCATTGTTTGGAGAGATGTGAGCTGAGGGGGAATTCATATTGACACTAGTTTTCGCGGTTAGGAAGGCACTGTCATCTTTTTTGTTTTGGGATGCACTTTTCTGACACTCGTTTGCATTTATTGAGAGATACGCATTTCTGCAAGAGAATTTAATTCAGAATAACGTTCTATGTGTTTTATTCTGTTTTGTGCTACTTTCGGAAGAATCGTATCTCCGCTGTGTTGCCAAGTTAGCATATTTCATGTTTTTTGAACATACATATTTTTTTAGTTGCTGCAAACCTTGTTTTTGAAAATTTTCGAACATTTTCCTAATTTTGATCCGCCTTTTAGCATAATCTTTAGCAAATTGCATATTTTTTTTTGTATGCAAACAATAAATAAAAACTGATATCTGGATTTTTCTTTCTTTCAAGTTTGTTTCGGATTTTGTTATATAATGTTAAGCGAATTAGAATTGGACCTTAAGCAGCTGTTCGTTTTTCGAACAAATAAATTCTAGTAATTTTTTTTGTTGGCTTAATCAAGAGAAATGAATATTTTTTCAAATATGAGTTCATTCTTAAAAATATTTTTTTTCTTTCAAATTTTAAATTTGCGAAAAAATTTGTATTGTTGTCGCTTTTAAAGAATTTTTTCTTTAATAATGCAAAGAATCTAGGAATCCCTCGAAATTTTGTTTACACAAATGCTTATAACATAATATAGGTATATGCAAAAACAAAACTGTAGAAATAAATTCGATAAGGTGAGAGTATTGGCAATGATGTTGAAATATGTCATATAATAAACTCATAAGTAGAATTCACGTCATGCAATGGAACGGCCAAGGCATAACTAACCGATCGGTTATGGCGCAATTGCAACATTTCTTACAACAGCAACGAATAGACATAGTATTTATTAATGAAAATTTTTTAAATCCACATCATAAGTTCAATCTATTAAATTTCAAAATATATCGAAATGACAGAAGTACCCATGGAGGTGGTGTTCTAATATCAGTAAAAAGATCAATTCCACATAAGGTTCTTCCACCGATTCAAACTGAAATTATGGAAAACATATCAATACAAATTATAATAAGCGACCGTCCAATTCGGCTTACTTCTTCATATTGCCCGAGACATACTGCATTTTTCTCCAGCGACATAACTAAGATCACCAGATCAGCTCATGAGTATATTATATTTGGAGATTTTAACGCCCTTCATACGAGTTGGAACTGCCATTCGGTTAACACAGCGGGGACCAGCTTATTTAATCATCAGCTTCACGGAAACTTTTATACATAGGTACATGCTCCAAATGATTTCACGAGGTTCGTCCATTCAGCTCTCTGTTGTTGATCTCCTCTTGACGAATTCCGGACTAAACATATCTCCAATTATTACCCACCCAGGTGTTCTTCCGTCCGATCACGTTCCAATTACTTGTCACATCTACGGCACTATTGTTAAATCAACTCATTTGGTCCCAATGTATAACCTTGCAGATTGCAATTTAATTCGAAATTTTGTTGATGATAAAATTCGAAACTTTGAGGCAGATATAATTACCGAACAAAATATTGAACTGCACTTAAGCAACCTTCGATGTACTCTGAAATTAGCTGCCGGCAAAATACCTGTTCGAAAGGTTCAAAATTGGCAACGACAACTTTCCCGTTTAAGCATTTACATATTTAATAGGCCTAGAGAAAAAGATACACACGAAAATTACAAAAATGTCATGGCCCCCCGAAGAAATGTTCTCAAATCTGTTATAAATCAGATTACTTTATTAATTGACACTTATATATCTATTGACTTGAACAACAAATGGAACAGTTTTCTTAAGACATTAACAGCTGGCAGCAAAAACCTCTGGAGAGTGTCAAAAGCTATCAGATGTAAGAAGTCAGCTGTTGAACCGCTGATAGTCGATGGTACTTTGGTGCATGACATCGAGAGAAAAACAAATGCTATACATAGCTGATGTGTTTGAGTGCGCACATCGAATTTCGGATAGAATGAGTACATCAGCTGAGAGCAAAGTGACTAAACATATTGAATGGTTAGATTCTGAAACTGACACTACCCATGAATGGCAAGCAAATGAATTGACAAATATAGGCGAGGTGAAATTCTATGTCAAATCATTAAAAAACAACAAAGCTGTGGGCAAAGACGGTATTAAACCAATAATTTTGAAAAATATGAGCAATTTGTTTCTGTGTTTCTTGACGAATATATTTAACTGGTGTTTACGAAATGGATATTTTCCTATAACCTTTAAAGATGCGAAAATTATCCCGGTTCTCAAGTCAGGTAAAAATCCACAGTTACCTACAAGCTATAGACCTATAAGTATGCTAAACATCATCAACAATATCTCCGAAAAGATCATACTGGCCAGATTAAATGATTTTGCATATCAAAACGATGTAATACATAAACATCAATTCGGTTTTAGAAGAGGTCATTCGACAATTCACCAATTAAGAGTACAGAAATTAATACTAGAGAACAAGAGAGACAGAAAAAGTACGGGAGTAATTTTGCTTTTTTCAAGAGTTTTTTACATAACAGAGTATTTTCTGTACACATTAACGAGGGAGTATCGACTTTCAGAACGATTCCTGCTGGAGTTCCACAAGGTTCAATATTATCTCCAACACTCTATTCGATTTTCACTTCCGATTTCAGAGTTAACAAGAACCAATCAGTAGCATTTTATGCCGACGACTCTGCTATTATAACTAGCGGAAAAGTGTCCAATGCAATAATTAAAAGAACAAACATTGCTGTCAGCTCAAAAGTACTTTGAGCACTGGAAAATTATAATTAACCACAATAAAACACAAGCAATAATATTTTCTTTTAACAAATCACCAAAGAGAATTCCAACACGGCCGCTTACAGTTCTTAATACTACCATAAGCCTACAAGATTCAGTGAAGTACTTAGGCATATATTTTGATAAAAAATTTAACTTTATTAAATATATTAATTACATATGTGCAAAGGCGATTGGATGTGGAAGAGCATTATTTCCATTGTTAAATAAAAAATCTAAATTGAACTATAAAAATAAAACGCTTATTTACAATATGTGCGTAAGGCCGATAATGACGTATGGATGTCAAATTTGGTATCCAAGTACTGCAAAGACAAACCTCAAAAACCTACAAATTATTCAAAATAAAAACCTGAAGATAATACATAATCTACATCGGAGATACCTTACTAATAATTTACATGATAACTACAATCACAAAATGCTCATCATCGTATTCCAAGAATTAGCACAAGGATTTGAAGATAATTGCAGATCTTCACACTTTGCAGAAATAAGAAATTTATAGAACTAATTATATTTTTCAACTTCTTCTTGGAAGTTCTATAAATATATTCTATTAATATTTCTCTAAATATTAAAAGGTTTTTTAAATGTAGCTTTTCTGTATACTATAGTTGATATTTGCTGCAATACATTACGTAAAATCTCAAACTTTTGTATATAAATATTTTTACCTGCTGTGATGATAGTAAATAAATAATAAAAAAAACGCAATATATGAGCAAATTTAACTTAAAATATAGAAACGATAACTAGTTACTAATGAAAATGATTTTGAAGCTATATTCTTTATTGGTATTAAGGAGTTTTTACTATTAGAAATTTTTATGGTAAATGTTTTATATCAAATTGTTAAGCCACTAGAGGGGTCTGCGATTTCAGATTTCTAAATATTCCTCCAAATTTAGATCACTTTCTATTGAATTCTAGAAACCAATATAAAAAAACTGAAGCAAGATCTGAAAGAGTCTTTATGTTCTAAATTTGTAGCATTCCTATACCAAAATACATGGAAATTTATTAAATTAGTATATAGTTAGGTATAGTTCAATAGCTTAAGGATGCATTCAAGAATCGTAGACATTGCATTTTTTTTTGCGCAGAATACAGATAGAAGCTTAAAAAAATTTTAATTTTAAAGCTTGTCATGTTAGTCTATTGAAGTCTAAAGATTTGAAAACATATGAAATAACCCATAATAAATATAAGGATGTGATTAAATTCGATTTTAATTCAAAAATATTAAAGTTAATGAACTGAGAACATGCAGTATAGTTTATGAACAATTCTTATATCACAGAAATATAAATACATTATGCATTAAGTTTCAAAAACGATACAATCTACAGAATTTATTTGATAATTATCGTAATTACTAAACTTTATTTATATAATTGTCGGATTATGTTAATCTTTCAGTAATTTAAATTTCTTCACAGCAATGAATATTTACTGCAAAAATGGCAAAATTCATATTATGAATTTTGGTAATGATTGTTTGTTGATTTCTCGAGAAATGATCGCGGGGATGTCATTTTTAAATGGTATGAGAGAACCACTGCTGCCATTTTGGGATTTTTGTACCGAAGCTTGTAAGTTCTTTTTTTTGGGTTTGGTAAGATTATGGGTTATAGGTTGATAGGTTAAACCCATCAATTTGGGCAAATGCAAATTATAGAAATTATCGAACTTGGCCAAAATACCTTTGAATGCATAATATTCGTTTTTTTCCTGTAAAGGTAATCTCCAGATAATTAAATTCAAATATATTTGAGGTTGCTGCTCGGCAATCCTGCTAACAAGACTATTTTACTCAGCACTAAGAAAATAACCATGTTTAAGACTAAAATTTATTATAGGTAAATCAATGAATCTTTAAAAAAACAGATTTTCAAAAAGAATTACTGCCAGTAAAGATATTTTTGTGCCGAAGCACATTTTTGTGTGGACAATGCAAATGTCTGCGTGTTTTCAATTTCTTCTAGTACCAAGTCTTATTTACCTATCTGGAAATAGGCGCCATTTACATTCGCATAATTTTTTCTTGTTGTATTCAATAATTCGGTGGTGGTTTAAATTAAAGTATCTCTGACGTTCATCAAACACCTTTCGAATAGAGGTTCCATTATTGATTGCTTGACTCAGTTCAAACAAGTGAATACTGAACTGATTTGCACTGAAGAGAATACTACGTATGTAGACTTTTTATCTATGTAGAGTTGTTTCTAAAAGCTTTACAGGAAATATAAACATAGAATGAATAGAATGTGTTTTTGTGTTGTTTTTCTGGCCATTAACTTTTTACCTTAATCAGAACAAAAAAAAATTAAGAGGGTTCATCGTTTAAGCCCTGGCTTTCGTTTGGCCAAGTTTACTTAATGATTCGTTTACAAGCTGTATCGTTTATGTAGTGGTTGCCACTTTACTTTCAATTTTATACTACCTATACAATGTAGCTGCGTATAGTCAAGTTTTGCAAAAGTTCTTTAAATAGTTCATAAAACTTATGGTAACTTCTTTCCTGCAAAAAAATTTACCTGTTAGGGTGTAAGATATGAAAAATATTACCACCGTTCTCTGAAAGCGTAGTACAGGGTGTCCATCGGGAAGGTATACTACTTTGTTTGTTTATAATTTTTCATTAAATGAAAGAGAATGAATCTTATATTGATAAACGTCTACAATTATGTCTGGAGTACAATATCTGATAAATGTCCGCCACTTTTAGCCTCAAAAATGCGAGCCCTTTTAAGCACATTTTTCATTACATTCTCACATATTCCACGCGGTATTTTAATAATTTCATCATGAATATTTTGTTTGAGTTGCTCAAGCGTTTCTGGTTTGTTTGCATAAACCTTGCTTTTAAAATATCTCCACAAAAAGAAGTCCGGAACAGTCAAATCAGGCAACCGTTGAGGACAATCAACATCACCACTTCTTGAAATAACTTGTTGTGGAAAGAGGTCTCGGAGTAATTCCATTGTAATCTAGGTTGTATGCGATGTGGCACCGTCTTGTTGATACCACATGTTAATCAAGCCTAAAGCATGTATATGTAGTTGTGCCGTTAAAAAGTTTCCAATCATATTACGATATCGCTCCCCATTGACAGTTACCGTTACTCCGTTTTCAGTTTCAACGAAGTAAGATCGAATAACTCCTCCTGACCAAATTGCACACCAGACTGTCACTTTTGATGGATGCAAAGGTGACTGATGAATAATTTGAGGCTTTTCCATTGCCCAGAACTGACTATTCTGTTTATTCACATATCCATTCAAATGAAAATGTGCCTCGCCACTCATTATGATGTTTTCATGAAAATTAGGGTTATCATGGGCGAGCTGTAACATCCTATTGGCATATGTACGGCAGCGTAAATGGTCTTGTGGAAGAAGCTCTTGTGGCCAAAGTTGATGTTTGATTACCAAGCTCCTGAGCACGGCGTCGAATTGAGGTTGATGTTTTTGATTGTTTTGAACACTTTCTTGAGCAGCAGTAATGTTTTTAGCCGATCTTGCAGTACGTTATGGTCCATGCTTGTCCCTATCAGCTACAGACGCTCTTTCTTCGAAATCATTCATAACACGATAAATAGTGCGCCTTGTTGGCACGTTGTTTCTCCCAAAAATTTCGCGTAACTTTCTCATCGTCAGGGTATTTGATGATTGATTTTGATAAAATGTTTTAACGATTAAAACACGTTGGTTAATCGAATATTTTTCCATAATAAATTGTCCACATCTCCACTTCACGACTGCCAAATATGAACTGTCAGGACTAATGTTTACTAAAATGGCGGCAAAACAAAGTAGTATACCTTTCCGATGGACACCCTGTATTTCCCGATTCGGGAAGAACATAACAGTGTTTATATATTGTTTCCAAATTGAAACGTAAACATTGGAACAGATGTTTATTTCGCCCGATAAAATGTGATGTGTTTTTCTTTGTCCCAAAATACATCGCTAATAAGTTGTCTGTTCTAAATCTTTGGGGAACTGTTAAGTAGGTTAAATTTAAACGATGTTTTATTTAGACCAGGGGGAAGGGATGTGGGCTATCTGCCTACACTGTCTTTGGTCTCAAATGTAAAGTTGAATAAAACACACATAAAACTATGATTTCAATGAGACTTTTATTTCATTATAATGCTTCGACCTTGCCATTGTGTACGAAATACAATGTCATTTAAATGGCCGCATTGGATCTTTTTGAGGTTGTCTTCGATCACTTCTTCGCACATTTCGAGCGGTATCTTGGCGATAACTTGATGAGTATTGGTTTTAAAATGTTGCAACGATTGCGAATTATCCGCGTTAACGCGGTCTTTGACGTAACCCCTCAAAAAAGTCGAATAGCGTCAAATCGCATGATCTTGACGTTGCCAAAACGTGAAATTACGCTTGCTGAAAACTTCTGATGCAATAAAGCCAAAATCGGTCGTGCTGTCTTGTTGACAGAAGCGACGTTTTCGGCAATGCACGGATGAAGCACAGGCCTGACCACAACTGTAGCACTTCCAGTCTCTTCAAATTTCTTCATAATCTTGTCAATTCCTTGCACAATAGGTCGATTATGGCGACAATAATCACCTCGTAATGCACTGGAGTGCCCACGTTTGAATCGAATTGTAGTAAGTTTTAACTATTTTTACGCGTTCTTCTGTTGTTAAACGATCCATATTCGGAAATGTCAAACCTTTCACTAAATAAATAACTCTTCATATGACAGGTATTTAACAGTTAACAACCTTGCCGAACCGGCGACCGGCAATTTTAAAACCACTAAATGGATAATCCTATAATATTGAGGAAATTAAGCAAATTCTGATTGTGGATGTGGTTAGTGAACTCAAAATGACGTATTTCGTGGCAAAAAGACACTATAGAGAAGCGAAAAAATGAAGCAACGCAGATTCAACAGAAACACAGAAACAAAGACTAAAATCACAACCGAAAAATTGCCCGTTTTCAATATTTTGCTGACTGTTTAAACATTTTTAAAAAACTAACTAAAAGCATTTTGCTATCATAATTGTGGTAAAGAATTCACTTACATTCACTTCTGAAAAATGGGATTATTTAATATTTTTTGGACATGTGTATGTTAACTAAAAGCAATTATCTCTTTAGTAGCACTGCCCTAATTGTTGGCAGGTATTACTGGAAAATTCTAAAAGAGAAACGTATATATGAGAAAATGTATATCTGTTGTGTATAAATCTGCGATCAAATTTTTTAACGCCATTGTCGTCAAGTTTTGCCAAAAATCCGTAACAAAATTTTTTAATTTCTTGTATTACCCATATGAATTTTTCTGTCTTGTCTCAGATAATTTCGTACCTTCAGCATGTTTTCGCACCTTTTACAAAGTTTGGCAAATATCATGTTTATCTCTTCAATAAGCATTGGCAATTTTTTTTGGGGGGAATGTCTTCTATTCTATAACTTAGATGTGATTTCTTGTTCTCTTCCTTCTTGTGAAAAATGTTTAGAAAAATTCTCTTTATATTGTAGAGTGGAGCTAGTTATTATATTTATGAAAGCGGCTTAGGGGGCATAGGCAAGGGTGCTGGGGTGTCTTAGCCCCCCCGAATTTTTTATAGCACCCCTCAGTGTCTTCAGATTAGATGCATTGAATGAATTTGGCCCTCCAGAACGAGCGAATGAATAAATCATAATTCAATGATCATTATATGAATCAAATGCCAGCAGGCTGAAAGGGTAAGTTCACTTTAGCAACTTTCACTTTTTATCATTTTCACTTTTTTGAACCGAGTGAGTGGCTTCGTAATGTACGTGATTTTCTTCATGTTTCCTTTTAGCTCGATACATTTATAGAAAGAACTGTCAAATTCCTTTAAGTCATTAACCGCAGACTCCACTTCTTTATTGTTGGTAAATCTTTTTAAACTCAAGCATTTCCAATAGCTTCTAATTCCATTTATGGTAAGAACTGTCAAACTCCTTAAAAACGTTGCGTTTTGTAGATTTTCTTCCTCTTAACCTTGTCTGACAGCTCGTACAGCTTCGTTTAAACTCTGTAACCCAACATTTTACATTCGTAAACGAAGGAAAGACCAGGCCAGAGTAGAATCTAGCTCGGCTTTAATATTGGTTGGACTAAGACCTTTCAAATGGAAATATTAAAGTGCATAATGGTGGCTACGTCAGCTAGTTTGCGACGACTCTCGTAATTATATTTTTTGTTCATTGCCATTGAAAATAGGACAATTGCCAATTTCTATAACGATTACTGTCAGATTACATTACCATATACAATATTGTGTACGAAAAAGAAACTAAACTTTTTTCAACTTTTGAACCGCTGCCGAATCAATGAAAATATTACAGGTAGATTACAATGAATCGACTTTATTAGAAAAAGAAGGAACGTTTATGTAAGTGGTACAGTGCACTTAAAAGTGGTCGAGGTATGGTGAAAAATTTGCCTCGTTGTGGTCAGTCATCCACGTTTTTAACTGAAATTAACATCGATAAAGTGAAGAAACTTGCGCCTAAAAATCGTCAAGTTTGAGAGAGAAACTGTGAAATTTCAGTGCCTCTCAATCAATTCTTACCATTTTATATGATCCGCTCTGACGTTCGACTAGTTTTGAAAGACCTGCAGTTTCTTCACAAAATCTGTAGGGAGAAGTTCGCTGAAGATATACTACATCGAGTCCATTCTGAAATTCACACGTTCAAGAAACACATTTTAAATAGGTTATGAGACATGGGTTTACAATTTCGACATGCAAACAGTCAACAATCTTTGAAATGGCGCCATGTCAAAATCCATGAAAAGCCAGGGTATTGATGTAGTTTGTGCATTCAGAATTCTTGTCATGCTCATTAAGTAAACAATGACAACTGTCTAGGAGTTTGAGGGAGCTAATTTGTGAAAAGACAACTCATGAATTTGCTATCACGATAATGTAACCGGCGTCAAATCGCATGATGTCGCCAAAAGGTGAAATTACACTTTCTGGAAACTTCTAATGCAATAAATCCAATCCAATGTGTTGAATCACGTCTGAATCACCACTTTTTAGTAAGTTTTAATTATTTTTACGCTATCCATATTCATAAACTATCCATATTCGTAAATGGCCAACATTTTACTGAATAAATAGCACTTCAGGTGACAGGTATTTAACAGCTGACAGCCTTGCCAGACCTGCGGTTTTGATACCACTACATGTAAACTCTATACTACTCAATTATTAACACAATAAGTAAAACGATAATATGATATCATAACGTACCGTTAAAATGGAGCACGAACGAATAAGCATTAACAACCCTCGATTCTCAAATGGCACGTAACATAAAAAATGCAGAATATTATTACCTGGCATTGATCATATAACTTGTGAAGTCTTAGGTATTCAGAAGTACAGAAACACGATCCGCTTGGAGAAAACCATTACAAGCTTTTATTCAGGCTCCACATCTTGCTTAAAATTGCAAATACAACAGTGTAGATAGCAAAATATAGAGAGGAAATTGATATTTCTTTTGGTTTTGAATTATTTAATACAAACAAAAAAAAAACACGTGCTTGCAAATTTCACAATTTTAAAAATGTTTTTTTTCCTTATGAAATTTTCGTGGGGTGATTTGAACTCGATCATAATGTTTCAAAAGGAATCACTCAATCCGCTCCTCATTCGAATAGATTTTGTTTTTATTTTTGTTGAGTGAACCAAGAAAGAAATATATAATGGCAACTATGATAGTTGTTTAGTAAAATTCAAAGATAGTCTATATCAAGAGAAACCACGTCAGTAAGCTGTCTCTAAAATTACCACCGACTGTGCACTGCAGCGGGCAGATTGTTGTATTTAGTAACTGTTTGTGTGATTGTCTTGCGTTTCTGCTAGTCGTTAGCAATGCTGGTATTTGCAGCGATTATCTTGAATACTCTTTACAAGTTCTAAACATTTTGGTGAAATCTTCGTTCATAGATGATTCTTTCGTGTGCTCTAGGAATGGAACTTAAGTCGAGGGCAGGAGATCAAAAGTTCACCCTAACTTAAGTTTATTGTTCCCGCAACCAATTTTTTAACACGGGCTTTTCAAAAATGTATTCTTAGAAAAGAAATTTTACAGACTATTACCGACGTATGCAGTCAAGTGTTAGCATTATTGCTGCGAAAAATCGTTAGTCTCATCATCAGCGTACGAAAGTCAAAAACGTTGAGCAGATGACTAAAATAGTATAAATTGTCGAAGGTATTGGCCTCTAATTCGAAACTTTGTGTTGTGTATAGCGTTGTTTGTAGTAAAACTATATTTACATAAAATTTTGCAATTATAATCTCGATTAGTCCAGGATACGATTGCAAATTTCGCACATTTGTTAACAAAATTTTTAATAACTTGTATACAATATTGAAACAAAAGATTTTAAAAAATGCATAACAGAGTGGCTGGCGGTATAATTTGGTACATTTCTACACCGCAGGTCAAATTAAGCGAAATTAATTGGCTACTTAGTTCCCTCGGTACGCTCTCATATTTAATTTACATTATAAAAGGATCATTACTTACTTTAGAAAGTGGAGTCAGGTAGAGCTTCTAAACACACAACATCAGCATTTGAAAATGTAAAATAATATAACCCGATGAAAAGAAGATTTATATCATTGGTATTACTTTCCCCATACAAAATGCAGGTAACCTTATCACTCTGTTTTGATGTTAATACGAGCTTGTTTAAAGTATGTATTGGATATACATATTTTCTATCATATCATATCAAATCTGTTTGAACAAAAGCTGTAGAAAAACAAGAGGAATATGTTGGATAGTCACAGTGAAATGAACTTCTGTAAACATCATATATCTTTGTTTTTAACCTCTCCTTTTGCGCGGCTCTGCACAAAATGGACAGAAAGATATTCCATTCAAGGTCAATATCAACCTTTGTGTTGAAAAAGTCTTCTTTCGCATAATTTTTGCGCAGCAAAATTAAAGAACGCGAAATCTGTCTTTTCAAAAATTGCTCCGAATTTTCGGTCCCAAACAAATTGAAGTATTATACTGGCCGAGGCCTAGATATACGAGGTGTGTTAAAAAATAAGGTGAATTTTCAAATATCGCTGGCTACGTAAATTCGATTTCTCGATTATGATTTTTTTATCTCGAACATATTTTGACGGTTTTATCCATATAGCATGTTTAGTTTGTTGTGAGAGGCATAAATAAGACAAGTGTTTTTCATGTTCGGCGATTTTCCGCTATCGAAAAAAATGAATCAAAGAAGTTGCATCAAATTTTGTGTAAAAAATGGAACTAAGTGCTCAAAAATACTTGAAATGTTGACAATGGTATACGGTGAGAGTACTCTGAATCAAAAAAAAATTTACAAGTGGCACAAGCATATACAGAAGGTTGAGAAGATGTGAATGACGACGCTCGCTCTGGACGCCCCACCACATCAACAACCGATGAAAATATTGAGAAGGTGAAGAAAATTGTTATGGAGAATTGTCGAATCACAATTAGAGACGTTGCTGAGGATGTCGGCATATCGGTTGGCTCATGCCATGCAATCTTTTCGGAAATTTTGGGCATGAAGCGTGTGGCAGCGAAGTTCGTTCCAAAATTGCTGAATTTTGACCAAAAACAACGTCACATGAACATGGCTCAGGAATTGTTGAATGACGTCGGCGGTGATTCAGATTTGCTTAAAAGTGTCATAACTGGTGACGAATCATGGGTATACTCGTATTGTTACGACATCGAAAGCAAAGCGTAATCGTTTCAATGGAAGAATCCAGTAGAGCCAAGACCAAAAAAAGCACGCCGAGTTTGATCAAATGTCAAGGTTTTGGTCACTGTTTTCTTCGATTACCATGACGTGATGCATCAGGAGTTCTTACAACAAGGTCGTACGGTAAATAAGGAGTATTACCTTGAAGTTATGCGCCGTTTGCGTGAAGCGATACGAAAAAATGCCCGGAATTGTGAAAAACATTTATGGTAATGCACCTGCTCATTCAACTTTGCTTCTGAGAGATTATTTTGCCAAAAATAACACCGTTATCGTGCCTCAGCCATCGTATTCATCAGATTTGCCCCCTGAAACTTTTTCCTGTTCCCAAGATTGAAGAGACCCATGAAAGGCAAGCGTTTTGCGACGATTGAGGAGATAAAACTCGAATCACCGAATACGCAAAACACTTGTCTTATTTATGCCTCTCACAAACAAACTAAACATGCTATATGGATAAAACATACCTTCAACATATCTTCAAGACGAGTGTACCATCATAAAAAAATATTCGAATGTACGTAGCCCGCGAAATTTGAAAATTCGCTTTATTTTTCGAACAGACCTCGTACATGCAAAGTTGTTGAAAACTAGGGTTCATAAATTCGATAAGGCATATACGAACTAACCTGAGCGCATATTTCAATTTTGTAACCGAATAGGGCGCGTAGGGAAATATAAGCAATAACCTTTAACAATCTGCTGGGACTTTATTGGATCCGAAAGGAATAACAAAGCTTTGTTTTATTGTCAGAGATCTGTCATATCCTAGTCAACTAAAAATTTATTCACAAAATATGACTTTCTGGCGTTTGCCAAAAGTCCTTATGTTAGTTCTGAGATTGCTTAAATCATCGCTTTCGACTTTATTTCAAAAATTTTAGACTGTCCCGCCACACTCAAATATTCATGGCCGTTTTATTGGTATTTGCAAGTTAATCTCATCCTCGAATGTGGTTCAAAGTTTGAACAAGGCTTAGATGTATACAGCAAGATCATTTATAAGATGTACTCGTATCTTGGCCATGTTTAGTGAAAATATTATGCAACAAAATATTGAAGATTTGAAAATGGAATACATTTGCGAATCTAAAATTTAAATACAGTTCAGTTTTAAAGATAGTTTCAAATGTTTGAAGAGCTTTCGCGAGATATCTCCAGAATTAGAATAACACAAAATTTGGTTCCATATTAGGGTGGCGCAAGACTAACCTCAAATACACTATCACTACCATATGTCTCGAAAAATAGAGAATATATTATCCCTATGTGAGGCTCAATTATAATAAATGCATTTCCGCTTTCGGAAAACATTTCTGAGTAATATAACCGTTCAATATGGAAAAGTACCGATTTTCCCGAAAAACCAATTGAAATTGTTTCTGATTGTTTCTGATTGTTTATACATATAATTGGAGATCGATTCGTTTTTGGTGTTTCCCAGCGAACTGAGTTTATCAAACGCATAATGTGTGCTAAATTTATCCGAATTCGGTGCAACTTTTTGAAAAACATGAATATAAGATATTGTGATAAATCGTTTAGTTCTGGGGAGGTTACCAGAAGTGGCGCAATTACTCTGTCGATTTTTCTCAAACTTTACCAGAAAATATAGAACAATGTAATGGACAGAAATTTAGGTAGCTGCAGTCTTCGAGGCAAGCAGTTGAAACCGGAAGGAGCGTAGCAATGCAGTCCAATTTCATTGTAGGATCCTACTTTTGCCAAACCCTTATTGTGTACGAAACTTAACTGAATTTGGCGTTACTGGTATAAGGTATATATTAAAAACATCTATGTCATCTATGGCGTCGTTGATGCGAAAACAGAATCAATATTACACCATTTTTGTTCACAGCTGCATCATCTGCACTTGTGGATACTTTGTTATTTAATTTCCACTTAAACTTTATTATATTAGATATCTAAAAACTTTCCAAATTAAAAAAAAAAAAACAATATTTTCATCTTCATAATTGCACATGCAATGAAATAAAAAGCCCTACATAAATTGAAAACCATGATATTTCCGTCCGAAATTTCCGGGGAAAATTAAATTAAAATTAGGTAAAACACATTAAGTTGTAGGAGTTGATAATCTTTTAGTTAATATTATTTATATGCGGAAATAAAAAATGTCAACATGAATTACGAATCAGACCAGTTTGATGAACTGATGTACAAACATTCTACACTGTGGCCTTTTACCGAAGCGTTGTTGGTATGTTTCGTAATTTGTACGCTAAGGCAAAGATCTGAAATATCAGCGCTAAGTGTTAAGTATAACAGCCTGAGTTGATACGGCAATCTGGACTTTATAAGAGGTGGCGAAAATTAGTCCAAAGTCAAAAGTTATGTTCTCTTTTAAAAGCATTTAAGAAAAAAGAGATCTAAATTAAAGATCTGGAGCGCAGAAATAAAGCTATCTCGAAGATAAGTTATGTTTTGCTTTTAAAGTAGTAGAGAAACTACCAAACTTTCGTTCCCAAGAAAATTGGTTTTGATTTATTTACTGGCAGACGCAAAGTTGGATAGGGACAAAGCAAGTTATAAATTCATCCCCATGGTTTGCAGTCTACAGTGGTGCGGACGATGTGCCGATTCATCCCATTTATGTGTCATTTCTCATATTTCCCTTTTTCCCACATTTTCGTAATGTATCAAATTGTTTTTTTCTCTTGAAATATCTATTTTTGGTTTTGTTATACAGTAACCACGCCCACCAGTAAAGAAGCTCTTCTCAAATATGTGTTAATTGAGGTGTTTTCATACTATTTTAATCAAATACCACCCTGTATTGTGTTGAATTAAGGCGAGTGATATGCCTGTGCTCTATAATTCAGAATCCTTACTCAAGCGGCGCGACCTTCATAGTATTCTTAACATATCCGCAGGCGGACTTGCTTAAATCGACGGATTGCTTAAATCGACATAAATCACAAATATATGTAACATTCACAATTGTTGCCAACGGAGTGATAAAATAAGATAGAGTGTAAAAAATATAAAAGGAATCAATCGTTTTTTACAGTTATATTTTAAAGATTTTTTCTTTCAAATGCTGACCGTAACTCCGTCGTACATGGTGCATTGTGAAGACCCAATTTTGGATGAGGCGTTCCAGCAAATGAAATGATTGAAATCGACTTCCCACGTTTAGATCGCAGCCGGCTTACTTATTTAGACTTTTAATTTCAAACTACTCTAAAGGAAAAAGTGTAAATGCGAGACATCACATGATCTAGGTCGACAAGTTACCAGTTCGAAGCATGAAATTAACCGTCCACCAAATTGTTCCTGCAATAATATCAAACCTTCATGAATTGTGTGGCAAATAGCGACTTTTTGAAATCGTCAAAATCACGGGCTTCGATTTCAAATAGCCGATAGTCCATCCTCATATCTTGATACGCTCAAGCCTCATTTTCGATGAACTATGCATCGATTATTCCACCGGCCCACAAAATACACGAAACCGTTATTGTGCCTAGTTGGAATGACAGCTCCTGATCGTCTTCGTGCTGCTGCTCTCTCTAGAATAACACATTAATACAGACATTTGTTTTAATCCCTGAGCAAGATTTTTTTTTTTTACGATAAAATATTTGATTGAGAAATAACGATTTGATCAATATAGAGTCAAAAGATTGGTACTAATGACAATATATTTTGTGGTAAAAACATAGAAAATGTATTTATTAGCTACATTTTTCCTAACCTAATCCTGAGCCTTTTTATATCTTCACCCGAAAGGATGAAGGAAGCATCTGAACTACCAAGAATATTCTGTCCAAATGTGTTTCATGACATTTTAAGTCGATTGAGCAATGCCAGTCTATCTTGCTGTCTAGCTAGCTAGTAGACAGACGGTCGACGGTCTTTCGATAGATGTAGCAAATTTTTCCTAAATTTGTCAAAACTTGGCAATGTTTTGTTAGTAGCCGGTGATTGTATCGACTGGGGTATATCGATCCACCTATTTGGTACCAAATTTCAGAAATTCGGTTTTTTTCCCCTGTAAATTCATGTTTTTCTAAATTAATTTGCCCAGCGCATGCGTTTCTAATGCTCAGCAGAATTTGAAAACATCGACAGAATAACCACAGAAGTATCAGACCCCTTGCAAATGGCCCGTTTAGCGCATATATTCTTAAATTCACATGTTTTAAGTTGCTGCATTAAATTTAGTCAAATTTTTTACACGCTGAGCTTTTGCCAAAGTAGGGCCTCATTACGAAAATAGACAGACTTGTTACACCCCATCTGGTACCTCCCATGCAAATTTGCCAATGTCATTCAAATATTCTTAGCTTTACGTCATTCTACCAGTTGTATTGACTTCCATCACATTTGGCACAAGTTATGCAATTAGTGAAGTAAGTTTTCTTAATGACATGGTTCATTAAGAGGCGACTCATACACAAATTACATAATTTAACCTACATACTCCTGCATTCATATTTTAAGCACGCATCAACTCAGTTGTTCGAATGAAAATAACAGAATATATTTCAAAGAATATAACTAGATTAGCTATATTCTAGAATCTAGTGTTCATATTGCTAGACTGTAAATAACTGTAAGAAATGTTCGTCAATCGTGCTCGTTGTGTCGACAGCCACTAAAAACCTTTTACGCAAAATGTATTCATAATTCATCAATTCAAATGTTCAATAGTGTAAATATTGCTTACTAATAATTCAGTATTTAATTATAATTCATATTTATAATTCAGTATTTATACCAATATTATATTTTGTTTGAGAATGTAATATAAAATACAAGTTCCAAAAAATAATCATTCGATTGGATCCAGATGTTCCAATTTTTTTAATTTATAATATTTAAAAGAATTATTGATATTTTGCAACAAATTAAATAATTTTGGAAAATTTACCTGTTGATTGCAAGCTACATTTGTTCTTAATGGATATGTAAAAAATCAGGCCGATTCATTGAATCGCTCGGCAAAAAATTAATAAAAATGAAATACAAAAAAAAATTGAATTGGCCATCTACTGCACAAAAGATGATATTTGGCAAAATATGTAAATTGTATTTGTTTCTTACTGTCGTCAATTAAATCATCTAAAAAGCTCGACAATCGAAAAATCATGGACTCGCTTTACAAATTTTAACTAGCACCTATGCTAAGATGTACGCTGATATCCATTATTTCGAAAATACCTCGGATTTTAGATTTTAATGTTTATTCTAAGAAATCAATTCCAGCTTTTTCCCAAATAACCAAGACTTTTTGTGTTATTCAAATTACGCAAAAAAAACTTATTTTACCAACATCGGACTTTTCACAGTGAAATTAGAGATAAAATAAAGAATAAATCGAGAGAAAGCAAGAGCGTACCGCTTTTAAAAAGATGCGTAAATATTTATAATGTTAATTAGCTAAGTATTTAGTCCTTAAAGAGTACATCTTCCAAGATTTTGCGGAAATCAGCTCTCCATAAAAATTTGTCTAGTCTACCACCGAGTCAATAAACTTGAATTGTTAGGAATGTTTTGTTTTTTAATTCAATGTGATCGACGTTTTAATGTTTTCCTCTTCTTCTTCCGTTAAATTTTAAAAATTATTTTGCGGGTACTGAAAGCATTGGAGCGATGGACATTTGTTTCCGCGGGCTTGCCACTGTCCCAACCAAGGTATTAAGTACCATTAGGTATAACAAATTCAAAAGATTTTTTCATCATTTAATAACGACCATCAAATGAAGGGGTTGAAATGTCATCTCGCATTGTATAGGTAATATGCAAATGAGGCAACATTTCAGGGTTCATTTGACAGCAGAAATATTGGAAGTATAATAAAGGAATATTCCAAAACTAACACAATGTGAATACATATGTCATTCAAAATTAAAACCATTAATTTTTTTGTGGAATAAATCTAAAAAAGGACAAAAACATTTCGTCCCAAGTGGCGAATGCACATAATTTCCAGCTGATGGCTTCTATAACTAAGGGCCGATGTTATTCAATATCACCTCAGCATATTACACAGAAAAATTTTAATGAAAAAAATGCATTTAAACTGTAAGAAAAAAAAAAAAAAAAACAATTATACGATTGATTTTTTTCGTTTTTAGTTCTGAAGGTAAAGACGGCCGGCAATCCAACAGGGCAGCTCTTTCATAGCATCGACAGTTATTTAGTGAGATTGCATTTCCTGTTCCTTTGCCAGGACAGCTTGCTGTTGTCGCCGGTTGCGCTCTGCGGCTGCCGTCCTTACTCTTGATGACATTTCCATCCTGTTTAACCCTTTCCTTTTTGATGTTTTAAAGTATTTTTAATAATTAATAAAGTGTTGTGTGTTTGCTGACAGAGGGCGTGGAAGGGTTCGTATAAAATGCATTTGTCATTGCATTTAATTTGCACAGAAGCTCATGTTTAACACATTGAGTTTTACATCAGAAGAGGGTTGGCTTCCTATTTTTTTGAAACATTTCAAATTGAAATTTATTGAATGCCAAAGTAATGGAAGATTATGTGGTCACATAGCTGTTGAATTCAAAATGTACGAGTTTGTAGAATGGGATTCATGGTGAGAATGAAATTGTTTGTATGTCCGCTCATAGAAATCAAATTATATGCAAAAAAGATCTTACATTGACACTAAAAAATGAATGGACAAAATGAAATGAACAAAAGCTGTTAAGCATTTTTCAAAATTACTGCTATTTGACAGCACAATCGAATCATAAAATATAAGAAGAAATTTTAATTTCACTACGTTATGACTTTTGAGATTTAAATTTACAGAACCGTATTAGCGTTCCAGTGCTGTAAAAATTATAATTTCGGTCTGATATATTATACGTAACGGATAAGCATATTGTTTTTATAATCCAATAATCAGCACAAATATTTCTGCCAATCGAACTGGCTTATCTTATCCAACAACGTTTAATCGAAATTTTAGAGTTTTGTTCTAAAGGGTGTCCCAAATAGAACGCAAGATTAAAATGCGCCATTCGAAGTGTCATTGTCCGACATTTGAAAAATTGTTATTGTTTGCTAGTAGAAGGTACGAGGTTAGTAAAAATTTCATTGTGAAATTGTTTTACCAAAATGGTGAAAGTTTTGCGGCTACAGTTCGCAAATTGTGATAATGCTCCAAAAGAGTCAACTGTAAGGAGATTAATGGATAAATTTGTCAAAACTGGGTCTGTTAGTGATGTAAAGACAACAACGCGCCTTCGACCAGGTCGATCGAAAATGTCGCAGCTGTACGTGATGATGTCGCTCAAACTCCATCCACCTCAATTCAACACCGAGGTCAGCAAATTGGTGTCTCCAAATCCACTATGTAGCGAATTTTGACGAAAGATTTGCATCTTCATGCATACAAAGTTCAATTGACTCAGGAACTGGAGCCAGCTGACCATGGACAGCGAAGGGAGTTCGTTAATTGGGTATTAGAGAGGCAACATGAAAACGCTGATTTTGCCGATAAAATCATCTTCAGTGACGAGGCCCATTTCCACCTTGATGGCTTCGTCAATAGGCAGAATTGTCGCATTTGGGATGAGGAAAATCCTCCAGTGATTCACGAGAAGCAAATGCATCCTCAACGTGTCACTGTGTGGTGTGGATTTTTGGGCTGGAGGAATCATTGGACCTTTTTTTATGAAAATGAGGCATGTCAAGCGCAAACAGTCAGTGGTGTTCTGCATCGTGAAATGATAACTTGTTTTTCGTGTCTAGAATTGAAGAAATGAACGTGGAGGGCGTGTGGCTTCAACAAGACTGCGCCACATGTCATGCAGCCAGAGAAACAATTCAATTGCTGCATCAGTCATTCCCGGTAGTGTTATTTCGCGTTTTGGAGACCAGAATTAGCCGCCATCGTGCGATTTAACACCATTAGACTTTTTTCTTTGGAGCTTTTTGAAGTCGATGGTTTACGGGGATAAGCCAACGACGACTCAAGTCTTAAAAGAGGAATTGCAGAATTTATGCAAAACGGCCATTGAAAATTTAATTAAAAGATTGCGGGTGTGCCAGCAAAGCCGCAGCGGCCATCTGCCCGATGTGTTGTTCCATACATAACCTCATTCTGTCTACTTTACGATATAATAAAGTTTCACGATTTTTTTTTTAAATATCTGTGTTTTATTTAAAATTCAAATCTTGCATTCTTGTTGGGACATCCTTTTTAATTTGAACATTAAGTCGGAAATATTTAATTTTTGTTCAGTTAGAGAAAGCCAAACACTCTCACAGACTATGAGAAAATGATTAGAAAACTCAAGCAAAGTGATACGAAATTTCAGTGAAAGATCAGAAGAGATTTAAACTAATCCTTTTCGGTCTTCTCCAAGTAATCACTACAACTATTTTTGAAGAATTCAAGAAAAGCTACAACATTGAGCACATCAGCGTAACAGAGATAAAAACATCCAGATCTAACCATGATGCTACACTGTGTGCAATAGAATTTGACCGACACCAAATAATAAAAAACGAAGTGATAAGAATTAAATACTTCTGCAGTATTGTGGTCCACTGGCGAAATCCTTTAAAGCGTTCTAAGGGACCAACAAAGTGTTCCAAATGTGCAATATTTGGACACGGATCTTCAAACTGTTATAGGAAAACAGCATGTCTTGTATGTGGCGGACCACATGATTATTCTACATGTCACTTTAACAAAACCGCTTACAATGGCCCAGTTGTCTACAAATGTTTTAATTGTCAGAACAAAAAACTGAAAAATTTTAACCACCGAGTCGATGACCTTAAATGTCCCTCTAGACGTGAGTATTTAGATTTCCGCCACAAACTTACACGCAATAAAAAAAGATTTACAAAGCACGACATCAAAACGGACTTTTCTATGTCAGAAGCTGATTTTCCACAAACATTTGATGCAAATGATCGAGTTCCAAATATAACTCGGCCTAGAAGACAAAGCACATATGGAACGACATTTAGCACAAATTAATTTTGATAAACAAAGAAACAATGATGAAAATGATATCTCCAACGAAAAAATTTTGGAAATATATTTTGAAGCCCTTGATGCATTACAGAAATGCAATAATAAATTTGACAAATTCGAGTTTTAGTCATATATATGTAGACTGAACAGACCAAGTAGCCTTCACGTTATGCATTGGAACTCCCAAGGCATTACAAATCACTCAACAATTGCACAACTTGAGCAAGTTCTTCATGAAAAAATAGTTGACACAGTACTAATTAATGAAACTTTTTTAAAGACTCACCACAAATTTCGACTACTGAACTTTAAGGTCTACAGAAATAACATATGTAAATGCACACGGAGGGAGTGTTCTAAAAGTCTAGTCCGCACATCTATATGCCAAACACGGGAACAGCAACAATGGAAACAATTGCAATCTCAGTTGAAATATACGGAAAACAAATTAGACTAATTTCTGCATATAACCCTAAATACACAGCAAATTTCACCGAAGACTTCAATAAAATTGCCACAGCTGCAAATGAATTTTTTTTTGTCGATTTGAATGCCCATCATACCAGCTGGAACTGCCATAAAAAAAATTCTGCCGGTAGTTCTCTGTACAACCATTAATTACAAAATAATTATTATATTTATGCTCCAACTGCATTTACTTGTTTTGGACAAGGCGTAGGACGAACTCGGCCCTCTGTTGTAGATATTCTTGTGACCAACTTTTGTCTTAATATATCGGTTGTTGAAGCTCATCCTGGTATTTTATGTCCAGACTATATACCAATTATCGACAAGATATTTATGCCACCATCACACTATGAAACTAATTGGACTTCAATTAGACAACTAGTTGATGATCAAATCCGATACCTGCAATCTACAAGAATAACTGCCTCTAATTTTCAACAAATTCTGTTAAAAATCACGAATACCCTTCAAGAAGCAGATAGAAAAATTCAGAGAAGACAACGACAACCGTGGCAGCGAAGTTTTTCACAATTAAGTCTGTATCTAATTGGCCAACTGAATAGATACACCCGAAAATTTCTACGAGCCTTTCCCGCTCAAAAACCGATTCTGAAAAGCTCACGAGGTTGATTGATTTTCATATATCTGCGGATATAAGTCCAGCTTGTACTAAGTTTTTACAAAAACTTCCATATGGCAGCAACAAATTCTTTAAATTCTCAAAAGCAATGAGAGGCAAGAAGTCAGCTGTTAATGTTATGACTGTTGATGCTGTAGATATTCAAAACAGTGAGAGTATAGCCAATGCAGTAGCTGATGTATTTGAAAACTCTCACCGCACAACGCAAGCAATTAGCTCATCAGCTGATCGGAAAGTGACGAATTATGTCTCTTGGTTAGACTCCCAGATTATTTCGAGCGATACAGCTGATACTACATTGGAAGAAGTGAGATATTACAGAAAGAAACTGAAGAACAACAAATTACCTGGTAAGGATGGGATAAAACCAGTGTTGGTAAAGCAAATGTCTAATGTCTTCTTCAACGTGCTGACTATTGTTTTTAATTGGTGCCTAATCAACGGTTACTTCCAAAAAATATTCAAAAATGCTAAAGTCATTCCAATTTTAAAACACAGAAAGAATAACAAATTTCCTTCAAGGTACAGGCCAATTAGTATGTTAAGCATAATTGCCAAAATATTCGAAAAAAATAATATTGAGAAGAATTTCAGAATTTGCGGAGGAATACCATGTTTTAATCAGAGAACAATTTGGATTCAGGAAAAGCCACTCTGCACTTGAAAAAGCGTTTCATTCTGTGTGGCATAACGGCATCATCTTCAAGCTAAATAAATTTAATTTTCCTATTTATCTACAAAAAATTGTTAAAAGCTTTTTATCCGGGCGCAACTTCAGCGTTTATGTTAATGATGCAGAATCTACATTAAGAAATATACCAGCTGGTGTTCCACAAGGTTCAGTTCTATCACCCACTTTATATTCAATATACATTTCAGATTTTAAAATACCAACAAATCAGGATGCCGCTTTTTATGCATATGATTCAGCAATAATAAGTACCGGAAAGGTCTCAAATGCTATTATAAAGAATATAAAAAAAACTTTGCTAATATCTCAAAAGTACTTTGAAAAATGGAAGGCAAAAATCAATCACAATAAAACACAATCTATTATATTCCCGTTTAATAAATCACCAAAACGAATACCTACGGAAACTCCTGAAATACAGGGATCAGTTCTTGCAGTGCAAGAATCAATAAAATATCTTGGTGTTATATTTGATAAGAAGTTGAACTTCTATAGTGATATTACAAATACACGAGACAAGGCTTTAAAATGTGGGAGATCTCTTTACCCATTACTTAGTAAAAAATATGCATTAAATTTAAAAAACAAAATATTCATTTATATAGGTAATATGTGCATCCGCCCAATTATGACTTATGGTTGTCAGGTTGTATTATATTTTTATGACATCAGTATAATTGGACAGATACGCGAGCATAAAGAATTCTTTCAAGTGGATTAACTTAGAGATATCCTCAAAAGCTACTATGACTACCAATAACTATGTAATTTTGAAGCTAATACGACAGAATATAATCCAATAGAGTATAATGTCGGGAAACAATTATGTATTTTTGTAATTGGAAATATAGTTCCGTCATTAATTAATAAACTGTGTCTGGATTACACATACAATAAGTTTATTGAAATTACGAAAATTATTCGAAATCAGTGCGAAAGTAATTTGCAATTTGAAAAAAAAAAAGTTTTTAGAGATACATATGTCAAGACATCTACGATAACTTTTTATGAGCGTTTATTAGACTTACGCAGTCTATTAGACTTATTAGACTGGATCGCTATTCATTCAAAAAACTCTGCCTTGATAGCACCTGGAAATACAACAAAATTAAAAATTGATTATTTGATTATTATAGGTAAAATCTGTCTCCATTATGCTAACTTTAAACGCTTTCGAATATGCAAGATTGAAAAATTTCGCAAGATTGAAAAATGTGCAAAATTTCCTCACATCTTCTGGTAGCATGGATTTAGGTACAGTTTGCAAAACGTAATATTTTGTATCAATCAAAGTAATATGCCATGTTATGGAAACTAAAACTGTCCTTTTTTGAACCCACCATACACCTTAAATCCTAAGACAAAGTTTCTACCGCAGCTTTGGAAAAGAAACAAACCTTCCACATTGTAATTTTATCCCATTTTATAGTTCAGGACTGTTACTATACAAGTTAACCAAACAGATTCTCATACAACATATACCAAATTGCGGATTTCTAAATCATAGTTCAAGACTGTAACAAGACTTCTGGTACCAACATTCAAAATGGTAGAGTTTATAACAATCACAGTTTCGCGCACAATTTCAATTTATTGTAGCCGATTAGTGTAGTTCTATCTGTAAGCAACGACTTGGCCTCAATCCCTAAACTACCCCCGCACAAATTAATTTAAACCCTAAAATTTGTTTTTGTCTTAATTTCTGAAAAAGTCAACATGAATCCCTTAAAACTTTGCGTATTGTAATTACACCCCCACTCGAGTGAATGAATATATGCAACATCCAGGAGGATGCATTTAAAATACTAAGTATTCCATAACTTTTTAAGTGGATTGTGGACAATGGAATGAGTGTTCACTGTTGTATTCTGCGCCCCAGAAGATTAGGGGAAATCAAAAGTTTTAAGCAGAAATCCTCAGTAAGTTTTGCTTCTTCTATTGTTCCTTAATTCAATACTGATTAGAAACTAGCGATTTAATACGCCATTTCATGCTTGTTCTGCTACCTCTGACATGAAACCTGAAGATTAAAATTAGTGCTACAAGAATCTGCTAATTGCAACAGTAACTTATGACACCACTCATCAGTATAAGGCTTTGAATTTTAAAATTCGGATTGTCAGTATTTAAATTGTTAACAGTCTATTCAAATCTGCTAAACCTTCTCACACACTTTCATACAAAATAGCGGGTTTTACAAAAATAATTGTTTTCCCACTACAATTATCGCTATTAGCCTAAAATCAGACCAGTCTTAATATTTGATGGAAGATAACGTAACTTGTGAATCTGAGGTAATTTTTCATTATCGTAATCCCATAAACTACAACCTTAAATAAAATGAATATTATGGCTATTTAGGATTTGAAAACGGTAGCGTTATATTTAACGGTTTTGAAACTGAGTGAAGAATCAGTATTAAATATTTTAAACAGTAATTTTGTTTTGAAAATACAGAACAAATCTTTTAAATTTTGAGAAATTGGATAAAGGGTGACAGAGTGCATTCAGAACCACTAGAGGTGTACCCACTAAAATTGCACTGATCAACAAAAAATCATTTTCGAATCTGATTTAGCGATGTCTACCAGTCTGCGCCTACCTGTTTGAGCAAGTCGCAATTTCAGTATTTTTTTGTGTGGGCCAATGACAAATCCTACGGAAAATGGAATTGCCAATTAATGTTTTTTAGTAATAGAAAATATGTTATTGCATGCCATTAAAGGCTTCATTTAGCATAGTCAGATTGATGCAATTTAGGTCAGATGTGCTCCGTTTTGTTCGACAACTTTTTAACACTTTTAAAGTAATTCCATTATGTCTCTCCAATTCATCTTTGTCAGAAAGAGGTGTGCATATGAACCTCATAATGCTTCTGGCAAGTCACTAACGACTTGTGTAGTCTGGCGTTGTCCTGATCGTACACAATTACTCTCCTATTGAATGAAGCTGGTTACTTCTGGGCAATTGGTTCATTCAGACGGTACAATTGCTGACACCACAGGTCCAAAAGAAAAGTTTGACAGAAGGGGAGCAGCCCAGACTAATCCCATTAAACATACACCAAAATCTTCCTAATCATAAATCCTGGCTTGGCCACCGTTTGCTTCGCTCATTTCGTATTTCGACTACGATTGTTTTGCCACCACTCACTTCAGGAATGGGTCGATTCTGTTGGGATTCAGCGGCGATTCGCGGATATCGAGCTTCTTTTTGTATCCAACTTTGCTCAAGTGGTGGAATGTTTAGCTCCTGGGCAACCGACAGCTTTTATGATGGTCAGAATGGACGATTTTTGTCATTCAATCGACATTTTCTTTAAGATCAAAATTACCGAAAAGAAAACGACGAAAACAAAATTTGGGCATAATTGGCTGTTATAATATTAGGACTATAATCATTATTTACACTTTCTGTAGCCAAGTATTCGCCTTTATCGAAGAAAAACTATAAAATATGACTTACTTTCTCTTTGTTGATGTTCATCTTTGACGCAAGCTCAAACAATACTGAGTCCAGCAAGCACAAAGCTGCTTGAGTAATTTTTTGAGCAAGTTATCTTATCTTTCCAACGTCATGTAGTGTAGCAAAATCGTACTCATATAACGTGAGATTTAGATCAGAAAAGCCCTCTATTGGAAAAATAATAAATTTCTGTTTGCTATACATTTGATACATTTATGGGCGCCCATACCAGCAGTTCGTCAAATTCTTCCACTCAGAGTTACAGCTTTTGCTTGAATTTAATTATGTATGGGTGTATACTACGGGTATACACCATCCTACACCAACGATGTTCTCATATAGCCCCTAAAGAAATACACAAATGGTGTTATCGCTCTAGGAAACATGCTTTTTGTTGGAATTTATATTTATTTAATTAAAGACATTTTGTCTGATAATCTTTCTTGCTGCCCGTTTTAAAATGCATTTCGTACGATTGGGCGATCCAAGCTGGGTTTTATCGCTTCCACAATGAACGATTTTCTTTGTAATATAACAAAATTGCACGTATACGAGTACACCTAACTATTTTAGGTTGTCCTGAATCTATATTTTAAGAATATAAAACGTAAACAAATTCAATAACAGGACTGCCTTTAAAAATAATTAGTTGAAATGTTTTACACATCACAGAATTTCCCAATAACTTTTTGACATATTAATTTTTGCATTAACATTTGCATTAGTTTGTCTGTTAAAATATATATATATATATATAATAAATTTATAAGAGAACGCCAGTATAAAAATTTCGGTCAGACAAATTGGCTGACGAATATTTTCATCCAACGTCGTTTTGCGTTGGGATAAAAGTGTGCGGACCACTCAAGAGGAGAGAGAGAGAGGGAGGGTAGAGAGGGAGGAAGAGGAGAGATGATAAATCGTTAGGTTCTTACCAACATATGCGCTGAATTAAAATACGATAAAAGAATCGAAATTATGGCATGCTGAACTTGTTATAGCTTGGTAACTTACTATCTTCAGCTTAGAAATTACAGATGAACCATCAATTTTTACGAAATTGACTAATTTATATGTGAGGTTCCTCAGGGGCGGAGCAATGCAGGAACCTGGCAACGTGGTCCATTCCTATTCGCATATCTTATTTTAGCAAACAAAACGCATGAAATTTAACTAATTTTAATGTCTTTTCGATAAAATATATAAACAATAGTAATAATAGGCTAAATCGGCGATTCGCTTAAGAGTACTAGAAGGGGAGTGCTTAATCGGTCAAAATTCAAATTTTACTCAGTATTACAAAACAATACAACGGAATTAAATGTAAGCTGTTGCACAAATTAGGAATTTGGAAAAATAGTTTAGTTTAAAGAATGCCTCCCCAAATGGGACGTACCAATAACGTCTAATTTTATTGTGAGATCATCCTCCGATTTGATAACATATTAGGATTTGGGAAGTTTTAAGAAATTTATTGAAGATTTGCGACAGATACCGTGCCTACTAGCCAGCCAGACAAGCGGACATCGTCCAATCGAATTAAATCGTCATAAAACACACTTGGTAAAAAGATTAAAGTACCGAATATTTTTTTACCAAGAGTATTTCATGACGTTTTAATGCTTCCTCCTAGGTATTACATTTTTGACGTATCTAATGATATACGAGAAATCTCCATTTTGCCGGTAAATTTCGGAAAGCAGTACTGTAATGATCAACTTGCGGTCAGATCTCTACATGTGGATAGATATACGTCCTTAATCTTATTTTAATCTCCTAATACACATTTATACCACATACCAAGTCAATTCTAAATCTGTAGTGGAAAATGATGTATTTGTCTGTATATAATTGTGTTAATTGTGTCAAACATACGAGTATACATATGTCCGAGTTAGTAATAAATTTATACAAAAGCAAACATTTGTGCCTCCGTTTTACTAAGAATTTGACACCATTGGAAAATTAATTGAATTCCTTAAGCCTTTTTCATAATGCATTACTCATCATCGGCAATAACAGAAGTGTTAGTGTCATCATCACCAATGTCGGCTTCAAAAATGAGAGTTGCCAACAAATGAGAGATATATGGATGAGATTTGACGCTACGGATGATATTTATGCGCGTTTAGCAACTGTCATATTTTTACCAAATGATTCACCTGTTAATTAACGCTTATAAATCTGTCATTGTTTCACTTAACGATTCATCGAATAATTAATAATTATAATTTATTTACAAAGATACATATTATACGTGTTCTTCAATGTTTTTTTTTTTTTTTTTTTTTTTTTTT
>JAHXMU010000599.1:421710-502148 GCA_019455685.1 Philornis downsi | reverse complement strand
TGGACCCCTGGTCACCCGTGCTACCAGAAGAGAAGAACCCTCTGCTCAGGGTTTCGCTGACAAGCTACTCCAGTCTTGCTTTATCATACCTCGCATGGAACTGGTAATCCATAATCTACGGCATAGATTTTCAATGTCCGAGGAGAGAATATCAACACAGCAAAGCACACCACGCTCCAATCATAGTTCATTAACCAGATCTCTCTGGTCATACAACTATATTAACGGAAAGGATAAATCTTCTGATACCTCCCGACGGCTTCTCCATGTCTGCACCTGTTGCCAGGATGTGTCTTGTTTAACTATGTCATATTATAGGTGAATCCCAAGACATAATCCACCTTTTCCTAGGGCGCCTGGCACAAGACCACACTACTTTGTTTTTGTACGCAAGCATCATCCTTTGCCTGCTTAATTACAGGATCAGGTAGAGAGGCTGCGCAAGAATGGACAGAAAGATATGCTTAAACTGATATGGATGTTTAAAGCCATCAAACATATGTACGTGCATAACTTATGGAGTGATAAGCTTAGTCAACCCTCATCGTTCGGAGGAGAGTATATAGAGCTGAAGTGCTGCAAATTGCGCCAAGGCAACACCGCCACACTACACTGCTTTTCACGAATTTTGATCACCGAGTTGTATGTATATCAATTTGCACCACCAAATACCGAAATATCTGTTGAATCTGATATCGAATTTTCTATTAACTTATTTATGAATTATGTTGAAGTGCGTAAAATGTTGAAAACAAAAAAATATATATATATAAAATCCCCTATGCTCTTTTGTAATGGATCAATTCATAAATAGGGTCCCGAGAGGCAACATCATGAATGAAGCATTGAATTCACGAGTCCAAATTGTTTCAAGATGAGATGCAGAAATTTAAGTCCGGTAGCCAAATTTGCAGTTGCTGTTGCCTAATTCACACTTCCAAACTGTTACAATATGGAAGAAAAATGCATGGAAATTTCGGTCAGGTGAGATGACCTATATACTCGTAAAGGTTCACTCGACACTTAGTGGGTGTAAATGGGGAAAACGGTCAAGTATTATGCTACTTCTTAGCGGTGTGACCGATTTTGATGAAATTTCTCACAGCCATTTTTGAATGTTGGGGGCCTATGTTCAGAGACTCAGCATTCCAGATTTAACCAGAGCCGCACAGTAAGATTCCAAAGTGCTGTACGTCGGGTTCGATATATTTTTTTTGTTGCGTTGCCAAATTACGTTTCTGACCCAATTACACCAATTTTACACCATCATACGAAGGTAAAATTTTGCGTCCTTTATTACTTAAAACCTTTAGTAAGACTAAGTATTTACGCGACTTAGTCCTGGGTCAATATGTAGAGGCAGTGGGAATAAGGTCAGCTATTTCTATATCCTCTACTACTTGTTTCTCTTTGTTGAACATTTCTTTAAATGTGTCTAAAACTTCGGTTTGGGTGTGTAGAAAATTGTTGATATCCTTTTTTTCTTCGATTTATGATATGAGTCATCATTTTCTTCTTGGGGCTGCGCATACTTTTATACTTCTATCGTATAAATATCAAATTGTACAACTTTCGATGCGTCACCTTGAATTTTATGGCTTTATTTTACTTTTTTCTGTCAAATTCCTAACTTTTTCAACTCGAAAGTGGGATTTTTGTCAAATTACTTTGTACCTTTGTTGTTTATGGGTAGCTAGTAGGCCAAGCTTGGCACATTTATTATAAACAAGTGTTGTTATAAATTTGCATTTAAACCATTGAAAAAGAACTTGAGCACTTAAATATATTTGAGTTAAAGTTTACTTCTTGTTCAAAAATATCATATCATCATATTTGTGACAATCTATAGTCTCCATTATAACATCCAGGAAGATAGTTTAGACTTTCAATTATTCTTTACTTTGTTGTCTTTCAGAATAATAGAAAGATGTTCTACATTCCTCAACAACTTTTTCCACAATCGGCAAAAGAGTAATTATGATTTTTCTCAAATTTGTTAAAAAAACACTATTTTCGAATTAAGACATCTGCCATTTTGAAACGATTTCCTTAACAGTTTGCATGAAATGGTATTGCCTTTTGAAAACACGTTCCGAAACAACTCGGACTTCTATTTGCTTCACAATTGGCAAAAAACTGTAAAAAATTAAAATAATGTATTCTAAATCTTGTATCCCCCAAGCTGTAAGAGGTAACTGGGAGATGTAAACATACTTCTTGCATGTCTTTTCAAGAGCTAACTGATGACCCGTAATCAAATAAAAAACGTAGTTTTTGTCAAACCCAAAATAGCGTACTTTGAACTCCTATTGTGCAACTCTGGTAACCGAACAATGTCTCTCCAATAGTTAGAGTAATTAAATGAGAGATACGAGTCTAGGAGTATATGATTTAATTTACGTAATTATTGTGGGAGTTACCAAAGATTGCGATCTTACCTAATCCCTTTTTAAAATTATATTTAGTGTTAAACACAATAATAAAAAAATGAGTAAAAAATGTGAGTAATCAAAGTCTACACATTAGGGATTATGGGGATTAGCATAATAATATGCAAATAACCTATGAATGGGAGGTACCAGAAGATACCCACAAGTATTCCAGAGAATTGTAAAACAAAACAATGGAGAAAAATGAAAACTACCGCAATCAAAAATGGGTTAAGTTATATGGGAGGTACCAGAAGGGATGTAGTTTTAGCAAGTTCTTCGCGTATTCCCAATATGACTAAATTTAGTACAATTGATTATTGTAAATATTAAAATATTATGACCTGTCATTTGTTTGGGAAGATGAGTGGTTAAACGATCATTTTTTTCAAATTCCGCCAAGCATTATAAATCAATACAATTGATAAAATCTAGTTCACCACAGTCTTTGCATGAGAGAACAAATTGAATTTTAGATATACCAGAACAGGTGGGTTAATATAACATCCATAATCTACTGTTAGGATCTGCAAAATATTAGGGTGTGTCAAGTTTTAAGAAGTTCCGTAAGGTCCCCGTCACCCAGCCAGCCGGCCATACAGATGTCGCTTTAAAGATATGAAACACATTTAGTCAATTAAGTATAAAATTTTATAAAAATTTTTACTGGAATTGATTATCTGCTTATTTTCAAATACTTTCTAAAGCGAAAAGGAGGATTTTTGAACTTTTGCCGATTACTCCTAAAAAAACGTTAAGATAGTTCGCAAGAAATGCAAGGGAATTCTAGGTCACAGTTTGCTGCTTCTTTTGACGTCAACATTTTCGTTAAATTTTTCATGATTAACTTAAATAAATGCACAGATACTTGGTACTTTAAGCTCTTCCTTCTTGCTGCTACATTTTTATTATATAAAATGATATTTACTTACCTTCGTTCCACCGGGTGAAGGTATGATAATACCATCATCGATACAATGGTAAATTTAAATTGTATTCAGTTGAAGGCACATTTTTCCAGTTTTTGGCCGTCAGTAAATTGTCACTGCACTACATGTTTGCAGATCAACTACTTATACCAAAGTTTAGTACCATATACTGTTGGTTTCATCGATTTGTTGATGTTTTTTCCTACCGCAGAAATTTCAAACACAGTAGATGAATAGTAACAGTTATTAAACAATAGACGGAGTGCATCAGTTCCATTAATTTAAACAGTTTCGAATTTTTTACATATATCGCCTTTACCGGTTCTATAAAAGAAGGGAGTTTATAGGAACGATTTTGTAATATGTATTCATTGTATTTCTGGCAACACTGAAAGCATTGGCACAATAACAATTTGCATTGCTGGGCGGGTGCTCATAGGATGGACGGTTAGGCCGGTAAACAGTGGTTTGAAAACACTTGGTTTTGGAAATAATTTTATACTTCCATACTTTTATAATTAATACTTACAGTCGCTAATTCTTGTCAATTTGAATATGAGATTAATTTTAAAATTCGTCAAAATGCTTTTTGTGCTCTATTTATAAAATGTGAATACGAGTCTATTTAATTTCTATAGGGTTCAAATTAAAGATTATGATCAGTTTTTAGTCCGACATTGTAGCTACTAAAAAGTTGTATTTTGTATCGTTACCAACCTAATTACAAAATAACTCTGATACAAGTTGTGGCAATATTTTCAATCAAATCTATTTTATTCGAAATAGATGGAAGGTTTTTGGCATTTTCCACATATTCGGACTCAAGAAAAAAGAACCAAATTCTAAAAAATTTTATACTGGAATTGATTATTTGTTTTTTTTTTAAGACACAGGTTTTTTCTATAAAACCGTTGACAAGGGATAAGGGGAATTTTTGCCGATTACTTCCAAAAAACGGTTAGCTGCTTCTCTTGACTACAATATTTTCGACACATTTTTCATGATTAACTGTAATATACGCAAAAAATTAATATTTGTTAGTGCGCGTACAATTTGTTGACGGATATTATCGTTGCGCTATTTATGTTTCATAATCGTTTCATGAACTCTTTATAAAATTGACTTCCACGGAAAAACTCTTGGGTACCATCGGCATACGTGAAATATACCATTGTTTTTATTACCAGTTGCATTTTAGTATACTTGTACTTTTCACCCGGAGAATGACACATTCTGGGGGAAAACTTAATACTTTTTGTATAGTAAGACACCATTTAAATCGATTTCACGAAATTAGATTGCCTTTCTGTAATTTCTGATTGATAGGCAATTGATTGGCCTTGATCTTTGGTCATAGTACCACTTTATAATATCTGGTTAACATCAAAAAAATTGGCCGACGATCCATATCCCTATATTTTGTTCTATAGCACGATTTCAGTCAATTTCAGAACTCGTTAAAGGTTTGGTAAACTTAGAGCTGAGAATGGAGTTGCTGTTTTTATAGCGCATTATTTCTGAAAACCACGCATACTTTTGGCATTGAGTAAAGCTGCATACATGTAGGTAAGTTTAACTGATAGAAATTTCTGTACAGGATGTTTCAAGTGATGAATATATTTAAAATAAATTCTCTTTTCTCTCCAGAAAATTGTACAACTCATTTGGATTGTAAGATATAAAACATCAGAAAAATTCTTGAATTTAAAACCTTAACTTTTGAAATCTGCATCGCTTTTTACTAAGAAAAAGTAGTAAAAAATGGTGAATTGAAAAACAAAAAGTATTTTTCATGTAAAATGAAATTAATCCACATTTTTGAAATTCAGTTCAGCAAGATATTACGTTTTTTATTTATTAGGTTTTCTTGTTGGTCATTTTGATATTTACCAGAATACAATTACTTGAAAGTTACCGATTTTTGTTAAAAATCACTTTAACCTGATTACTAGCAACATGAAAAGAGTGCCAAAAGAATAAAAAATGTATTCGTGAAGTGTTTGTATTTTTTCCAAAAGGACACAGATTTGATTAAATGAATGTTTAGGAACTCAGAAAAGTTAATCCAAGGAGTAAGAATAGTACAGCAGTCATTCACGCGAAATGGTAGTATTTTTGAAGCCCCAAAAACGATACTTCATATGAATTTCATTGGAAAACTAACCTACACAGATAATTAATATACTTCCAAATGCTGGAGAAAATTTGTAGTTTCTGCCTCGCTAAGTTTACTGGGATTTTGCAGAAAACCGGATATGAGACTAAGTAAATTTCTCGATAAATCCTGTGATTCATTCTATACAGCGTACATACGTTATAGAAGTTGATCCACGTCTGTCAAAAAATTTGATATGATCACCTTGCGAATGGAACATTTAAGCTTGATTTTTGGGAAGTGATAAATCAAGTTTTTATTGGAATTTGGTTACATTTAGTATATACAATTTATATCTACCCTGGATGAACATTTTTAAACTTTGGGAATGTCGGTACATGTTTCGGTAGAACCGTCGCCAAACTTAGATCGGTTTTTCCTACTGTCGCTCGTAACTTAATGCGGTTGTGTAGAGTATTTTGTAATTAATAAGTAATATATAGTGTTTTTTTTTTTAATTTAAATTCATTGGCATAAAAAAAATTGAATTCGACGATGCAGTTTTTTTCTATTTGGTTTTGAACCAATTCATTTAAGATTCGACTCACAGTGTTAGTGATTTGAAATCCATTTACAATACGACGATAATGTGATCAAGTAGGCTGTAGTAATTTCTGTAATGCCGATAAGTTATTCATTAAGTTTTTTATCTGGCTACATTCCATGACAGGATCTCTGGTTCGTTCCCGAAGTGAAGGAGATTTACTTTATGCTTTATAGAACAAATGTTAATGTTTTAACTAATTATGTTGCACTAGAAAATAATTTAAAAGTGCAGTAATTTTGTGGTGTCAAATTACCAACCTTTTCTATTAAAATGGAATTTACTTACATTGTCAATTTAGTGTCTAGTATCTATCATATCGCAATCCCATTCTATTCCTCAGGTTATGGTCTGCATGCTCTGAACCATAAATATATTAATAAACTATTTCACTCCAAATTAGATTTTAAGTTGTAAGTCAGAAACTGAAGAGAAATTTAATTACTGACACTTATGGAACCGCATTTAAATGTCAGTACGTAATTATTTGTTCTCATTTTAAAAATTAAATTTAAAAATTACCATAGCGGAATTATTCAAAAACCGAATGTAATTCACTGGTATACATTTTAGCTCCAAATGTGTGCTGGGTACTGCTAAGAAAATCGTAATAAGTCAATTATTGCATTAATTACAGCATTATTGAAAGACATGTGCTTCCAGAAAACAGTTTGTGTGTTTCTACGAAATTTTCCAAACAATACAGTTCAGAATTTGATCAATTCGTCCCACCGTTTTTCGTATTTTAAATGGAGTGCAAACTAATTGGGTCTAAAGTACTTTGTTAGTGACAGTTTTTTTCTTTCCTTTCTTAATTTTTGCAAGTCGAGCATAATAACTGTAAATCTATAAGCAACTTATTAAATTATATGGTGCCATACTAAACTAGTATGGTGCCAGATAGAAGACATGGACTGTAAATGGGCTATATGGGTCCAGCCCTTCTGACACATCCCATAAAAATGAATAGATTCTAGGAAAATTATTTTGTTTTTATTTTAAACCCTCATCCGTATTCTGCAGTAACCTAAAAATCGGTCCATTGTAGGTTTTATAACGCTAGCGAAAATTTGACCGAGTAACCCCACCTTTTCTGTCGTCTCCCATAAAAATTACCGATTTAACCATTTTATTCTTAGGTTCATATCTTAGATGATTGCTCTAAATTTACTGAAATCTAGCACACGTTGCCAATTTATCAAAGTATGATACAATTTCTTCATCCATTCTGGCGCCTTCCTAACAAGTGTACAGGTCTTCCGAAGTTCAATTGTTTCACTTTAATTTCTAACTAGTAGGCTGTAGTAGTTTACGTTTTGATTATGTAGTCACGTCCTTTCTGGTACCTCCCATGTAAATGAACGATTTAACACTTATATTCTTACGTCCTTAATTATCAATCAGTTGTATCAAATTCGGCTAAATTTGGCATATATCATGCGTTTAGTAAACATTCTCTGAGAATGAAAATGAGCGATGACGCAACGCCTATTCTGGTGCTTCCAGTAGAAATCGACCAATTTATTGAAATTTGATTTTGAGGTGATGTTACTCAATTTTTGTCAATTACATTGCATTAATATACACGTAATAATTGTACTCAATTTAGAGATTATCCTAACAGATTTGCTAACAATTTTACCTATAGTCGATATTGACGTGCATAGCATGAAATAGAGTAGGGGCTGCAGTGTAGCAGAGAGAGACAATTAATTTTGATGACTCCACGTAGGAGTAAAACTGTTATTAAAATCAGTACAATAATTTCACTCGGGTGAATTGCCCGTGAATACTCGCTTCGTATATCCTTTTACGAATTTTCATCCGGTTTCAGTCATGGAAAAGAGTTTGAGTTAACATTAACGTGTTCAGGAACTGAGTAGTTTTAACAAAAATTGTATTTTAGGTTTCAATGAAGAGGCTGGTGTAAGACGTAGGGATAATCGAACTACATTTCCACCATGCGTAAAAAAATGAAACTGGCGTAAGTTGAAGTAAGTTATTAATATTAAATTTTAAATTATTTTCAATTTCAATTCAATTCACTCTCAAATCCGTCATTTTATATGGAAGGTGATTACCTTGTCCAATTACGGTTCTAAAATAGAGTGAAGAAAAGAATTTTACGCGAAAAATTTAGGGGATATGTGTAAGCATTTCAAACATTATAATAAAAACAATATTCCGATATTTAAAATAATTTGTAGCGGAAGTACCAAAAGCTTTGTTTCACTAGCTTTATAAAGTAGCACAGAACATTAATATTAATCAAATATTATATGAATTGGTATGGCCAATTCTAAAACAAAAGCTAAATAGTGATTTTTTTTATCAAATCCACAATTTTGTATGAGAGACATCAGAGAAGGCCTTCGATCAGCTACAGTCCTAAACCATAGTTCGCATCGTATTACAACGTGCCCGAGATTTTGTGTAGGCCTTTCAAAAGTGTTGATAAAAATAAAAATTTGAGGTTGTAAGTCACTTGTAGTAGTGATAATATTCAGCAGAAAACATTAAGAATACAATACTTTAAAATTAAAGGCGTACGAATGGTTTGCGCCAAATCTGTCAGTACCATAATGGATTCCCTTGGGATCGGCAATAGTTGACATGAGTTATCGTTACAGCCTGCCACTCTTCTAGCCAAGTAGCCTATTATCCATGCAGACAGATAAACAGACGTGGTCCAGTCGTCTTAGAAAGTCCGGAAACGATATTCATCTTAGGGTCTACTATGTTGCGCATTTGTTCTGCCAAGTGACCAGTGCCTGAGGATGTATTAGATTCGAAAACATTTGTCATATTGTCTGAGCCGATAATCGAATTTGACACGTCTATCAAATGTGTTTTGTTACTAGTAGGATAAGTCATTAACGGTATCCCCTAAGCGTATCGTTGTCGTTACATTAATCATTTCACAGGCATCAGTATTAATTTTTGTACAGATTGACACACAGAGTTGAGGTGATTGTTTTATTTTATTTTAATTAATTATGTTAAATATGAGCATTACCGAAGATAGTCTCAATTTAGTAAATCCAGTCAACTATTATCCTCCCTATCCGATTACGGTGATAACACAAGTGAACTCGAATGCGCTCCATCTATTACGAACCCAATTGTCGATGCAATTTCCAAAATAGAGCGTCTAAAACCACTGTGCAGTAGTCGATTCAGTGGGCTGTTGGCTGGTACATGTTTGCATTTCGTTTAAGCTTTGGTCATCAAAATGCTAATATTTACATTTACTATTGGGTTTGCTGCTGTTAGTTGCTGTCATTGTTTTTTGTTGTTGGTCTAATTAATATGAAAGGCTTCATCAAGTTTAAGTAGTTTAGTGTTTTTGTTTAGAATGTACATTTGTCGGAATGAATAATCTACTTATGGGTTAGTGTCCATATGTTTAACAGATATACGAGAATGTGCAGGCTGACAGACATATGCATTAGCACAGCAATTTCTTTTGATTTTCGCATTATAGGAAATACATATATACATATATTATACCTATATATATATATATATATATATATTATACAATGTATATTTTATACAAATTACCTATATATAAAACAATCGAAGTTGGTGTTTCATTACTTCACTGGTTTGTGTATAAAGTAAAATAATATACTCGTATGTTGTTTTCAACACCGAATTATATTCAACCGTATATTCGGCCGTTGTCAACAGTCACTGTAAACCATTTCGGATATCTGATATTCTGTTGGCTATGGCATTACGTTACTTTATATGAATGCAATACAAATTTTCTGGGTGAGTTGTCGTCTGATATTTTACACAATACGGAATTGCTCTTTAATTAAAAAAAATGCATCAATATGTAAACTAATACAACCAAGATTTTTATTTGGATTAACTTTAGCTTTCTGTTAAAATTGTGAACGATCGGTGAGCAAAGTGGGATGTGTATGGGATTATAGACTACCTTACCAGGCGAGGTGAGATTATTTATCAGTTATACAAAAGTAATTTAACATAAATGTCAATGAGGTTTATATGTATACTAGTTTGAATAATTACACTGACTTCTTCGTAACCAACTTATGTGATATGCTTTTATATCCAGAGTTGGAATTCGGTTAACCATTTTTTCTAATAATTTAAATGCAAAATGCCAATGCATTGGTTCTGCAAGCTTTTTTGATTTAGGACTCAACCATTTCAGTCCAGTATAAATGGATATTCTGATCAAAATGGATGTACATAGCAGGAATTGTTCGACTTCCAAGAAATCAAGTCTTACATTCTGAATCAATCCTGGTGATAAAGAAAAGTAACACTGTATACCACTGTACACAAACTTCAGATCTCTTTTAAATACTAAAAGATGGCGAGTTAGAAATTAACGAATAAAATACAGCACACACTTCTCTTTGCAAAACACATTTCATTTCTGAACATAAACTATTTTTAATTCAGTGTGAGTTGCAAATATTAAACATAATTAATACTGAATTATGCCGATAATCGGGACGAACAATTTCAGGGCTCTCAAACAGTGGTTTTGTATGAACCAATATGTATTAGTTTAATGTTAATGTTTAACAACTAAGATTTTTTATACTTTAACTAAATGTATACCTTAGCCATAGACTTTATTTGCGTCCCTGGTTAGGTTACAACAAAATTGGAGAAATTCATTAAAAATTTTCTCACTAGATGCCAAAAAATCGTTTATATTTTCAGCCGATGATAAAAAATTAAAGAAAACATATTTTGTTTTGTTCGGCCAAAACTCTGACTTGATTGAAAATTGTTTAAGTAAAAAGGCAATCTACATTACCAGTTATATCCTTATGTTAAAACAGCGAAGAATTGGAAGAGATTCTCTTCCTGCATAGTGCTAAAAAGAAAAATTCGTTAAACATCTCTAAGTATCATTTTGATAACAACATTCGCAGGTAAACCTGTATTAGGTTACATTTTAAATTGAATATTTCATTCAGTAGTATGATTGGGTGAATATAATTTTGTATGGTGAAACTAATATATTCGGTTTGCTGTTTTAAATGCCAGAATGAAATTTTGAAAAACAAAAACAAAAATTTTGATAGACTGATACTGATTAAAGCTAGTTTTGCCTTACTTGTGGTGAATATTTGGTTGAAAAAAAGGATATGCAATACCAGAATCCTTCAAATATGCATATTTACATTATTTTGGTTTTGCTGTCAGAAATTTGAACAAACTGTAGATACTGACAATGTTTTGCAATAGTTGCAGAACTGTTTTATACAAGTGGTCAAATGACAAGAAGATCTATTTCGATTTCTCAACTCCAGTATTTTGGAGAGAGTCAAGTAACCACCAAACAGATTGTTATTTCTGTTTAACAAAAGTTGCTGGATTCAATATGAAAAATCGAAAAAATATTACGTACGCGAATGTCCCATTGGTTTCCAAACCAGTTCAACTTCCATTTAGTGACTCAAACTGAGCTCAATGAATTAATTCAGGATTTACATTCAGCGAAGAAAGACGCAGAATTACTAGGTTCACGCATGCAGCAGTGGAAACATCTGTCAGTTGGGACAAAAGTACCAATCTATAGTGATAGAAGCTTGGAATTGGCTGCATATTTTGAAAAGAAACACTCTTTTCTATACTGTACTGATGTTGACGGTTTATTTCAAAAAATGAACCAGCCATGGACAAAACTGAATGAAGATTATTTATTATGGCTCTAAGTACAGTTTAAAAGCTCTTCTTTTCATAATGGGAATGCAAAATCATCCACACCAATTGCTCATGCCGTTAATACAAAGGAAGGTCACGATTAAATGTCTGAAATTTTGAAATTACTTAAATACAACGATAATAAATGGAAGATCTGTGGTGACCTTAAGGCGTGTGATTTAAATTTCTTTGTACATATAGTATAAACCATCGTAAATAACTGTAAATTAATCTGTTTCAGGTCATTGATTTGTTGACTGGAATGCAACTAGGTTTTACAAAATATTGTTGTTTCCTTTGTCTAGAGTGGCCAAAAAAACTGAGTATTTACCAGGGAAACAAAACATTTCAAATATACCATTAATTGATCCAAACAACGGTCTTCTTCCGCGGCTGCACATAATATTGGGCCTTTTTAAATATTTGTTAGCGTTTTTTCCTAAAGTTTAGCATATGAAATCAAAGAAGGCATATTTGTTGGCCCTCAGATCAAGAAACTAATGAATGATGACAATTTTTGACAATGTTTATTGGAGAAAGAATGTGTAACGTGGAAGTCTTTCAAGAGCATCATGAACAGTTTTCTCGGAAACAATAAGAGTGGAAAATTATTACGAATTAGATGCAGGGATGTCATTCAAAATTCATTTTCTTCATTCGTATTTAGATTATTTTCCACAAAATCTACGTGTGGTGTGCGACGAACAAATTGAGTGTGCTCACCAAGATTTAATGAAAATTGAAAGAAATTATCAAGAATTTTGGCACAAATGCATGCTGGGAGACTATTGCTAGACTCTAACACGTGAAGCCGAACCAACAAAATACAAACGACGTTCAATAGCGCTATTCACTTTTGAAAATTTATTGATTTTTAAATAACTAATGATTTTTTATGTAAGAAACGAAGGAACCCATTTTTTTGTATCTTGAAAACCTGACATGATAGAGAGACCCCAATTACATATTCGAATTCAGCCCAACAAATTACCCTAGGAAAGATATTTGGTTGCTCCAGTTCAAAACCTTTTTGGCTAGTGTAATAAGCACGCATCAGCTCCTATATAACTTTGGCAATAATTGTAACCCAAGCGTATTACTCGTATATTCCTTGTTTCCTGGATTAATCTATTTCTATCGCATATAAGGTTTTATCAAGTGTGGGTTGTGGAAGACTAAAGATTGATCTTTCGTGATTCGTAGCATTTATGAAAGTCAAACATGCGCAGTTAGTATTCCTATTTCATGCTTTGCATCCAAACAAAAGTTTCAAATTATTGAAGTTTATTATTAAAATCCCTTGAAATATTACCAAAAAAAAGATTAGTTTTTTGCTTTATAATTGTATTTAACGACAAGCATATCTCTGTTTACATAACATAGTCAATCTTAAGCAAAATTCGAGCATTTGGCGAGCTGTTAGCGGTTGCGCTTGATAAAGTGATTCTTGCAATTGTTAAATTGCATAAATCTTATATAAAGAGCGTTCTTACTCTATCGATTTGTTTTTTCAATTTTACTAAGCGTAACAAAGCAACACAATGGATAAAAACTTAGCAATGGAAAATTACAGGGGAATTGTGGAAAATCTGTTTGGACTGCACAACAAGGGACTGGTCGCTAAAAAAAGTTTCATCAATGGTTACAACAGTTATATTTTTTGGCTTAAAAGCTTTCCTGTGGGTATCACATTTTTTTTCTTGCCGTCTCAATGTATGCATTTTCATTGCATACTTTGCATGTATAATACATTTAAATGAATGCGTCTAAATAGCTCTCTTAAAATGAAATACGAGTATCCAAAATCCATTTCAAAAAATTCATCGCTTAAATGCTAAATGTACCATACAACCAATTTGTTATGTCTGTGCGGCCCTCCAAGAGATTTGGAAATCATTATCTGCAATAGCATTATTTGTGACTCAGGTTTGCATTAGCATTCAATAATGCATTACCAATTTCTTTTTAAGCTCTTACATTTGAAAAATTTCGTAATTATTAACACATGACATCAATAATAGTATTAGAAAAGTAAAATTATACAAAGTGTAATAACCTACGGTACGGTACCTCTCCCGTACGGAGATGTCACTCAATAGTAAACAAATATTTGAGGAAGAAATATATAGAATACATACAATAGAATATATATATTTTAATATTTATAGATTTATATACATATATATTTATATATATATATATATATATATATATATAAATTTATATATAAATATAAGCGATTACGTTTAGTAGCCTAAATGGCGAGCTAACATCGATGCGTCTTATGTAAGTAGATCTATCGCTTTTTAAGATTTAAGTTTTTCAGCACTGATAGTTGTTGGCAGCACTGGTTGGTAATGGCGTCCAAACGTCACCTGTCAAAGTGGAAAGTGTACAGTATACTCCGCTATTTCATCATGGAATGACGAATGACTTACCACAACGTCAAATTTTTGTGAATGGGCCTTACAAAAGCTCAATGGAAATCCGCTTTTTTATCGAAAAATTGTGTTCAGCGATGAGGCTCATTTCTTGCTGAACGGATACGTAAACAAGCAAAATTGTCGCATCTGGAGTGATGAACAGACGCATACCATACATGAATTACCAATGCACCCCGAAAAAACGACAGCCTGGTGTGGTTTATGGGCTGATGGTATCATCGGTCCATTTTTTCTCAAAGACGACCGTGCAAGAAACGTTACCGTCAACGGCGAACGATATCGGGCCATTATACGCGATTTTTTTTGCTCAAATTGGCTGAGTTGAACTTGGTTGACATGTGGTTTCATCAGGATGGTGCAACATGCCACACTGCTTGTGAAACAATGGATATGTTGAGGGATGAATTTGGTGAGCAGCTTATCTCTTGATTATCCCAAGATCTTGCGAATTAACGCCTCTTGATTATTTCTTGTGGGGTTATGTCAAGTCGTTAGTCTACGAGTATGTGAACAAGCCGAACACTATTGAAATCTTACAGGCTGAAGTGCTCGAATAATTGGATCTTCAGAACGGACATTTTGAGACGGAGCCGCGGACAACATGTACATGAAATTATTATTATTATTAAATGGCAAAGACCTCATCGATTCCAGTAAAAAATTTTGATATGTAATGCAAATTTGAGTGTTTTGTTCGATTTTTAAAAAAACTACGATTAAAAAATCACCCTTTACTTACACCAACTTGGTGGTTGCAGGCAATTCCAACATTATCATCGAATACGGTGGCCTAATAAGAAGCTTATCATACATAACGTTTATTTGGGGATAGAGGTATCCACTCTGTAAAGAGTTCGTACATTCCAGATGATCCGAACTTTTTACAAAGCACGAGTAGGTACCTCTATCATATTGACAGATTGGCAAACACAGAGTTGACTAAGATAATGTGACTGATCTTCTACCGCTGCGCCCCAGCGATAGTATTAGGTGGGCAACTAGGTTCTCGCTGTTGTTTTTTTTATAAAAATGCAACTTTATTATCAAAACATGTTTACAAATGGTTCATTAGAATTATTGCAAATCGCCATCTACTACTTTTTTTTCCATATTTCTGGCAAAGCTCGAATTCCGTCATGGTAAAACTGTTCATCTTTTGAGGCTTCTCACGAATCTAGCCATTCTTTGAGGTCGTCATATGAGTGGTACTGCTGATCAGCCAGACCGTGTGCCAATATCTGGAGAATATGGAGGATGAGGTAAGATTTCCCATTTCAGCGTTTCCAGGTAGGTTTTAATGGGCTTAGCCGAGTGTTGTCATGCTGAAGAATCACTTTTTCGTGCTTCTCCTCGTATTGTGGGCGTTTCTCGCGCAGAACTCGGCTTAATCACATTATTTGAAATTCATACTGATCCCCATTGATGGTTTTGCTTGATTTCAGTAGCTCTTAATAAATAACACCGACCTGGCCCCACCAAATACAGAGCTTAACCTTCGCAGCGTCGATATTTGGCCGAGGCGACAGCGTAGAAGCATGACCGGGTAGCCCCCATGAATTTATTTTCTTTGGATTGCTGTAATGAATCTGTCTTTCATCACCTGTTACAATACTATGAAAAAACCTTTCTCTTCTGTAACTGCATTCGACACGGATCCCCATTAAGCAATGCCATCATTTCAGTGTTTTCGAAGGTTTTTTGTTTTCATCATCATCAAAATCACCGTCTTTAAAGTGACGGAACCAAACTCGACACGTTGTTTTACTTAAAGTAACATCTCCGCAAACATTTTGAAGCTCTCGATGAGCTTCAGCCGCCGTTTTCTTCTTAGTTGCGTACCTTGTAGTTAACAATTTGTCTCGGGTTTCTTTACCACGCTGATTTCTGCATATGCCCCAAGGGGAACAAAGACAAGGAGAGGAGATATTCATTTACGAATGCATAAAAGAAGAGTGTGACCGCTGCCGGGGCCACGACACTAATTTTTGTAGGAACATTTTAATGCAAAAAATAGGAATGGAAAGCTTTTTCAGATCAGCAGTAAGAAAACATCCGAAAACCGACTTAAATTTGTTTCTTTTGCCGAGTAAAGATATCCACGAGACAACCTGACTTGCTTGTAACCTGCATTGCCATCTGGTTCCACCAAAGAAAGCTATATTTCGGAGAGATGCATTCTTTAAGATACTCTAACTATTACTAAGGCAAAATGCCTCTAATCCTGATGTTCCTGATACACAGTGGTAACATTTTGTGGCTCGTTTGAGAAGGTTTGAGAATAAATTGGAAAGTTATGATAATCGATACAAAATATTAATATAATATAATATAATAATATAAATAATAATAAAATAATAAAAAGTAATATAGTAATATAACAATGTAAGCCACATGTTGTCCCCAAACAAATTATATTGATCCATACCAATATATAGCGTGTATTACATAATTATTATGTCCAATTCATAATAATTATGTAACGCCCGCTATTTTGGAATATAACCAAATCGGCCTATGCCCTCGGTCCTAGCGCCTCCAAAGGAAGGGTTTGACAAATTTCACTTTTAGGCGAACAGTTTTGAAATGGTAGCGCCGAATCGTCTAATATTTGGATAATGATATTTTATGTCGATAAGCACAACCTATCACAATTAGTCCCTTAACGGTTATCCTAATTGAATGTTCTGTAATAGCGTAATGTCCGTAGCGTAATATTTCAGAAAGATGAGCAGACCCGGTAATACATTAATTTGGTTTTACAGCCTCCAAAAGTGCAATATGGGAATTTAAATCAAATTTATTCTGAGACGGTTCAGTTTTAAAACTTACGTCTTAAAATCAGATGTTGTTGAAGGAAACTTTTCTGATTTCGAAAACATAACCAAATCGTGGATTTCTTTAGACACTGAAATATCTAATGCTTCCTGAGCGTTTTCATGAAAACTAAGAAAAATTGTAGCAAATGTTGATGTATGAATATGGTCATTAGGTGGCATGTCTGATGTAAAAATTAAATATAGAGTAGGTCCCAAAATGCTACCTTGAAGAACTCCGGCTTCAACAGGCTGGAGTGAACTTAAGAATTTTCCGCCTTTAAGAATAAATTTTCAGCCAGTTAAGTAGTTTTCCAATAATTTATGTTTGTTTACAGGCAAATTTTGTCTCAATTTACATATTAAGTCTTCGTACGATACTTTATCGAAGGCTTGAGAAACGTCGATGAAAAGAGCGGAACAATATTTCCTCTCCTCAAAAGCATTTTTAACGACACTTACTAGTCTGTGTGTCTGGTAGATTGTATTATGTTTTTTGTTGAATCCAAATTGTTGATTTGGTATACATCTATTCTCGATTAGTATTGGGTTTAATTCAGATACCAATAGGTTCTCAAAAAGTTTCTATATGTTCGATAGCAGACTAATTGGTATATACGATTATACCTATGTGTGATCTTTCCCTGACTTAGGTACCATTTTGACTAGTGAGATTTTTAATTCTGGAGGATAGTATTGAAGTCGCAAAATTGCACTGAAAAGAAAAAGAATTAATCTTACTGCTGTACGGGGTAGCTCCAAGAGCATTTTGTTACTGATTTCATGAACAACAGGCGCGTTCTTGGAATTTAAATTATTTATGGCCTTTTCAATCTCCCGAGTCTCAAATGGTAGAGGTGCAGCTGCATCAGCAACGGCAGGTGGCAAATCAATTATATCAGTCGATATATTTGGGATAAATACATTTTTTAAATGGTTAAGAAACAGATTTCCTTTTTCAATATCATTTCTTGTCCAACTGTCGCACTAAGTTCGCAAAGGAGGCTTACTTATGACGGGTCCCTTAAGGTTCTTAGTTGCACGCCATAATAAATAATCTGAGTGAGGGGTTGCATCTAGATCTTCTAGGTAATTTTTAGAGAAGCAGTTCTTTGGGATTCTAGAAGCTTTCTAAGCCGATTTTTTTAAGTTGGAGGTATCTGTATCGTTGCCACTCTCTTCGGACTTTTCTTTTTCCGGCCAAAAGCCGTTCGACATTTACGTGACAAACTGTCAGGTATAACCTGCCGGCCAGCCACGGTAGCATGTTGAGAAACTAGTTTAAGATTTTTCTCAAAACTTATAATAGCGATATCTAAGTCTTTCGACGTCCTTAGGGGTATGTTATCGGAACAATGAATTCTGAGGTACTTTTTATATTTTAACCAATTTATATTTCTTTCTGTCTTCGCTAAATGCCCAACTGGGGATACAATTTCTTGGGGGTCCCATAGTGTAACAGTAGTGGGTGAGTGATCTGACGATAGTTCTAGTGAAGAATCCACTTGAATTATTTCTCTAGGGATGTTTTTTGTAACGCCAAGATCAATAACATCAGGAATTTTTTGTCGATCAGCTGGCCAGTAAGTTGGTTATCCGCTCGAAATCACATTTATGCCCATTTCAGAAATTTTATCAATCAATACACGACCTTTTGGGGTTATTTGTCGTGACCCGTGGAATGTATGTTTAGCGTTATAATCACCAGTAGTCAGGAAACGAGGACCTAGAGACTTATAAAAGTTGAAGTATTGACTTTCTGTGTTGAAAATCGAGGGGGGCGAATAAATCGATGAGATCACTAAGTTACGATGAACTTCTTCAAGACAGATGTACGTTGCCTGTAGATAACCTTCACAAAAGTCATACAATAAATGATGTTTGAGTCTGGCTTTTATCAGTACTGTTGAACCACCATATGCTCTACCTCGCGGGCCCTTAGTATCATATAATATATAACCATTCATTTTAAATGAGCTTATTGACGTCTAGTGAGTTTCAGATATCAGCATTACATCAATTTGTTGGTTCTTGGGAAATACTCGAGTTCGTTCTAATGGTGGCGTATGCCGTTTGCATTCCAAAAACAAATTGTAAAGCAGTTCATGACCGACTGAGAACAAATCAATCAAATGTGTAGGTTTTACATGAGTCTCGCTTTGATAGCCTTACCCATGGTGTGCCATCACACAGGTGCTGTTTTCTATTATTCTTTTTTTGGTTATATTTCTTTTCTTGCGACAGCATGCGCCCTTTTGGGGTACCCAAACTAATCCCGAAAGGATCAGTCGAACTATCAAGATTAGAAGTAGGCCCCTTGGAAAAACTTCCTCAGGGCCCGCTCCCTCTCTCGGCCAAAGTACCGTTGTAATCAATTAGTATGAAGTGAGCTACCTTCAGGTTAGGAGTTGAGGCAATCTAGGAAGACGGATAGACATGAACAGTGTTTTCCAAGCTAATGCCTTCCTACAGCAACGCAACCTGAAGCAACGCAAAAGCACTGAAAACACTTAAAGGAACAATGTTCCTTGGACCCCTGGTCACCCGTGCTACCAGAAGAGAAGAACCCTCTGCTCAGGGTTTCGCTGACAAGCTACTCCAGTCTTGCTTTATCATACCTCGCATGGAACTGGTAATCCATAATCTACGGCATAGATTTTCAATGTCCGAGGAGAGAATATAAACACAGCAAAGCACGCCATGCTCCCATAGTCCATTAACCAGATCTCTCTGGTCGTACAACTATTAAAAGTGGAAAAGATAAATCTTCTGATATCTCCCGACGGCTTCTCTATAACTGCACCTGTTGCCAGGCTGTGTCTTGTTTAACTATGACTCTCCCCTTTACTTGGTTTTCGAAAAACGAGTTCCAAGATCAGTTTGATGTCATATTATAGGTGAATCCCAAGACATAATCCACCTGTTCCTAGGGCGCCTGGCCACACTACTTTATTTTTGTACGCAAGCATCATCCTTTGCCTGCTTAATTACAGGATCGAGTAGAGAGGCTTGCGTTTTATGGGTAAGCGGTACAAAGCATCCTAGGAAACACCCGCCTACCCAAGGTCGACTGAGAACAGTCTGCAATAACATGGATTACATTTTCATCATTTCTTGCATCATGCCACCCATGGATTTCGTAAAAATTTTTACAGTTTGCACTAGCGCATCAATTGTAGCTTCAAGACGACTTAAGCTAATGGCCGGAGTCTGTTTACTATGATCAGGGTTCGAGATCGTATTAAGCTTATATGGCGGTGGCGCATATTGTACTGGGGTGCGATTTGATTTTAAAACATTAGCGTACGAAACTTGGTTGGTAGTTGGCTGAGATAACTGAGGATAATTAGTAGTATTGGGGTAATATTTGATCTCTGGGCATTGAAACATTTGACGACGGTATAAACAGGGCAGCGCCTATAGTTAGCAGTAGGAATTCTACCGCAATTGCTGCATTTCTTATTTTTTATATCGTCACATTGCGCTGTACTATGTAGTTCACACCACGCAAACGGAGGGTAATTTGCAACAACCCCTAGTATGACCAAATTTTTCCCAGTTTGAACATTGGACTGGACCTGATCTTTTACGCGGTTCTTTTATGGTAATTCTACGATGTAACAAATACTTTAGGTCGTATATGGAATGAGTTTTCTTCTTCCTCAATCAGATGTCTCCAAGTTCCAATTCGACACGAAATAGTGGTTGGGGATTTCTCTCTCGGTTTCTAATATTCGCTATATACTTTACTTTAAAACAATTTTTTTGAAGGGAACACTTTATTCCATCTGGATCCACACAAGAATCAACGCCTGAAGACCTTTGCTACTCTTCAGTTGATAAGTATAGAAGTTCTTTTTGCTGACTTCAAATTGTGTTACAATTTTACGGTAATCGTTCCCGTGGTTAACCATAAACACGCTTAAGGGATAAACACGCTTAAGGCATAACGAAAAACGAACCCTCACCGACAACGGAAATCAATTTGTTTATTAATTCGTTTGAGTTTTGCTGCCTCAAATAAATTAAATTAAATTAACTAAAAATAATAAAAAATGATGAAAATGATTAATTTAGTTCTTATATGAACAGGTTATTTTCTACTGGATCCCATGTGAATCATGAATCATTTTGGGGTTGATGTACCGACTTAACGTGTCAGAAATTCTCTCTTCTCACGCATAATATCGAGTTTTTTTTAGGCAATTTTTAGTAACGATGTCCATATATAATACGGGTCTTCTAAAGTTAAAAGAGCACATAAACTAGTATCAAATTTTAACATTATGGAGTTTAATTAATAAATGTTTTTTTTTTAAATCCTGAAAAAAATTTCAACCAGGATTTGAATAATTGAACATTTAATATTTTGTATGTTTTGTTGCGAGTTATTCAAAATTTTTCAATATACATAGGTTGCCTGTATATATCTTTCATATTATCTTTTTGTATAAACTATTTGAAATTTAAATAGATTATTTTTAAACAGATTATTCGTTCGTCCAAACCTCTTGTATGTGGCGGAAGTCTTAATGCAGCTGAAACCGGGGAAGTTTCCAACTGAATATGAAATTTCAAAACTTTTTGAAATATTCTTTCAAGTTACAACAACTAAATAATTTAAGCTAATAATTTAATAACCTGCTACCGGAAATCACATTCTGCAATCGAACAAGTGCATTGCGTTATATACGAGTCGTAAATTCATTAAAAGATAAAAAAATATCTTCTGCTGTCTCACACGCTTTAAGAAAGGTATGACATGTAAGACTGATAACAAAAGTAGTACAAAAGCTTACACTGTCATTTTAACATCTTCAGGCTGGTACAACGCTGATTTTTCGTGGTAAAACTCCATGTAAAAAGTACTGTCTTTTGGGGAGGAAAATCTTTCTTATGAGGCAATGCTAACTATTTTGAGTTGGTTTATAACACTGATATCGGAGCAACGCGCTTTTTTGCGGCATAATGTATTCGATTATGCATTTGTGGACTTGCGAAATAAAAATGTAACATTAAAAGATATAATTTTATAATTTTACGAAATTACTATAGAACATAATTCCATTTAATTTCCTGTGTTGAAACCAATTAAACACATTTCTGTTGCTTTATCGATAAAACAAATATTTTCGAATTAAGCAAATATAACAGAAATAAAAACAGGAGTTGCGCAATGTTGTATCTTTGGTCTAATTGTAGCGCAAACAAGGAAGGATTTTAAGTGTCTTTTAAATCGATTGGGCGCTGAAAGTCTGTCTGATTGGCTGGTAGACACCATTACTATCGTACATCTGAAACTTCTTATAACTTAGCACAGCCTAATGTTTTGCCACATTATAGCTGAGCGTTGTTGATCCATCCCTTGTGATACCTCTAATACATATTGACCAATTTTCCAAAATTAATTTTGTCCCTGTAATTCTTGAATTGGTTCAAATTTTCCAGGCGTAATGCGTTTGGTGTACTAAGTTCAGAGAATAGAAATGAAGGTGTCACCCCATTCTAGTACTTCCGACACAGATTTATCGATTTATCGAAATTGAGATTTGTCCGCTGTAATCCTTAATTCGTAAACTGCACTTAGTTACATTTTTGTTAATATGCTTTGTGAAATTTATGTTGCAATACTTTGTGAAATTTGAAAAGCTGACCATGTATCGGCGATCTCTTTGACAATTCTTAAACAAATTACTCGATTTAATCCATACGTTTCTAGATTCATAACTTTCGTTCAATTGGGTATAATTTAACAAGCATCAGATATTTTGCGAATGAAAATGAACGGTGTTGTTACGATTTTTGAGATACGTTGCAAATAAATTTGCCAATGTGGAAAAATCAGTGGTCCATGTATAATTTTTTATTTACGAGTATTACACGGACTATTCAGCATCCCACATATAGATGTTATTGATTTAATATTATTCGATTTAATAAAAATCTGAGTTGTTCCTGATAAAAACATGGCGGCTCAGCACGCTCCCGCTGGTACTGGTAGAATGACATTTTGTTTGTTCAACAATTCACGTAGTTTAATTTTAGTTTTTGTGAATAAACATAAATTATTTCAATTTTGTATTTTGTAGTTACATCTGAATCGGTATTGGAGGGGCCTGACCAAAATTGAGCCTCACTAAAACGCAATCTTACTTTGTTTACGGTCGTATGAATGATATTCACATAAGATGATTATAAAAAGCTTTTATTTGTTCTTATTTCCTACGTTCAAAGAGACCTGAGGGCGTACGAGTATGAGGGCAGTGTAATTTTAGTCAAGCGGTAATGAATCTGGTTTCTGACTTTTATCCTCAAATAAGTTGCTTTTGATCAGTTGAGTATAAAATTAGAGTCTAAATCGAAATATATAAAAATTGTAATGTAAATAAATGAAATTCCATCTGAAGTTATGAAAAGAATAGATGCTTTTTCATCAATAATTTTTCTGCATTACGTTCGAATGCATATAATTTCTCATAATCTGAAAATCAGTATTACAAGTTCTCATTTATCCTAATTCTCAAATGTAATTTCCCCCCAAAGTTATCCTTAAGTTGGTTTCTAAACAATTTTCTCTACAAAAATGCATCACAAAATACGGTGCACATTTTCATTTCAACAACAAAGACGAAATATCATATTGATTCGATGATTCCTAGTTGCTCCCCCAGCTTATTAAGTATAACCGTTTCTCTAAACTTGGCACCACATCTACCTATATTATCTAGGATTGGCACATTGTATTCAACTTACATGGAAACAGCAGGTGAAAAAATGCGAAGAATTAAATATTAAATGCTAGAAACTTAAATGGATAACCCAAACAAAATCATAAACTGATTTATAATAAACTGCAGATTTTCAACCAGTTTGCAGGCGATTCAGCACCACTAACAACTTTGATTGCACGAAGTTCAAGCGAAGTTTCTGTTTGCCAGAATTTCCAGAAGCTTCTGATGTCGACAATTTCTGTAGCATCAAATACGCTTATTTTTTATAGGAGGCGAAAATATCGTTCAAACTGCGAACTAGCCTACCAGCGACAAGGAGCGAGTTGAGACATCATGTTAAGTTTGTAATTTGAATCTTCACTCTGATCTTGGCTTTAAAGCGGTAAAAGAGGGCGACAAAAAAGCAACACAATAACAGAATCCGATAAATTGAAAATACTGCAGCTATATATCTGACCTGCATCGTCAGATCTGATCAAATATTGAACATATAATGAACGTTTTATTACAATTCGTATGTATATTAATGTTTAAAAGAATATTCATTAACTGCTTTGCTAAACTTACTGCAATATTGCAATATAGAATGAAAAAATGTATACAAATTCTTAAGTATTTCAAATATTGATAATTGTGGAGCTATAAAATACGACCCAAGCTTATGCTAAAATAACAGCAAAATCAGAGGTAGTTGCTAAAACTTCACTTTATACGTTACACTTTTTTCAGAGCCAACCACATAAATAAATTTAATAAATCACTCTAGAATGTGCATGGAAGAAACAGTATTTTCTCAGAATATGAGTCTCATTTTTATATAAAAATTATTATCAATAAAAAAGTTTTTAGTATTAGAAGGATGGAGCGAAAAAATCTATTTTGTACGGACGAAAAAGGTCTAGTGTGAGAAATAGCTTTCAGTGCAAATATATTCAAAGTTTCAAAATCATTGCTTAATGCCTTTGGGGGCCGACCGAAGCATGAACATAAGATATATACGTATATATATATATATACATATATATATATATATATATATGCGCCTGGCGGCACGACGTTTTCACGTAAATTAAATTTGTTAATTACTTGTATTTAGTATTAATGACGATATGTGTTGTACCATATCTAATTCCATCCAGACTTAGTTATGACGCCTTCCAATTTTGACCTGTTTGATGAAAGATAAAGGCAATAAATTATTATTTTCAATTGAGGGTTAGTTTTATAGGTGTCCAAAGAGGATCATGCCATGAACTTTCATCTCGAAATTTTGTGAGATTTTCAGACTTTTAGTCGATTTGCTGCTGTGAGCCATGGTGAATGGACAAAAAATAAATATTTTTTAATACAGGGTGGGCCATACGAGTGTTGGCGATTTAATTCTTCAATTTCTCGGTAACGCGCAGCGTGGGGTGGCGGGGGGATATGTTGTTCGCTGCGCCGCTTCCTGGAAATTTAGTCGCCATGGAGCCGTACACGGGAGTGCAGCGTGCATTCTGTGCCCGAGCGTATTACGAAAACAATAAATCAGTGATTACTGCACGACGTTTGTATCGGCATGAACACGGTTTACACGATTTAAGTGAAGTTTCAAGCGCCAATGTGATACGAAAATGGATCAGAATGTTCGAAACAACCGGCTCAACAGTACCAATTACGGTTCGTGGTCACCCAGTTTCTGCAAGATCAGCCGACATTGTAGAGCGTGTTCGTGTTTCAGTTCAGCGAAATCCGCAACAGTCAACACGTAAGAGAAGGCAGTCTTTGGATGTCAAAAGAACAACTTTACGACGAATTTTGAAACGTGATTTGCATTTGAAGCCTTGTAAGACTCAGATAGTCCAAGAATTAAAACCCGATGATGCCAATAACCGACTTAACATTGTCAATTTGATGCTAGAGCGGTTCAACAATTTCAACAACGTGATTTTTAGTGATGAGGCCAATTTTTACCTTAATGGCCATGTGAACAAGCAAAATTGTCGGTTCTGGTCCGAGACTAATCCCCGACGCTTGCATGAACGTCCACTTCACAGCCTTAAGCTTGTCGTGTGGGTGGAATAACGTCAACCGGTATTATTGGACCATACTTTTTTGAGGACGAAAGAGGGCATGCGATGACGGTTAGAGCGAACAATTATTGCAAAAATGTTTTTCCTGGAAAACTCATTTCGAAAAGGGGGGATATTGAATGGCCCCCACGTAGCCACGATCTCTCTCCATGCGATTATTTGCGACTTCGGTTCCAACAGTGTCAAGCAGCCGAAGGAAGCCATTTGGACAACATTATTTTTAAGTCTTAAAAGTTTCCATGCTTCTACTTTTTAAAAATGCAAATACCTATATATTTTTTTTATGTTTCGTAGTTTTTTTTTTATTGAATATTATGGCCCACCCTGTATAAATATTTTATTGCGTTAATTTACGAGTTGCGCAACAAGTCTGTCGAATTTCGGCTGAAGAACATAGAATGACGATATCCGTGATTACAATAGAAAACGACTTAAGTGGATTTAGGACAAAGTTGGGTTTATTCGTGTTGCCAATATAAATTTTAAAATTCAGTATAGCTCACAAATTGTAGCGATTTTTCAAAACAGCGCATTTTTAAAATGTTCTTAATATATTATGTCTAAATATTAAAGTAAATAAAAATATGGTTTTTACTATTATATTTTACGTCATTAAGGCGCCTGTTGTCATCGAATTTAAAATTTTGTGTATTTCAGAATTTATATTGAATTTCCATAATAGTTTTTTTTTTTTTTGCGAAACAGCAAAAATATTAAGTTATTAAGTCGTTTTTCCTTGAAATCATGAATGTATATAAGGCAGTTCACATGGCTTAAATTTGTTCACCCTTTTTTACTGCCCTTGCACTGACGTGTTCATCATATGCATCTTGTGAATCTTTGGCATTGTTGTGTATTATTTATAGGTAGTTTTTTTTTTCTTTTTATAACCTAGTACTAAGTTCTTTTGCGTGAAAATGATTATTCCAATATCACTTTGTTCATAACATTTTGCTCACATCGTGAGTAAAATTCTCGAACCCTTCTAAAACGTATTTTGAGTATGGACTTAATGATGGCACGCAGTTTGTCTTCCCAAAAACAGAAAGTAATAACATATTCTGCGATGTTCAATAAGTTCCGTAAGGACTGGCGAACTCCTTGAAATAGCGAGCAACAGCAGACTCCACCTTTTCATTGTCGACAAATTTTCTACCACCAACTTATTTTTTTAAGATTGGAAATAGAAAATAGCTAAATCTGACGAAAAAGATGCGTGATGAAGTAAAAAAGCACTTTCTTTTTCGCCAAATTCATCACCTACTTCCATAATTTCATCACCTAAACGCTACAATAAACTAGCATATATTGAAGATAATCAATAAAAATTATCCCATGCACATTCCAAAAAAACGGACGCCATGACCTTGCCTGTAGATGCAACCGTCTTCGCCTTCTTTGGACACGATTCTCCCATTCCACTCCACTGTATTGGCCCTACCTTTGACTTAGGTGTGAAGTATTAGACCAATGTCTCATCCACGGTTATAAATCGATGCAAAAATTCGACTTTATTGCGGTGAAACACCGCCAAACGCTCTACTGAAACATCTTCACGACACTGTTTTTGGTAGCCCACTACGATGTTCGTCTTGGCAGCTCGTACAGCCTTGTTTAAACTCTGCTACACAATATCAAATATTGAATTAAATAACGGTGAGCAATTTTTACATGTTTAAAAATTCACTGAGATCATTTACATTATATGTAGATAGCTCAAATAAATATACTGCAACGTGGCGTATTGAAAACTTTGCCACTTTTTACCAAAACATTTTTTTTCGACCTAATTCTTAGATTCCACACTCAATTTTGAAAGTCTATTTTTTTTTTTTGTTTCACATCCGGTGGGGCTGCTAATAATTCAAATTTCGGATAATACAGTTTACTTTATTGTTACTGCAGCTTTTTAGCTTTTTAGTTCCTTTTCGTCTATGTTGTCACCCTCAAGACGGGATTTTTAACATTTCTGTGGTCTTTCCAGCATCACCCTTCGTATATAGTCTGGTTTAATCTCTGTTCCTCTTATTTCCTGTTGAAATCCGAAAGTTTGTGTTTTCTTTATTTTCCATGGTATAAAGGATTCTGCCCCCTTTCTTCCTTTTTTATATGTTAAAAGAATGAATTTCAGAATACTTCTTGTCATTGCTCGATTACGATCTAAGAAGATTGCACTGATGATTTTAATTTCAGTTACTTGTTGTAGGATGGTCCATTTTTGATCCATTAGTTCCTTGTTTTATCCCTAATAGTACGAATTTTCGACAATTCCTTTTCATCGCACGCATATCTTAACAGAGAAATATTCGCTCTTAATTGCATAATCTTGTTCAAGTCTAACGTACTAATTTTGCGGTAACAGCGTTGGCGCAGCAAGGGAGATAGGAGGGCTTAGCCCTCTTAGAACTTTTTTGGCATCCTCCGAGGTTTTCATGTTAGGTGCATTAGTGAATTTAATACATTTGGTGGGGTTATAGTCAATATGTAACTGTTTGTTCTCCTTGAAGAAGGATTTCGTGGCTGCCTCACATTTGTAATTTTTATGTTAATTGTGGTGATTCGGCATAAATCGTTTGGCTTGGACGATAGTACCATTTTTGCTCTCCTTTTCCCCTTCGAATTCCCATTTTCCTTGTCATGCTTAGCCTATGCTGATAGGCGAAAATACACACTCAATTTGATGCTGCAGGCCTCAATATTTTGTTCTTAGCGTAGCGCCGATTTCGTTTGTTTTCTTGTTCTACTCCTTAAAAGTACGAATTTCCAAAAATGTCCATTTTGAGCGCGACTGCACTGTAAAAGTAGAGAGTTGCATCTTTTCTTGTGGAGCATCTATTCTATAAAAATGTTGAAGATAATGTTGATGACCTTAGCTCCGATCCTTTGCGTTACCTAATACCACTTTTTTCCGGGCGCCTATATATTAAAGCGGATTAACACCTTCAATTATATCGATACGTCTTCAATGATTTGCTATGGAAAATGATTGTAGGCTTACCCGTTTAATCTAGCCAGTGGTACCATTTTAGTTCCCATCAAGCCGGATTTGCCCACCAATCTGTGCAACTAGCCAGACAGGCGGCGTCCCTCAGTCCTCTTAAAAGTCATGAAACATATTTGGTCAAAAGATACTTGGTAGGATCTTTAGATACTTCCTTCTGGGTGCTACATTTTTGCCGCATCAAATGATATATATCTTCATTTCTCTGGGTGAAGACATAGAAATGGTCGATATCACTTTTTGTGCCGTACAAAACCAAGTGTTACTTAAATGCCAAGCGCAATTAAGTGATGCCAACTTAACAAAATATTTTGCAGAATCCATAATCCCACGAAATTCAAATTCAAAATTGGTCTTACTTTTTGGACATATTTAATTTAATCTAATTGTTAACATTTTTCGTTAAAAAATATGCTGGTATTCACCCAATCGCAATATTTCCTGAGACGACATTTTTTTACTCTTTCAGTGAACGCACAGAAATGATGCGAGCGTGTAGTTCTTATTTCGATATTTCGAGAGAAAGGGGCATTACATAGACGCTGGATTGCCTGTAGCTTATTGATAAGTGCCAAAATAAGTAATTACAAACTAACCATCTCCTAAGGCCTCCAATATGTTTCACTGGGCATGAATTCGTCAACAATAACTTTCTTTTTTCATTACTTTTCAAGGCAAATACAAATGCTGCTACACATTTTTCTAAAATTGCCTTTATTAGAGCGATCTTTTTAAAAAATGTCGTAGCTAGGAGTGCAATTTTTTGGCCAAACGTCGACGAAACGATCAAACACGAACTAGTAATGTTAACATTTTGCATTATAAAATGCTGATACTGATCAAGTAGCAGATATCATCGACAAATTTATGAAAGACATTTGACAACCTATCACCCCGCAACCATTTCAAATTCGTGCACATGCATAAGCAGTTTGAAAATTTATGTGCAAATACTTTTTGTGTACGATAAAAAGTTTGACGGAGACATACATATGTTTGTCCGTTTTTCTCCGAAGAACCCGTGTTCTTTCTTTCCTTGAAAAGTCTCCCCTTGTAAGCAAAAAATTCGTATGAGTTATTATATAATAATTGTTAAGTTTTTTATTGTGGATTTGAAGACAACTGTTTTAGAGGCATAAGACAAACAACGCGGTAAAAATGGACAGAAATTCATCAAAGAGTTCATTCACCTTTCCCGTACTAGCTATTCATGGTTTAGCAACAGATGACGGGATTGGAAAGTACACCACAACGTTCATATTATGGCCAATAGCAGTGGACGCAAGAGAAAAAAGTGTGTGTTAAAAGGACACACGGAAATATTTTTTCCTACATGGCCAACTGTTTACTGTCGTTATCACGATATCAAATACAAGCTAAGAGAAGTGTAGAAAGAGGAAGAAGTCAATGAACTTTGGTGACGCAATATTGCCTTTTGCAAGTGCAGAAATCTTTATGCTTTTTTATGTAGTTATAAGAGAGCTGACTGTTTTCGAAGCCAATGGAATTTGCAATATCTATACAGAAACAAGGAAAAATTGCATATACAGGGTGGCTCACCAATTGGACTGCATTACGAATTTCAATTTTTTTTTTAATCAATGCATTTCATTTTTTTATTATATAGAAAATTTAATTTTATTTTGAAATATGTAACTAATTGGTTTTGAAGAGGATAGAAAGTAAATGACCTCCGTGCTCATCGACGTATATGAGACACCTGGTCGGAAAATGATTCATTGCGGCTTGAAGGATTAAAGTCGAGTTCTCCTCAATTACTGTCTTCATGGACTGCTTCAATTCATTAAAATTCCTTGATTTCGTTTTGTACACCTCTTGCTTGACATAACCCAATAAAAAAGTCTTGTGCCGTCAGGTCGGATGGTGGTGGTGGCCAGGGGAAAGTGGAGATTCTGGATATTAATTTATTTGGGAATTTTCGTTGGACATCCACCGGTCTGGTTATGTGTGCAGTTCAAAATAAGAAACGGGCAAATAATTCCAACTGATTTAAATGATTCTTAGATTTCGATTAATCAATTTTAGGAACATTTCTGAAAAGTGTTTTGAACGGACTTTTATTCAAAAATCATTACAATGATCAGAATTTGATACTCTTCCTATCGCAATAATATATGTTAACCAATTTTTCAAATAATGGAACAACGATGACCAAACTGTGGCCCACTTGGCGTATCCATATGGCCCACTGTTTGTTCAGAAAAAAAAGTCATTATTATTTTTGTTAACTCAGTTGTGTTAGTTATGATAACTGGGATATTTTCTACCTGTATCTGTTACTGTCCATGCATATTGCTTTCAATTAAAGAATAAATTGCACAAAATTTGGGGTGATATAGGAAATGTTGTCTTGATTTAATCCTGGTATGTGAATGAAGCTAAATTTTCCAATTTTTTAAATCTGCAGTTCGGGGGCGATGAACCAAAATCACGGTAGATAAGAGACCTAGCCTCAATAGTTTAGAGTTTTGGAAATAAACCGACATTAATACATGTTACTTTTTACTGCAAATGTTGCAATCCTTCCCCTTTTAAAATTTAGATTTCAAAATCTTATCTTTATTTGCGTTACACAAATTTTTAATCATATTTATATATATATACTGGTGGTGCTGAATATTTTACATCTTCATCTCTGAATTTTTATTTTATACAGAATTTTCTTCTCAATGATATTCCACATTTGGGGCATAATACGAGCTGCAAATTCAATGGACAGTATTTACGCTTACTAAGGTATGATAAAATTGTCTATGATCATTGAATTTTGAAAATAGTACTATTGACTTATGATCTCTCTCTCTCCAAATTGAAATTTATGAAGATTTAGATCTTGTATAAAGATCTTGCATAAAGGGCCAAATACAACATAATCACGGTGATATTTCAAATTTCCTGGATTGTAGCTCAAATGCCTTCAGATTCATTTGAATTAAAATATAGCTTAATTCAATTTTCGACACACTACAACCTACAAAAAAAAAATTCAAAATAGACATAGTCCTAGATATTCCGGACGTAATTCTAAGTGAACGTGACGAATTTCTGCTTAACCAACCATGTTTATGAAATAATTCATTTTCATGTTTGTGTGTGTGCGGCTGGGTGTATAGGTGAGTACAACACTCTTAGTTCAACTTGTATAAGATAGTTGGTTTACCCGACAGGCTCTCCTTTATTACATTTTTAGTGCTCTTTATTGGGGTTGATTGCCATCACGTACTACCTACTATGCAGTAACTGTTTGCCAAAATATGCCCAAATGATGAATTAAAAAATAAACCATACCTCATAAAAACGAATGAATAATTAGAGTACGTACGTGAACCGTTTTAAGTAATCCAAAGAAATGTAACACAATTTAGACCCATTTATAAGTTTCGCATAAATATTATATTTGAACATGTAATGTAATATTGCAATTGACCAAATTCGTCCAATTACCAGCACATAAAAGTGGATGGAAAAACAACCGTCAAAAAGTGTGGGTTTGCAGAAACTGCATGTCAGAACCCTAATTTTTAATACAGACTCCTTTTATTGCCGGATATGATGTTTTGGAGAATTCCCAAATTTTAACGTAACATCAATAACTCTGACTCCCCCAGTTGTAATTTATACATATCATAATTTGCTCTATATTTTGGCTGGAATTTTTGTTCGGACCACTATTGCAGTCGATAATTATTATTTTGACCTAACAGCATTAATCGTATGTAATTGCATTTAATCTACAACTTTCGTCCTGACATGTGTGTAAGCAAATAGAAGGTGGTAAAAATGTTTACAATTTTTCTGATATAACTAAATTAAGGTGTTGAATACAACTCAATGAACACACAAGTTAAGCATTCTCACCCTCGTTTCAACAGGGTTTTCGCTTTTTGTGAGTACTGCTGGATACCTGCAACATAATACAACCAGATATTGCACAGTGGTTGGGACGAAAAAATATCATGAATTAAGATATCCAAAACTTCTTGTCTGCATGTCGCAAAATGAATGACCGCTTTGCGAAGACGGATCATCGGCTTTCTTTGAATATCTTATCTAAGCAGCCAGAGGGTGTCAAAGTTGACAAACAGCTTTTCAGAGAGGTTCAATTTTTTCTATGAAAAATAGGGGAATGCATGATATGAGCAATTTAATAAAATTAAATAATAAAATGTTTTTATATTGAGCTATTGGTCCAATTATCATAAATTGTTTACCGGATGTGTATAATGCCCAGCAAAGACTATTAGACAACAGTAAGTCTTGGTTGAGTAAGATTCGTCGTCCACATAACTCACTCTTTTGAACGATTAGAATACTTATATTCTTAGCCTCATATCTTTTACTGAATTGAATTTAGAAAAATTTGGAGTTTACTGAGGCAGTGCCTGTCGCCCCCCTGGTACCTCCAATATAAATTGATCGAATATCCGAAATTCATTCTTTTCCTGTAGCTGTTCGTAGACTGCAACAGAGAAAATGTTTGTACACTGTATTGGTTTCCATTACATGACAAAATTTTGAGAAAAAAATCGGCAAAGTAACGATGATCATTCTTTTACTTTTCATGGAAGAGACCGATTTATTCTCAGCTCCATATCCGTTAATCAGTTGCATTGCAATACCATGGCTATCAGAGTACTTTCCATTTAAATTGACTGGCTTTGCGAAATTTGGGTTTCCCCTAAACATTTAATGCAACGTTTAATAAAATCTTAAAAAATCGACGGCACTGCCCCCCAGTTCTAGTAGTACCCATGCAGACTAACCATATAGTCCACATATTTCGGGATTCATATTTTTCATAGTAATAATTGCAATACTGTTAATTCTGAGTATTTGTTAATAAGAATCGTGAAATTTACGCGCCCTTTTCACCATTCCGCATAATTTTTTTTCAATGCAAAATGTCGTTCGCTGAAGGTATACATAGGTATAAGTCAGCAATCACCTGACTTAAATTTCTATATTCGTTATAGAATGCGTTACAGCAACCAAAGTACCAAACCGACCATGACAATAATTTAGCTGTATTTTACTCACTACATTATCACTACATTACGATTGGGAAAAGTGGAGTGGTCAATACTGCACAAATATTTAGTCAATCATATCTCATAATCTTATATTAGGGTATTTGAAACGGAGGTATACACATACGGCTTGTTGCATACGCTATAGATGCAGAAGGATATACGACCAATGAAAAATAAATGGTATGAACACACTTCATATAGATAGTAATGGAATGAATTTCACTACACTACTACGGAAAGGATTGAGCAGCTTGTCGTGTGCCGAACCAATCCAGCTCTTATGATAACAAATTTACTTTGGTCAAATCACCCATTGCGATGAACATACAGCGCGCAATTTTTAGTGGGCTTGTTTTGTCATTTCAAAAGTTATGAAGAAAGTGATATGTTAAGGTAAGGCCCACTTGCTTGAAGAATACCTAAAGACGGGAGTGATGACGACATTTTCGGCTAATTTTTGACTCTGTTCCATTTTTCCTGTCAAATTCTTATCTTATTCCCTTCGAGAAAAATGCCCTTGACCACAAAAAAAAAAAAAAAAAAAAAAAAAATTCTTTGTGTTCCAATGATAATGCCATGCTTAACCGCATAATAGCGTTTTCAAAGTTTGGTACTACCTTAAAATTTCTTATTTTACACGTAATTGCCTTTTCCACCGTACACTGCACAAATTATGTAAATACAAACCGTGATCGACTATGGCGCTATGGTTAGTACGCGCGGCAATCGTTTGCATGATCACAGGTTCAACCCCACATACAGCCATCCAAAGTTATTTGAGCGGGGATCACCTTGATGTATCTGGCGAACACTTCGAGTAGTCGAGTAATAAACAAGCATTATAAATGCTTATCAAACCATGACATTCGGAATCGCCGTTAAACTGTAGGTTCCGTTGAAAGAGCCTAAAAATATATATATATATATTTATTATATATATATATATATATATATATATATATATATATATCTTGTATTTCTGTATTTTTGAATATCCCTGAAAACATCTCAAAACTCTCAAATAAACCCCAAAAATGCCCAAAAATGTTATTTCTTACTGTTCACTTTGTGTCCTCCGTGTTTGGTACATTTATTTTAAACAAATGCAGTTATAAATTTGCAATTAAATAATTGGAAAAGAACTTGTGCATATAAATATATTTTATGTTAAAGATGATTTTCCGTTCAAAACCACCATACATATGGAACAATAAAATTTATGTAGACGGTTTAGGCTTTCAAGTATTCTACATATCCGCAACAGGCAACACGTAAGAGAAGTCAGTCTTTGGATGTCAAAAGAACAACTGTACGACGAATTTTGAAACGTGATTTGCATTTGAAGGCTTATAAGATTCAGATAGTCCAAGAATTAAAACCCGATGATGCCAATAACCGACTTAACTTTGTCGATTTGATGCTAGAGCGGTTCAACAATTTCAACAACGTGATTTTTAGTGATGAGGCCAATTTTCCCCTTAATGGCCATGTGAACAAGCAAAATTGTCGGTTCTGGTCCGAGACTAATCCCCGATGCTTGCATGAACGTCCACTTCACAGCCCTAAGCTTGTCGTGTGGGCTGGGATAACGTCAACCGGTATTATTGGACCATACTTTTTTGAGGACGAAAGAGGGCATGCGATGACGGTTAGAGCGAACAATTATTGCAACATGCTAGCAGACTTTTTGGTGCCAGCTTTGCACGAACTTCAAGGCAATACCTCGAGGATGTGGTTTCAACAGGATGGGGCCACATGTCATACGACTAGGGTATCCATAGAGCTGCTGAAAATGTTTTTCCTGGAAAACCCATTTCGAAAAGGGGGGATATTGAATGGCCCCCACGATCTCTCTCCATGCGATTATATTCTATGGGGTTACCTCAAATCGGTGGTCTACGAGAATAATCCGACCAATTTAGAGCAGTTGAAGAGGAACATTATTCAGGAAAGTAAAAAAATACCGAGAACAACTTTTCAACGAGTTTTTCAAAATTTGCGACTTCGGTTCCAACAGTGTCAAGCAGCCGAAGGAAGCCATTTGGACAACATTATTTTTAAGTCTTAAAAGTTTCCATGCTTCTACTTTTTAAAAATACAAATATATATATTTTTTTATGTTTCTTAGTTTTTTTTATTGAATATTTAAACCGCCAAAACCCTTATGGCCCACCCTGTATATTTTGTTATTTCTCAAAAATGTTGTATATTCCACAACAACCTTTTCTGCAAACGGTGAAAGATACTTTTTCCAAAAAAATACGTTATTTCCACTAATTTTGACATGTTGAGGTTATAGTATTGTTATTGTCTTTTACAGTTCAAGAGAGAGGGTTTGCGAAATAATGCGGACTTCTATATGTTTTACAATTGACCAAAAACTGTAGAAAGCTAGAGAAAAACAATTTTAAAAAAAGTACTAAATCACGTATCCCCAACTTATAAAGTATGTCAGGAGTGTGTATGCATGTTTCTGCAGATTTTTTAAGGATTAATCGATGATGTAAGGATTGTAAACCTGAAGTACTGTACTGTGGATTTAATCAAAATCGGTCAATTCGCCAAGGAGTTTCATAATGTGTGTCGGATGAAGTGCAGAAATCAAATCATATGGATAACGTATGGATTATGAGTATAAGGAGACAAGGTGCACAAGTCTCCTCAGAATTCATGCCCTTCTGCATGGCCCTCCGTCCATTGCATTTCCTGAACGGCGTCAGCTCTATATATTTATCAACGATATCCGGCAATTGCCGAAACACCCTTTCTGAAAAATCGCCGGACATGTCCAAGTGTCCTTATGACACTTACGGGGTTCATCAGGTTTCGAGGAGATTCTCTGAATACAACTAGTGATATGGCACTCATCCTGTTCCTTCAAAAAATAGGAGAAAAACTGAAGAAATATGTTCAATTTATCACAATTGTTAAAACCTTAACCAGAGTAGCACGCAAGTTTTCAGAATCTTATTCACTCGTCAATAACCACAACCTTTGGCAGAATTACCCAGCCAAGTCCTGATTTCCGACCTTCGTTTAAAAATCTCCTGGTGCTAGCTAAAGAGAGAAGGTAACGAGTTTGAGTAACTGAAACCGCGTGCTAACTCTGATGCATGTTATTCAAATAAGCGACGACTCTCTCAACCATTATAATGACATTGTGCTTATAATGACCGCGAGCAAACAAGCACTCAGTCTCCAAAAATATAAAACATATATGGCAACATTGCAGTCAGTTGTAAAGCGTGCTGTGAGATAGCACTATTAGGAGTCTATTTCTTCAAAATTATATACACATGTTTGCAGTTTTTAATACAGTTTTGAGAAAAATGCAAATCAAGCATTAATATTTTCTGAAAGTACTCCTACTTTTACTAAAAGTGGCCTATTCATGTTCTATAAATCGGATAAGTAGTTTTGTAGATCCATAATTATTAACATTTTTCACGCTGCAGACCACTGTTCTTTGGAAATTTTTGGTGCTGCATTTGTGAACGTGCGACTGAGCTTGTTGAAGGTGTTTATTTGTGCATGTAGACACCTTAATTCAATGATGCCACAATGGCGATGGTCGAACAAGTTGATGGTGATATTGTAACTGATAGCAAAGGATATTCTGCTTGAATGTGTGCGACGAAGTGAGCAAAATATTAAACATTATTAAACATTTAAAAGGAAAGGCCTGTATCACGCTTGCTTCCAAATACTGATGTAAAGTAGTATATGCGAGGCAGAGACGTCCAATGTGTGAATTTCAGGAGGGAAATATTTAAACGTTTTGACTAACATACATAAAATTTATTTAGCGGCACATATTACTTTTTGTACCTTCACTCGTAGCAATGCAGGTGGATATCATTTGATACGCTACCATCTGTAGAATCCAGAAGATACCTTTTGAAGTGCCAAGTACGTTTCAGCCAAATTAAGATGATTGAGTGCTGTTCACCTGGTTGGTAGACACGATTCTTATGGTAACTACAATACTTCATGCCATTTCAATCCAATAGTATACAAGTTCAAACAAGACGAAATAAGAAATAAGTTTCCCATTTTTATAAATTCTCGGTTTAATGCAAAACCCTTTATGTATGTTTTTGAGACAAAATAAAGTTTTTACCTGACTACATAAAGAGTTTCCAATCTTCCAATTACTGAATATTTCCAAATGCTGAATAACAAAACCTATGTTTAACTCACGTTACTTGCTACAATGCATCATAAGTCTCTACCTCTTTTTTGAACAACCTTTGAACGATTAATAATTCTTGAACTGAAATAAAATTGAATTACAAATATTATTTGTCTTATTTTTGATTCACGAGCGTTGCATTATAATTCCGCAAAGCTTACATAAAAATACAGTCCATTATTACATATATGATATTTTGAAACGGAATTATACAGAATCATTCATAAATTATATGCTGTAAGTGGTTGATTATAACACCCAGGAATAAAATTCGGATAGGCGCTGACTTACTTCTATTGCCACACCCTTTTGTCTGTCTGACTGAATGTCCATGCACTGTTGTAAACGCTATACATACTCTTATAATTATAATATAATATCATACAAAAATTGACAATCATGCATCGATACTCTATTAAAACTGGGAGATATCGGTCTGATCTTTGACAGAACCTCCAAGTTGGTTTTTATGACTTTCAAGGGCTATATTTACCACTTAGTTTTGATTATGTTAAGATTTCTTAACAACCGCACAAATGATTCTGGTATAGATCTTATCTAAACTGGATGAAAAACTAATCCAAAAGTTTATCGCAATCGGATTGATAGTATATAAATTTGCTTATAATTAACCCATAAACACACAAGCAATGCATTTTTGTATGTATGTGAATTTTTTTTTACTGTAATGGGTGTGTTGATTTAAAAATAACATTAGCCCTTCACAATTTAGAACCTAAAGAATAATTGCAGTGATAGAGAAGTTTGTCCATTGTATTTTCTACAAAATATCCACAAGCAAATGATGGATATGTTTTTAAATCCGTCTTATGTTCTCATCTTTTATTCAATTGCACCAAATTCATTCAAATTTGGTAGATATTAAGCATTTGCTACAGTAGGATCTGAGATTGAAAATGGCAGGCTGCGAAATTCAACCTTATGACTGTAATTTCTAATTTGTAGGCAGCCATTGCCTAGATTTTTATCCATTGTCCCTGTACTCGTATAATACAATTCTCTGTAAAACTGGGCCAAGTTTATTTGAAGCTATCTTGCTCTAGCAAGCATTTCCACAATTTTACCTTCAGCCACCCGAAGCCGCATAAAACCCCACATAGAAGACATCAAAATCATTCAAGTTTTGCAATATAAAAGTGAAAAAAAATTGGCACGAATTTTATAAATGAGCAATATTATAAAACTTAACAAATATCTATTACACTTGGAGCAAAAAAATGAAACTGAAAAATAATCATTAATTTTTTATTGAAACAAGATATAATTGTCATTGTTTGGTTGAAAAATAAAAGTAAAAAATAATCATTATCTTTCAAGCGAAAACTAAAAATTGAAAATAAGTCCTCTTTTCTGATTGATAAATAAAACTCAAACGATGAGTTTTATTTTTGGAGCAAAAAATAAAATGTGCAATGTGGTTATTAAAACTATATTAATAACTTTTAGCTGAATAAAATTTGTAATGATTAAGGTCAACCTTAATAAATTAAAAAAAAAAAAAACAACTTAAATGAGAAGATGAAAGTTAAATTCAGTTTCTAAATCCATAAAAATTATTTTGAACTTAAATTTTACATTTTCTGTTCAATTTTCAATCAAAACTTATGGCGGAGGAAGTGAATTAGGGCTTAGCCAGAATAAATATTTTGTTTTGAAAAAGGCTTTACTTGAACAGGATGCAATATTTTGCCATGATATGACGGAATACAGTAACAAAAGTAAAGTATCTTGCTAATAGTCAAATTAATTACGATTTTCAAAAATGTTGTCTGTAGATACATATCTTGGTTTTTTAGTGATGAAATCAAAAAGTGTGTCCGTGATGTTGCAGCTGTGTAGAAATTGAGTTATGATGGATTATCAATTCAATCTGAATAAAAATATGATTTTATTCAATATTACAATATGAGAATATTATGACATCATTTATACTTTTAATGGCAATTTCTCTACCGGATTTGTAGATAAATCCAATACCTGGATTAAAAGTTTTGGAGAAATTTGGTCTAAAATTACAAAATATCAAATATTTCATTCAACTTATGCCCAACAATGATTGATACAAAGCTTTGCTCTGACAGATACAACATTAACATGGAAGTATTTAAAATGTTATGAAACTATAAAATCAATGAAGACGCACTTAAACTGAGAATACCCTTAATAAATCTATTAGGTTGTTCGGAAAGTTCGTTCTTTTAATTTATTAGTTCACCATACGTCACTTCTCATGAGGGTTATAGCGTTAAAAAAAAATTTTAAAATTTTAAATTTTATTATGCTGTATTATTTCCGAAGAGGAAAATCGGCTGCTGAACCCAGCCGAAAAATAAAGTCTGCTTATGAAGAAAACGGACCAAATGAGAGAACTTGCCACAAATGGTTTAAAACATTTTCTACGCGCGGCTTCTTCTCTCACTTCCTCCTTTAAGTGGTTGCTCAGACTGCGAAATAGGTGATAGTCGTACGGTTCCAGATCAGGACGAAAAAAAAATTCCTAGGTGGTGAGAGATTTTATTATTGTTAATCCACATGCGGCAGTTAGGAAAATACTTGAAATAATCAAAAAAAGCAGTCTCAAGCGTTCACGGCGTCATAAAAGAGGTGTCGGGTCTTGATTGCGACAACAGTGTGTGTGAATTCTTGAGATCTAAGCGAAGCCGCTTCCATCTGAATTGATCACAGCCCCGGACAGATGTTCACCTACCATTTGCCGCTAAATTTGCTCCATCTCGCAGTAGAAGCTTGCAAGTGGCTAGAGGCATGCCCACGGACTCCAACTCGGCTGGAGTTTGTAAGGTTGTCCCTAGTCTTGTCAGCTCGTCTGCTCTGCAGTTCCCTGGTATGTCCTTGTAGCCCGGCACCCACATAAGGTGTATGTTGAAATACTTTAAGAGTTCTGCAGAAATTCAGGGCTGATATTGAGTTCAGGAAGACAGAATCCAGGGATCTAATGGCAGCTTCATTATCACAGAATATGCTAATCTCCATCGTGGTGAGGATGTTATATCTCAGCCATTCTGCCACTTAATAACCAAAATTTCGGCCTGATAAACAACACGGTGATCAGCTAGCTTTCTTGCTATGTTTAGCCCCTGAAACCTGCCTGATCATTAAATTTTGAGCCGTCAGTGTAGAAGTCGACAAACACTCTTATACTAGGAGTTCTTCATTTTCATGTATCTCTATCTGGTAGAAGCATATGGTAAATACTTCTTGTCGAACAGTGGTTCAGCCACAGTGTAGTCAGTACTGCCTGTTATGTCAGGCACCAAGTTCAGGATCACACTGTGATCATAACCACTGTTTGACCACCGTGACAGCTCTCTTAGTCTTTCCGCAGCAGCTGCGGCAGTCTGCATACTAATTATGTCCAGCTATGGTAAATGCAAAATAACATTTAGTGCATCGGATGGGGTGGTGTGGAGCGCACCTGTGATGCACAGACTAGACCGTTTTACCCCAGCCTCCTCTAAGAAGAACAGAATCAGAGCGAAATTCCATAGTAGGGGGATAGAACACCCCCTTGCGGTGTTCCCCTACTGACATATCTGTACAGGTCCGACGACCCTAATCAAGCCCTGATACGTCTCTCCGTAAGAAGATCGTACACTAGACTCCTAATACTGACGTCTACTCCCAGGTTCGATAGTGCTGCAACTATCGTATCGTATCGATTTCCCTGGCAACAGCCGACGGTTGGTTCGAAGCAGAGGTATTCGCGATAATTCCGTTTCGAGAATTACCAGGAAAATTAATATCCAGGAGCAACTCCAGCGATTTCTCACAGGGTGTTGTCCAATCATCCCGCGGTTTCCTGAGGTAACCTACCGTATACGGTGCGGAGGCCAGTAATTTCCTTAACCTTGCGACTTCGTAAGTGTTTTCAACTTTGCTGCAGAAATCACTTCAGGACTTCTTCTTAACCTTCCGCAGTGCACCCTTATATTCCCTAAGTTTCCCCTTGTAGTTGTACTAGTCCTGTGAAGAACTTCCTACAGCATTTCCTGAAATCTACAAGTTCCAACGACCACCATCGCGTTCGTTGCTTACCCCTGGCCTCACCCCTGAGGCATGAGGCCAGCAGCGCGTCATTTAGAGCCGTTGTGACCTGACCCACAGATCACTCGATGCCCTCAATGTTCCTCGCATTAATGTCAGGTATCCTCGAAAAGTTCCTTTTAAATGCCTTCCTATACTTGTTTACGTCTGCTTTCCTAATATTTAGTGGAAAAACAGTCCTTTGAATCCTTTCTAGTCCACTTAGACAGAAGCTGACATAACGGTGATCTGAAAAACTATGATCATTCAAAACTTTCCATTCTCCAATCCTGTCAGCTAGTTCCCCAAAAACAAGGGTAACATCCAGCACCTCTTGTCTATTTCTGGTGATGAAAGTAGGTTCATCACCCCTGTTACAAATTGATAGGTCAGTACTTACAATAAACTCAATAAGTGACTCACTCCTGTCGTTGATATCGGTACTTCCTCAGATTTGATAGTGCGCATTGACTTCACTGCCCACAATCAGGTAATTTCCAGCGGTTTTGGCCGTTCCATTAGCGTTTTCAGAGCACCTGACGATATCACCATATCATGTGCCATGTACGCCGAAGCTAGCCAAATTTGGAAATCGTTGTGCTCCAAGCTAGCCACTGTAACATCCTCACTACTTAAAGGTGGAAGAAGAAGAAGAGTAAGATTAGTCCCCACAAGTATGCAGGATCTGTGCATACCTTCACCTGTACTTGAGATTAACTTAAAATCACGAGTCCTTAATCCGCATACCTTGCCGCCATTGACCCAAGGTTCCTGAATAAGGACAATATCTACACCCCTTTGCGTCAGGAGGTGTATCAGAGCTGAGGATGCATCTTTAGAGTAGTGGATGTTAATCTGAAGAAACCGAAGTACCATCAGATTTCTTCACCACCCTTACATCCATATCCTCTACCGAGTCTGCGAGCAGCTCCTCCCCACAAGTTTTCTCGTTCAGATGTGTGATGAAGAGCCCCTCCACGCACCCGAGTGTGCCAGAAAAGGACGAGACGCTAGTCCCTTCCTAATACACATCTGGCACTTGCGACAAGTTCCTCTCCCCTTCAGGGATCGAATCAGTGTTATCCGATGCGTTATCTATCGGTGGGCATCCCTTGCAGCTGTTACAGACCTTCAGTTAGATATGGATGAATCCAAAAGACAGTAGGCCCTTGGATTCGACGAGACACGAGGACTCGTCATTTATAATAGATACGGCATGTCTGCGAGCCCCATCAGCCTCATGCAATCGACCAGCCTTCCCGTTGTGAGTTGGAAGGTTGGGATTACACTCCCTGAGCTTACGAATAATGGATTCCACATCTTTAGGGATTGTCGGGATCGATGCATGTGCTCTGGGTCGGGTCGAAATGTCCTCTTTGTTGACGACACCTTCTTTAGAGCTACACGATAGCACTTAACAGAGCGCTTGTCTCCAAAGGCGATGAGCTTAACCCGACCTTGGAGCCAGCCTGCATCGCTACAGGCGGGAGTTGGACCAGGCATCTCCTTGAGGACTTGGGAGTACACCGAAAACAGAGAGTTTTCGACGCGACTTCACTTGCCCCTGGAAATGGTGCCGTCCACGTCTCCCCAGTTGATGACCGCCAGCATCAGGCTGTCATTGACAACTTTGGCAAAGGTCTTTGGACCATTGGTACCACTGATCACTGATTTTGGACCTTTTGGACACCTGCACGCCATCCGGCGATCGCAATCTCTTCACAGCAGGCGAGGCATCCTGTTTATCAGAAATGCCTCGTGTTCATTTCAAAGGTTCCCTCGGCTTTGCGGTCAGTGATCAGCCTTGCCAGACCTCTCAAGAATTCAGAGAGCTAGACGCCTATCGTTGTACCTTTTCTTGGAAGGTCTGGTGTGTTTGCCTCCCGAGATCGGATCACTGAGCCTGTTGACAGGCCCAGTATCCTTATTGTCCGTAGTCGTGTCTGTGTCGTTTCCAGTGTTGTTTGCCGCCGTCTGTGCATGTTTAAGAGTTCTTTTGTTTGTGTCGTTTCCCATTTTCTGGTCCTACGAGTGTAAGGGTGAGTAGGTCCATCACGTCATAGCCCCCGCGATAAGGTCTTTTGCACTGTACTGAGGCGGCCTGGTATTAGCAAGGCTCACGTTCAAATACAGTCGGTAACCCCTGACTGCAAACCTGAAAGTATAACCACTACTATAATGTGTTTGAAATATATGCTGCTATGAAAATGTTTCTTTTCGTAAATGTGAAACAAGTAGCTTATTTATATGATAGTTATTTAGACTTAACATCAACTTTTTGTTTAAACATTGTTATTTAGAATAATATTTAAATATTACATATTGCTGAAGAATAAGTAATATCATTTTTTCGCTAAAAATTTGAGAAATTGTACTAGCTAAATAACGTTCTCTTGGGATATTAAATCACAGTGAATAAGTTCACTATGCCGGTAACTGGTGCAGATGGTTTCAATAACTTAGATAATGATTTTGTGTGCAATTCATACTGTAATGCTTATATTAAACAGGAACAACTAAAAATAATAAAAATCTTTATCAAAAATTACATTTTCTGGCTCTCTGGCCATTTGACACAAGATGAACAAATTACAATACAGAATTCACAACTAGCTGCGTTGGCGTTTTTAGAGTTAGAGTTTGTTTAAATATCGACATGTCTGTTCCTCTTCTTTAGTATTTTTCCAATGTACTAATTTTAAGTTGAAATTGAAGAGTAAATTAAATGTGTATACCATCAAAATGGGGACGATGTGTCCCCCGTTCTGGTTTAGTGCAGTTCAGTCCATATATTCACCAATATTTGGCCTGATTTCTTCACTTGTGCTTCCATGAGGTCTGAAATGCCCTCCCCATAGTTGCCAATTTCCATCGCTGGCCAAATTTCAACCATTGTTCTCATAGTGAGATGTTATTTGCTCTAACCCTTTACTCTAACCTTTTTGGTAGAATTTTCAGGCCTGGCCTTTATCCCAAGAACTTTCTGCAGCCCTCAGGCTCTTTCCACAACTCACCGCATGGATTACAATTAGCATTGTCATGTGTACAGCATTATTTTTCTCGAGCACTATGCGACCAGGGCTTGCCTGAGCACTGCTTTCCATATCCACATATGTTTTTTACTACTGTTGCCATAGAATGCGAAAAGCGTTTCCATTTTGTTGCAAGAACGGCATTGGCGTAGGCTGTGTTTTCTTTGTGGTTGTTTACGTTTTTCGCTCTGCTCAATCTTGTGCGTGCCTTAGCTTCAACCATGTAGTTGTCGGAACTATGATGCACCACGAATCACATGCACCACCAAGATACTGGAACCAATTTGGTTTTCCTGCTATGAACAGGAGACAGTCAAGTTGTCTTTTGGATATATTTATCAAGTTCCAATTACTGCCATGTTCAACGCTAGGGTGAAAGGAACCATGCCGAATACATTTTCGGTAATATTTCTACGTAGACTGAACGACCGATTCTTGGACCAAGAATATCTTTCTTTCCTATTTTTGACATTAAAATCTCCATAAACAATTTCAATGTCGTGTACTGGGGAGCACGCGGCAACATCATACTGGAGTGGAAGAAAGTAGTAGAAATACAAACATACAAATACAAACTAGCTTACAGTTCAGCATCAGCTACCGCCCTGCCCAACTCAAAATATAGTTAGGTTATTTTGAGTTGAGCAATAACTCAAAAATAGCCCATCGTTAACTCATGAGTAACTCATGAATAAGCCATTGGTGACTCATGAAATAATAACAACACATTTGTAGATTTGTAAGGTTGCGTCTTTCTTTATTACTACTTCGTTTTCAAGTTTACAAATATCTTATAATGGACTTCAGTGTTAGAAATCAACAAAACATTGTACTGCCTGGTGAGAAAATTTAGCTTCAAATTCCGCGACCATTTTTTATATGGAGTTTTACCGTAACAAATCAGCATAGTACCAGACTTTGCACTCGATAAAGATCAGCTTTAATGTTTTGCCTGTAAATATATATATATTCATATTTTCCTTTCTTTTTATAATAATTTTAAGAGTTTTCCGCATCCCAAGCATTTGATTCCATCAATATCTTCTACAATCCTAAAGCGAACCATGTTATCGGCCGCAAGTCACAACATTCATTTAGACCATCAAAACTGATGCGATCATAGACTGATACATTTCAGAACAGCTACTCTTTTAATTGCCATTATAACGATCAGTTTCTCATAGGTTACCCATGAGTCACCGAGAAGCGAATATTGTAGGAGGTAAATCCACATAGAAATCCACATATAGTCAATAAATCAATTACCACAAAAAAAGATAATGATAATACCAAGTCATAGTATACCGTTGCAGTAACTCAAATAGTACAGTTCTGCGATAACAGTATACAAGTTTCAGTTTTTGATACTGTTGCACCTTGTAATAACTTATATTACTTATTAGTTGTGCCCACAATATGGGACAATTCCGATCAAATCTATGGTCTGCTAAAAAAACAAGCTTAGACGGCGCCTTTGTGACATACATAGCTACTCCAATATTTTCAATAGGAATTGTAGTTACTAATAATAATCAAATTCAAGTGAAAACTGTGGGTTTTAGAAGTGCTAACACCAAACTATATCAAAACAAGAGCGGATATATTTTATTTTAAATGTCCCCCACCTATTGGTTTAATTACTACAATTTCCAATAAAAACTACAATTCACAGGCGATGAAACCCAATTTTGTCGTTCAATTTTGTGTTTGCAGCATGGACCGTTATCGTCCACATTCAACAGGTTTCCTCCGTGCCCCAAACTAATTATATACACAAAGTCTGTTGAAATCGTATCATAATTGCGATCTGCACTTTGGTGACAAATAGACGGACGGACAAAAGGCCACACTGGCAAACAAACATCGGTACAAAAGCAATATATCCTGAACCAATTTGGAGTAGCGTACAATGAAAATACGCAAATTTAAATAAAAAACTGTGGTTTTCGAAGTGATAAATAGCTGCATGTCATCGCTGACTCAGTCAAATATTAGTACTTAATACGGTTCCAAAAAAAAAAAAAAAAAAAAAAAAATGGTTCAAATGATTTCGTCATTCCAATGGAAACTGAGTCTTTTAGAAAGGATGAAACCAAGCTTGTTTCATTTGAATGGGTTCGTAGGAATTTTCCTACATGTCTTAAATCCATTTAACCAAATAGGGTAACACCACAGACTTACTAATTTTTTTCCGTAACCGTCTTTCAAATTTTGTTAGAACAATTTGTTGAATATAATATACAGGGTGGGCCATAAGGGTGTTGGCGGTTTAAATATTCAATTAAAAAAAACTACGAAACATAAAAAAAATATATTTGTATTTTTAAAAAGTAGAAGCATGGGAATTTTTAAGACTTAAAAATAATGTTGTCCAAATGGCTTCCCTCGGCTACTTGACACTCTTGGAACCGAAGTCGAAAATTTTGGAAAACTCGTTGAAAAGTTGTTCTCGGTATTTTGTTACTTTCCTGAATAATATTCCTCTTCAACTGCTCTAAATTGGTCGTATTATTCTTGTAGACTACCAATTTGAGGTAGCCCCATAGAAAATAATCGCATGGAGAGAGATCGTGGCTACGTGGGGGCCATTCAATATCCCCCCTTTTCGAAATGAGTTTTCCAGAAAAACATTTTTCAGCATTTTTTGTATGGGAGATATCAGAGAGAACGCGACCGTTCCGTCGAACACAGAACTTAAATTACTGACACTTGATATATGGCAAATTTGTCTGAATTTGATACAACCGATTGGACCGCATGGAGGTAGGAATACATAAATTAAATCAGTCATTTGTATGGGAAGGTCAAGAAAGGGCATGACTACTTTATCTATTTTTCTCTAGTTTTGCAGAGGATTGCAAAACAATGTAACTGATAAAAATCTTGACAAATACAGCCGACTAATTAGTCACGACAGAGGATTGATTGAAGTTAGAAAACCCTGTCAATTTTTATTGGTGATGGTGGGTGCAACAATGTACTCCGCCTTCATTTTGAAATCCTATATTGTCTAACGCTCAACGTGGGCGAAATTTGAATAAATTAAGTGCAACTAATTGGAAGCCAAAAATATGAGTATATGGGTTAATTCTGTCGTTTGTATTTGAGATACCACAAGTTATGAAAAAATGCACCGGACAAAAATTTGAGTTGCTACAGGCTACGAATGACGAGGAAATTGCATTTCGGAAACTACGAGAATGGGATCTGGCAAAATATAAGGTTATGCCAAGTTTTAAGAAGTCCAAAAACAACTTACTGCAGTCATCATGTCCACCAGCCAGCCAGACAGACGGACTTTGCTCAATTGACTTAAAAAGTCATAAAGCCCCGCTTTGCACTTTAATCGCTTCCTTCAGGGCGCTATTATACATTTTTGTCGTATCAAATGATTCGGATGAAGGTATAATATAATTATTAATCCATAATTAATATGTAATAATAAAAAGTAGCGACAAGACAAGATTTTCCTCTTTGCCTATGATTTCATATTGGTTTGTCCCATTCGTCTGAAGTAAAGACATCAATGTAAGTCGTAAACTTCAGGTGCTCCCATACCAATGACCTTAAACCGTAATATATGGTATTTGTCATCAATTTGTTTGCATATTGTAATTTTTTCTACGGCCTAATTCAGGGTCATAACTAGTGCAAGCTGGTTGCCTCAGTCCTGATATCTCCCACACAAAAACCATACTCTTGCCTATGCACGGTCTACCTAAAATTTGGCCAATAGTAATACTTTATATCTCTTATTTGGTGATAGGAAACAATTAGCCCCTTCTCTTTAGGTAACCTTCATACAAATGTACTTAACCCCAATTCACTGCTTTTACCATAACTTCACATTGTGATTTCGTATATCATAGGACTGAAATCGAAATAGTTAGTCACACCCAATCTGGGTGGGGACTTGATTGAACACATTTTTTCGGTTATAACTTATAATTTGTAGTCTTCATTACCTTGACCGTACGTCAGTCATAACGTTGTGTTAGCGTCATTTTCACAAAAAAAGGCAGGCCGATGATACCTTCAGACCATAATGTGCACCAGCCACTTTTTCCGAATGCAATGTCTTTTCCACAATCACTTGTTGACGACAATTTTGCTTGTTGACACAACCACCGGATGAGAAATGAGTTTCATCGCTGAAGAAAATTTTGTTCGAAATAGCAGCATTGAAAGCCTGTTGCTGTAGCATCCAGTCAGCATACCTACGGCCTTGTGAATGGTCAGCCGGCTTTATCCGACACATTTTCACTAACAGAAACGATATTTTCGTCAGTGCTTACATTGCGATGATGCATAGGCCTGAGCACTTCTCTAGCGTTTCCAGTCTCTTCAAACTTCTTTATAATCTTGTCAATAACTTGCACAGTAGATTGGTTATGACGACCATAATCACCCGGTAATGCACGAAAAGTGGCCACTTCACCACCACCACTATTGTAGTAAGTTTTAAGCATTTTTACGCGTTCTTCGGTTGTTATACGATCCATTTTCGTAAATGGCCAACCTTTCATTTAATAAATAACACTTCAGATGACTGGTATTTAGCAGCTGACAGTCTTGCCAGACTGGGGGTTTTGAAACCCCCAGTTGTATACGCACGTTTCCGTTTGAAAAGCTGCAGAGAAGTTGAAAGTGTTGAACAACAAAATTCAAACCAATTGAAACGGTTCTTTAGCGATTGTAGAAGGTCATTAAACAAATTAGTGCAAAAGGCAAATATCAACATTAATTACTTGAATAAAAAAATCAAAATTTGTTTATGCAAAAAATCCGAAATCCGAAAATGAAAGTCCAAGTAGTAATTCTATTGAAAATGGCTGATATCCACCTATGTTTTGACATAGCCCCGACAAAACTGTACCGAAATAACTTGTTTTATCTCTCTAATAGTTTTTACTTTAAATGGAATTTAATTACATTTATCACGCATTATTTAGTTATGCCAAGCATGATATTTCCTGGTAAAGGGTGTATATTTGGTTTGTTTTGATTTACTACTGTATTCAAAAAGCCGAGAAATAGCAAGAAGGTATCTAAATATGTGAGTTCAGACCACCAAATTTGTGATTTTTTGGGCGGTAAAGGTAACGGTGACGGTTGTTTTCAACTTGTTCTTGCCTTCTTTAACCCATTTATGTCACTTGTAACATTTTTTTACCCAAAATCTGTTCACCGAAGACTTTGTGCAACGTTCTGAGTATTTTCTCATACAAAAATTCCATCTCGTAAACAAAATTTAATGCATTTTCAGCAAAGTCACAAATTGAAAAGCGTTTGAGGTACCATTCAAACGCTAATGACGTTTATGATCTGAAATTTGGCACAGATATCTGCCACTTTATATACTTATAAAAGTATATTTCTATGGTTCGACATGCCCGAATAATTTAAACTGAATTAGCCCTCATTCAAAAGGACTTTATATGTTTGGTTTTATCACTTCTAAATCTCATGGATTGCAATCAAATTTGGTTGTGTTTGATTTATATATATATAATTTAGATGAGTCAAGAACAATCACTTTTGAACACGCCATCTCTAACAGCTAGTTTTCATTGGAGTTTCGTTATATTTGTTGTAAATGTTTTATTCCATTCCGAGTTTTCACAAAACCCCATACGAATGTATCGGCCAAGTTTTTTTTGTTTTGGTTCTAAAAACAACTGGTTTTATTGGAATTTTACTATATTTAGTACCCATTATTTGGTGCTGTTTAGGATAATCTTTATTGAAAATGGACCATATCAGTTCATGGGTTGCGTGCATTTTTGTAATCAAACTAAAGATTGCAAATATGAAGCGATTTCAACAAAGATTTATATATACAGTTAGTTTGGGCAAGGAGGAACCCTATTAAAAATTAACCACATCGCTCGATACTTTGATAAATGTTCCGACCAAAATTAGTTTCACCGCCTCTAAAACCCAAATTTTTCATTTGACTCTGATTATATTTTGTGTATACGATTTAGTTGCGTCAGAGAAAATCCCTGTTGAAAACAGACCATATCGGTAGATATTTTAATATAGCGTACAAGCCCTCGCCCAAATGTGTAGTTTTTATCAGCTTCATGATCCCAGTTGAAAAGGAATCATATCTGTTATCGTTTTGATGTAGACCTCATAGTTACTGTTTTACTTCAAATTTGGTTATATTTAGTACCAAATTGGTTTGAGTTGGGTTAGATTTCGGTTAAAAATAGACCATTTCGGTACATATTTTGATAATACCCGCCATGAAACTAAATCGACAAAGCTTGATCTTTTCGCTATTTTTAGCCACTATTTTCAAAGGGACATAATTATATTTGGTGAATCAAGAATGTTACGCACATCGGTCCATATAGGTCGTAATAGTGAACTGATATGAAAATTCTGATGTATGCTGACATAGCTCATGTGCAACTGTACAGACCAAGTTTGAATTTGTCGTTTCTAAAATCTACGGCTTTCGTTGAGATTTGATTATTTTTAGAACTTGTCACTTGATTGGGCCTAAAACAATATCTAATTATAATGTTACAATGCCAGTCTCTGTGTGTAGCCACGGTAAACAGACTTGGAAAATGATTGTGAACAGTTTATCAAGTCTTATGCATATAAAACTCTCAACTTAATGAGAATTCCTTTCTGATTGCACAGACTCAAAAAACATCACAAACATTCACTTATGAAAAACATTCACAAACATTTTTGTTAAAAAGAGCCATCGGCTTTTAAACAATATTATTTTGTTGTTGGTTTCGCTTTACGTTTATCATTCGATTGTTTATGTTTCTTTCGGTCTGTATAATAGAACTTTGCAAAAAGCTAAACTGATCTTGAGCTTCTATAAACATTAAAACAAAGTTCTATTGCACGGACCGAAATAAACATAAACAGTTAAAAAACTCTTTTTGTTCGAACCCCATTTTTTTTATTATTCTCGGCCTTTTCATCTTCTAAGAAGGACGGCTTTACTAAGTCATCAGTGAGACGATTTTTTTATTTTAAATCAACTTATAAGGTCATTCAAACGGATTTCCAATGATTTTTTCTGAGAAACCTAAGTACTATAGTGCGATATAAATTAACGAAATAGAAAAATGCTCATGCACCGTTTGTAACAAAAATTCGGTATTGTCACTGCTAGATCTTACAGATGAAATTACCAATTCGCCGTGAATTCATGTTAGTTGCCCATATTCCAAAATTGCAGGATTGCAGTTAATAAAAAGTAGTAACAGATGTTTTCAATTGTTGTTGAAATCTCTCTGTCTCATATTTGATTGGGAACGTGTAATATTAACCAATAACTACTATATTGTCTGAACCCAAAAAGAACTCGGGCATAAACTGTGATCCGCAATCAGTTGTAACTTCCAAAGAAATCCAATTGCAGGTAATATAATTTTGGAAAATTTCTTTAGTACGGGTATACTTGCTTCTATCTTTTATTCCTGTGTATAACTGCAAATATTTATGACCTTTTGAATTTTCTACTGGTCCGATTATATTCATATGAACATTCTCAGATATAAACTTTTTCAATGTTGTTGGTCAACAATATTTTACCCAATCACTTTCCTTGTTATTCGATGTAGTAAATGCATTTTATTAACTATTACCTTTCTGATGCTAGGAATCTCAACTCTGACAATTTTGTACTTTGTCATTCGGAACCAATTTATTTACTGCTGCTTCTATTTTTCGACTTAGGAGTTGAGGGCATAGATAACTGACCTGCGAAAGCCGCAATATGTTGACTTTCGAAAAATATTTAAAAAGCTTAATAGAAAGACTAATCTTAAGCAGTTCCAGATCGAACGCAGCATAACGGTACCTAATCATCTCCATTAAGATGTTGGAGCGACGATCTTATAACGTCACGCGAGATCTGTTTTATGTTGCTATCAAACTGATTAAATAAAACTCTTTCAATAAATCTCTGCCCAACCTTGTCAAAAGCTTTATCACTAAACGTTCTATATATTACTCACATATAAATATATCGTCAAAAAATGTAAAACCAAAGTGAAATATATGTTTTTCATATTATACTTCATCTGCAAATCTATGAAATATTTTCCAAAAGGAATGATAATTCCATTGTTATGAATATCAACTGGGTCAACTGTTTCTCTTGTCACTATTAAAATCTTCAGTATTGAGGAGTGGGTAGTAATCTGGAATCTGGACTCTTTTTACGCAAAGCATTCCAATATTTGGATTCGTCTTTAGCTATATTTTATTAAACAGGGTCAAACCTTTAGTTGAAATTGTCGGAAATTCGTTTGTCAGAATTTCTCTCAATAGTAAAGCAAAGTGATTTTCTGTAGATGGTGATTTTCAGAGGCAAATGTTTTCAGCTTCGTTTAAATATCTTGAAGTTATTTGCTTTTGCATCTACCAGCAAAAATTGTCCAGAAAATGTGGATACTGATTTTCTTCTCTTAAGAAGAAAAGGAAATTCAAATGTTTCAACATTTGTATTGTCGGCACTAAATCTGATTTTTATTTTGAATATCCGTATTTTGGAACAAGAATCAACGACACTCGAGCTCATGTATCATGATCGTAAATAAATAGGCGACGAGTAGACTCGGAAACCGCCCAACAAGATCTTTTAACTTAAATTAATGGTGTTTTCGTGTTAAAATTCAAATGTGTATGATGGAATGAATTTAGGAGAATTTTTGCCGAACTTAAAGTAGTACTAAAATGTACCGTGTTTTGGGTATGATCTACTTCCAGGCATTGCGCAAAAACTTGCATCCAGCAATTATTTCTGTGGTCACAACCCGTGACAGCCCAACCCGAGTTAGGACGCAATTGAGTTATTAGCACCATCGTGTACAGCGTATCTAAATTTATTTTCTCTAAATTTTTCATGTTTGTATCTCTTCTAGGAAGGCAATTAATCCTAAAAACCTAATAGCTTAAGTTTTTTTTCTAAATGACTGTTTTAGCATAACTGCCTAAGTCAATTTAGGATTACAACAAATATAAACATCGTTAATCCAAAAATATGAAGAATTTTATTTTCCTAACTTGAGTTAAGCTCTTATTCCGAATTACAATTTCGTTTTTTGATAAACATAAATTGAGTTAAGGTCTTTCTCCAAACTTAAGGTTTTTTATTTAATCTGGAATAATAGCCTAACTCAACTTGAACTTTTTGACTTTCTTTCGTTCAACAATTCATAAAAGCCTAAATGTCTTTTTCGATAATATCTTTTGACTGCGAGAATAAACAACTATTTTTTGTTAAAAACTAAGTAAAGAAATTCGTTTCCTTGGAATCTGTAGCAAAGTTTTCCAAAAAACACCTTCTCCTGATTTTCAGTGAAGACTCAAAACTTTAAACTCCTGTACTGAAAATATTGAAAAACAGGCTTAGGCTGTTAGGGTTGTGACCACAGATTTGATCTAGATACTTTGAGAGCTGCCCATTGATCGTGCTCAAATTTTAGGACATTTGTATAATGAAAAGTAAGTAAGTAATTGTTACTAAAATTTGCTAGATGTAAATGATTTTTATTAATGAAGCCAAAAATTTTGTCTGCAAGTGTCAGTTTTGTTCTCTAAATATTATGTATTAGAAGACACCATATGACTGGAACCCTTGGGGAAATTTGCGTATCTTTAATTTAAGAGATAATTCAATACCAATCATTGAAAATCTCTCTGCAAAGTCCGACATGACGGTTTACGGTATCCAATTTTTTTTATAAGAAAAGAAAGCGTTTAAAGTACCAAGTATCTTTTGACCAAATGTGTTTCATGACTTTTTAAATCGATTGAGTGTCTGCCTAAGTATTAGGAACGATAACCACCGTAGTCTGAAATTGTTGTTTATCAGTAACTTAATTTAATTAGTTATGTACATAAATTCTGATTAAAAGAAGATAACTGTCATAAAAATGATCTAAAGAATTTTCATTGCTACAGAGAATTTGGTAAAAAGGTGTTAAAAACTACAGCATCCCTCCTATGACAAACAAGCTCATGTAAAATTCGTCGATGATTGTACACTTTTTCTCTACTTCTAGATCCTCATCAGCGGAGTTTTTTGACTTCCCTGTATGCTCTTTTTTTACTGGATAGAAATAGAAGAAGTAACAATTTTCCACAATTGTCGTGTCCACAAGCCAGAATATAATATAAATATAATTCCATAATATAAATATGGAAACATAAATATAATGAAATTGGCCAAATTTTAAATTAATCTGGTTTGTCAATAAATAATATTAAATAATACGATAAGTACAATTTTTGTGAGTTTAGTCCTAACTAAAGTTTAGGAAAAAACTGTAGAGTTAACAGTTTTAGTGGATTCGACCATATATTTTAAAGGTTTAAACAAACACTATATTTTAGGACTTAAGTTTATTTGCTTAGGATGCACAAGAAGCAATAAGTTAAACTGATCCAGTAGTGCAAGTTATGTTAATTACTGCATATCGGATTTTTGATATTTTTTACGTGAGGTATGTACTAAAAAAGCGACTAGAGAAAATATTATTATTTCGTTTAATTTCCTCGAGTTATAATAACGTTTACAAGCCGTTCAATCAACTAGATAGACAGACAGACGGACATGACTCAATCATCTTCAATCGCCCTAAAACGAATTTCGTCTTAAGATATCTATGGTCCAATTCGTCTCCTTCAACTCGTTACATTTTTTCTGGATCAAATGATACATACCTTCATCTTCAGGAATGAACGTACAAGTGACCATGTGAACATGTTCTTACCTATTGCTCACTTTATTAATATTACAGAAAAACTCTATACCCATAATTCGTACCAACTCCTTCTCATCATACGCCACTGCCTTTTTCGTTTGGATGTTACGTTTAGTCGAGCCCATCTTTATTTGTGGAATTTTCTCCCTTCGCTTCTGTGTTAACCGGTATAGTCAAATGCTGTTTAATTGACCATCATCTGCGCTGACAGCGTTTTGCACGCGCTTCAATAACCATCATAAGCAAACGATTTTTTTAAAGTGATAGAGACCAGCAACGGTAAATTTGTGTTCTTTCATCCAAACTTTAAGTTTTCATCGAGCACAACCCCTTTTTTTCATCGCAGACGTTATTTTGCCGTTCGGGTTTATTGACTAAAAGGAAATTTTAATAAAATTGTTTGCTGGAATAAATACATTAAATACTACAGTTAGGCGGTATCTGCAAAACTACTTTAAAATCGCGTGTTTTTTTTTTTTTTTTTTTTTTTTGTTACTTTTTTATTTGTTCATTGCACAACCACACATATGAATGATTATCAATTTAGCACTCGTGTTTAAGGGAGCTGCGCTCACAACCCCTTATGAAAGTTACAAAATGCTGGTTATGAAAAAGGGTGTATATCGAAAATGACCACCACTTATCACTTTTAAAGGGATGTGTATGAATGGTCGGTCAACGTATTTACCTCTCTTGCCAATTTCTGTGCTGATAGCTTTAGAGAATGTAATCATAAGTAATAATTACATGTTTTATGCAAATTTTCCCTTAAAACATTTGGTCAGAGTTTAATTTTAATAACCACTGTGTGCGTACATGCGATCGTGCTCATGCAACATAAGGAACGTTTTTCAAACAGCCTTGAATGATTTAATGGTTTTCGCGGATATTTTATGAATTTTCGAACCACAATTTGTCAGGAGTAGATTTAACTTGATGCTCTTTAGCGATATACTCTAATACTCGTATATATCTTACTATAAGTTAGAGTCAAAAAATATGTTCTGGTTTGCTCGAAACTCAGTCGTTTTTATTAACGAGATTAAAGATACTGCTGATCTTCTTTAGAATGCCGACTAAAGCCACAAATCACCAGTACCATCAATATATATTGATGTAAAACTACTCATATACCAACGTTAAGTTGCTGTTCTTCAAGTTGTTTTTTGCTTAGGGATGTAAATTCCTGAATTTCTTTTTTTAAATTTGCTACTGGCATGTTTTAAATGTTGTATGAACAACGCTGCAGAATACCTAAATTCCTTAAAAACCCAAGAAAAAAAGCTGAAACACCGAGAAGTATTTAATTAACTTCAATCTACAAATTACGGATTATGGCAGAAAATAACATTTTGATTTTTGATCGGTCAATATCTGTGGGAGACACTAGAATGAACCTGATAGAGCAAGATATGTTCCACAATTGGCAGAGTTTAACACAACTAAGTGAAAGATATGGAATTAAGAATATATTGGTCAAATCGGTTATTTGTATGGGAGGTACTAGAAAGGGCGTGGATACTTGATCGATATTGCTCTGGTTTTATAGAGAATTGCAATCAATGCAATAGACAAAAATCCAGACAATAACAGCTGATCAATGGACAACGCAATGGACAAAAATGTAGCTTATTGCAGGTTGCGTATTTACAGGGAGGAAATTAAGTTTCAGAATTTGTATGAACGTGTATGGGAGGTACTAGAGCGATTTTCTGCCAAAAATTGGCATATGGGTTTCATGATTGAGCGAAGTCTGGCCTCCTGCCCAGCTGGCTGGTGGACATGTTGACAGCTGTAGTCTCTGTGAAACCTTGTTATGTGCCTCTATCATGGCATTAGATCGGTCTTCCGGCTGCTATGCGGTCTCAGTTGTGGCAGGTTCTGAACCCACCAACACTAACCCAGAGGACTAACAAAAAAAAAAAAAAAAAAAATTGAACATTTAATTACAAACATTTACACAAATGGACATCCACAAAAACCAAGGACCTTGATGATGGGCCCCGCACTTTGCCAACCCTTCCTGGGTTCACCAATCCATTTCGTTTTTACCAGAACCCCCTCGTTCCACACACCGCTTTGACCTTACCTCATCGGTTCACAACCCCGTTTCCTTATTAAAAACTAATCGGACATCATCTTCACTTAAGATTTATTGGTACATATTCAATACATTAAATTGGAAATATTGCCAAACAAACAATTTTTCATAAACAATTTTTAACAAATTGGTCCCTATGAAGTCTGTAATTTCTTTAAATCCTCTACGCAACAATTCTTGCCACTATACTCTAATTTTCTAGCCTACCTAAAGGAGCTCGCTTAGGTGGTCTCACGCTGAGACAAATGTGTCTACAATGAACCAACTTAAGGATTTCTACCAAAAAAAGAAAACAAACTTCTTCACACGATAAAAAACACTTTTGAACCCACTACACTTAAACAACGACTAACGTAGATTTATCTTAAAGCTAACTTAAACTATACGCTACACTAACTAATCATAATTATTTATATACTTTTTTTTCCTTAGCTATGCCGCCTGCGCGGTTTTTACTGCGGGTTATATTTGTTCTTTTCTTCTTTTATATTTATTTTATGTAACGGTCTGATAGTTATTCACAAATAAAATTTGCACAGCACAATTGCTAGCGTAGTGATGATGTTTAGTTTCCTTTTTTTTTCTTTTTGGGCTCAAATTTTTTTCACGGTTTGAACGAGATCTAACCTCAGTTACAACGAGGATATCAATTCTTAGTTTTTCGTTTTCTACAATGTTAGCTTAGTTCGGTGGTCTTATTTTCCATAATTAAGGATATATTTTGGCATTTGTTTTTTTTTTTCAAAGTTAGGCTCGGCAATTATTGGGTCTTCAGCTGGTATGTTGGTTTTTTTTTTAAAGTTAAAAATATAAGGCATCGCCATCTATCTGTTTAGTCGACAACCTTGGTTTTCCTATCACCGGAAACATACAGGCGGTGGTTAGCTTGATCATACCTGATTTGAACAGAACTGACAATTGATCCGGTCGAGTTGTTGACTTGGTTCCAATATGTAGATGGCTCCTCTCACCTCTTTTAGCTCCCACGACTTTTCCCGTAGTTTACTTGGTTTGGGAATTATTCTTCAAGGTTGCCTCCTCACAGTCTCTCTTAACTTTTACGTTCGGTAATTATTGGTCTTCACCAAAATACCCGTAGGCTATTCCCAAAAAAAGCTACACTTTTTACTTGTTCATGTCATTATTTTCCATATCTTTGTTCACTAAATACCTTGAACTTGTTCAGCGCTCTTGATGTTTCTCCTGCCACTAATTGATTCGCGCGAGTAGGAATATCGACGGTATCGACGCGCTGTTTCTTTGTAACTGTCTTCAGCTATTTTCTTGACGCCAGATTTTACCTTTTCCGCCTAGTTTTTATTGAAACAACCATCTTTTTTTGTTCTAACCAGTTAATCTTTATTTATGCATTATCCTAATTTTTGTTGTCTGTCCTAATTTTAACTCACCACTCCTTTTTTTAGCAATTCTCAACTATTTTTGCATTTGAACATCTTAACAGTTTTCGGTTAACCAATTCATGAATGAAAGCTCGCGCAATTTGTCGCCCTCTGTAAAGCAATTCTCTTTGCGCACGCACAACCCTGTTATTTTCAATTTCAGTTGGCAACGCGAGTGCCCAGATGGCATTGCTGCTTTCACATTATTATTTTCAACAACAGCACTACACAGCCATCATCCGCAAATTTAATTTCTATTTCTGTTTTTATGAAAAAAAAAAAGAATATTTGGCTGCATCGAGGGGGACATTTTGCTGTGACTGGGGTTCTCCCACAGTGACACAGTTTTTCCTCACCTAAGGGTCCACACCAGTGCCGGCAATTGCAAAGGCCATAAGCCACCCACACTGGCCAGTGTCATCATGGCTCTCGGATCTCTGGGTGCCAGGAGGAATACGTTCTGTGCCCGCCGCAACAACCTTCAGCGCATTATTTTGTCAAATCGAAGCCGAGGATTGTAAATCGGCCAACCTCTTCTCGTACCTCCAATACAAATTTATTGAATTTCCGAAATTCAGTCCGCGTTTGCGAACTGGACTCTCTGAAATATTTACTCATTATATTGGTTTATAATGCTGGGTGAAATTTGAGAAAATCTTCCAACTAATAGCGCCTCTTGTGTTACCTTCCATATAAATGGTTCATAACAGATATTTGTCTTAATTTTAATAATTTTGTCACAAGTAAAAATAAAAGATTAATATTACAATAACTGGCTGACCCGGCAAGCGTTGTTTTGCCTTCAATTTTTATTTTCACCCAGCTGAACCGGCAAACGTTGTTTTGCCTTCAATTTTTATTTTCACTGAAAGTCTGGTTCCGTTGCAAAGTCTCGGCTGATTGATATTTTGGAGAAGAATAATTTCTTTTTTATTTTTGATAGCTGACCCAACAGACGTTGTCCTGTCCAAATAAAAAAAAATTATGTTTGTTTAGTAAATTTGTGAAAAGCTGTTGCAAATGTGTAAAAATTGTTAAAAAAGGGGAAATACGTTTTTTTGAATGTTAATTATTATTCATATAGATTCGAGATATGTTTGATTTACATTTCGTCCCCTCAATACAATAATAGCGTATAATTTTTTTGTGTTTTGAGAAAATCGAGTTTAAATAAAAATAAATAATTAAATAATATAATTTCTTGTCTTTAAATTGACTAATTTTTTTTATGCTACGCATCCTTTAAGACCATAATTATGTCATTCAAATCGCAATTCCTCCATGTAGGCTATTTTTTTTTTTAATAAGAAATTATACACTAAATTTTTCAATGACATTTTGACACACTTTGTGGAAGCGTATAAGCATATACGCTATTGTTATATTGAGGGGACGATTTGATTTATTGTACTTATTTGATTGAAAGATCTCTGGTCAGGTAACCAATTAGAAGAAAGAAATATTTTTTCGATTGCTTAGCTGTGAAAACATAATTTCGTTTGTTGCAATGCTCTTTGATACACGACATTTTTTGTTTTTGCCCCGTGTGTTCCGACACGGGAACAGGCGACATACAATTGACCATGCGAGAAGCATGGATTTTCAAGGTTAATGCCACAAACACGCAATGACTGCCCTTGAGACTTGTTAATAGTCATTGCAAATGCAAGCCTTACCGGAAACTGCAAGCGTTTAAAAGCGAATGGCATGTCGGTCGGAATCATTGGGATCCGTGGTATCAAAACGTTTTCACCTTTGTACTTTCCTTTAAGTATTGTTGCTTCGACGACGTTATTCATCAGGTTTTTTACCGCAAGCCGGGTACCATTACAAAGACGTGGTTGGTTTATGTTTCGTAACATTATGATTACCGACCCGACTTTCAGATGGAGATTGTGAGGCGGTAATTCCAGCGAGCTTAAAAACTCTGTTGGATAGTTGACGATATCATCTTGGGAAGTAACAGAATCAACCGATTTGTACGTCATCAATTCAGCAGTTATTTCAGATTGAATCTTAAAATTTAATTCGTCGACATCAATGTTTTTCGCAGCCAATATAGCACGTTCGCTCAACCAATCATGATTTTTGTAATTTTGTTCAATGTTTGGAAAAACCTTTCGTATGAGTTCGGATTTTGATTCGGTGAACTGGCAGAAAGCGACGGGAAATTGAATACAGTCGGTTGAAATGTCAGGCAAGATTTTGCCGTTGCCAATGTCCAGCAATTGTTTTGAAAATACTTCTCCAGATTGATCGTTCTGCAGCTCGACACGCATGTTCACAGTCAATTTAAGTGTCTTGACGTGTTTCCACAAAACGGACGAGTTGATCGTGGAATCACTGGCAATGTTTGACGAAAATCACCTGTCAACAGAATCATTGCAACACCAAACAGGTTTTGATTGTTTTGTAAATCTTGCATCGTTTTATCTAATGCTTCCAAAGACTTTTTATGCGCCATTGTACACTCATCTCAAACTATCAGTTTGCTTTGTTGCAAAACTTTGGCCATCGCACTGTTCTTGGAAATGTTGCATTTTGGATTTTCATTGATTTGCACATTCAAGGGCAACTTGAGTGCTGAATGAGCAGTTCGACCGCCTTCCAACAACGTAGCTGCAATTCCTGATGAAGCAAGTGCAAGTGCAACATCATTCTGTGAGCGTATCGTTGCTAAAATCAACGCGAGCAAAAAAGTTTTTCCAGTTCCACCGGGAGCGTCAAAAAAAAAAAATCCCTCCAGTTCCACCGTTCACATTTTTCATAAGAGTGTTATACGCATATTTTTGTTGTCGATTCAACACTGGAATGCTCGTTCGAACTAATTCCCTCAAGGCATCGCAATCGTATTGCTTTTCGCGTCGCAACTCGAAATTGAATGCGTCGTGCATCGTACGATTGGGAGCTGCAATGCCTAAATCAGATAATACCTTGTTCGACATCATCAAGCATATGTCCTCAATTAATATCAAAGCCTCGTTGTAAATTTCCTCACTCAGTTGCAAATTTTTATTTGATGTTCTAATACGCATCTGATGCAAAATATCATCACACATGGCATCTTTGTATTTGCTCCACAAATCAGTCGGTTTGGATGGGAAGCATGTCGAGATAATTATCGAAAACAGTGTTCGTATTTGATGAGGATTTGATGAAAGCACAGCATCTCCGAGGGTGTATATCCAATGAGTGTAATTTTCTAACAATCCTAAACGTTGACACGCTTCTCTAAATGTGTCACACAGTTCACCATTTATAGTTCGCAAATCTTGGAATGATGTTGGGCCATTAACGTTGACTAACAGCAAACGTAAATAGAAGTACTCATCGTTTTTTGGATGGACTGTGTAAATGCGACCTAATGCGTCGGTGGAAAATAAATTGTTGTAACCTGGAACTGGATTTCCTTGTTTCCGCCGTTGAAATTTCTTTGACGATTGATTCCAAGTATAATACCTTGGAATTTCGGAGTATAGCAACGTCCGGGCAAATTCATCATTGTGGAGCATAGATAATAGATTTTTAATTTGTGGTTTGTATGGGAGGTACCACGCCCCTTTGTCCACCCATATTTGTAGCAGCACTGGAAACATTTACTACAAACATTTAAAAAAAGAATTAGCCAAATCGGTGTAGCCGTTTTACAATTTTAGATAAATCGAAAAAAGTGGGCGTAAAAGTGGGCGTGGTAAATTTTTCTTCCCATAAGAACCTAAGTTGGACTACGACGAACATTTAAAAAAAAAATTATTCAATTCGGTCCAGCCGCTCTCAACTGATGTCCTTACCAACGAACGGCATTTGATTTTTATTTATATAGATAACTACAATTAAAGAAATGTGACCAGATGCATGGTGAAACGTGAGACCTCTTAAGTCCATATTTTCTTTTTTAAATTTTCAACGTGGGTTTCTATTTGTGATAGTTCTTGTATGTTTTATATTGTCTTGATTTGGTACTTCAGGTTGATTCTGTTCTAATGGGCATATCTTTTGAATTGGTGTTTTGAAACATCCATTTTGTGCTTTAACAGTAACAACTCTCACAATAACATCGCTTCCCGGATGTATTTCAGTTATTTTCCCCAATGGCCAGGATGCTAGATGTGTGTCTTCGTTCTTTAACATAAAAACGTCGCCAATTTCAAGATTATGTAATGTTTTTTTTTTCCATTTAGTTCTTTGTTGCAATGTTGACAAGTACTCGACCTTCCATTGGTTCCAGAAATTTGTTTAAAGTTGTTGAAGCAATTTCCATCTATCCAAGCAGTTGATTTTGTGGTCATCATATCCTTCTATTAAAGGACGATCAATCAAAAAATGACCTGGTGTCAAGGTTTCAATAGCATCGGGAGTATTGCCGAGCCTTTCTAGTGCCGTAAGAAATACCTCCGTTGTTAAACTGCTGACAGCTTCCAAATTAACAGCTTTTGTTGACATACGAGGTGTGATCAAATTTCATGAGTTACGTATATTCGATTTTCGCATTTCTTTTTTGTTATGTTGGTACACATGTCTGTTATACATATGTATATGTTGACAATATCAGCCATTTTGGATTGTCAGTTTGTTTTTGACAGATAAAAAGGTTAATCGTGTTTTGGTGTGATCTTCGACTTTTTTACTATTCAAAAAAATGGACAAAAGAAACTGTATTAAGTTTTGTGGAAAAAAATGAAATTAAATGTGCAAGGACATTTGAAATGTTGACTGTGGCGTTTGGCGAGTCTAAGGAAGGCCGAGAAGATGTCAATGACGATGCTCGTCCTGGACCGAAAAAAGCACATCAATTATGGCCAAATGTGAAGGTTTTGCTCACTGTTTTCTTCGATTGCAATGGCGTGGTGCATCATGAATTCTTGCCACAAGGTAATACGGTCAATAAGGAATGCTACCTTGAAGTTATGCGCCACAGAATTGTGGAAAAACCAACCATGAATTTTACACCATGAGAACACACCAGCTCACACATCGGTGTTTGTGCGTGAGTTTTTGTCCAAAAACAAAAGCGCAAGCATGCCTCGACCACCGTATTCACCCGGTGACTTTTTTGTCTTCCCAAAACTAAAGACACCGATGAAAGGAAAGCATTTTGCTGCGATTGAGGAGATAAAAGAAAAATCGAAACAGGAGCTGTTGGCGATACCAAAACGCGCATTTTAGAAGTGTTTCGAGGATTAGTAGAAACGCTGGTACAAGTGTATTATATCTGAGGGGGATTACTTTGAAGGGGGCAATACAGTTATTGATGAATAAACAAATACTTTTTGGAAAAAATTGATCACACCTCGTACATATAAATACTGCAATATAGCCTTTGAATGACCTCTGTCCTCTTCCATTTAAACATGTCAGTTCACCGGATCGGAATGAATTTGTGCCGACTGAATAGACCCACGGTTTAAGAAGAGCAAGAAGTAAGAAGAGCAAACGTTTCAACCAATGTTAAACATTAGCGAGAGGGTGTAAATAGTGTAGATTAGGTGGGTAAGTTAGGCATTTTTGATAAAAAAAAGTATTTCATTGTAAATTTGTCTAAGTGCTCTAGTAAAAAGATCATATTATGCCTTCATTCATAAGAAAATCAGGTATGTTCCAAAAAAGTAGTGGAATTAAAGTAAAATACGATTTGAAAAATTAACGTTTCGTTTTGGTTGTTCTGGAAATGAAGTGGTTTGTTGTTTCATTTTGTCATATGAAATGAAGTTCGAAAACAGAAGTTGTAAACAGCTGATATTGACTTGAAAATAAAATGTAGTTATTAAAACTACTATTTGTGATTTTTTGTGCATAAAATTAAAAGATAAATAAATAATAAGGACAAATAAATAAACAAAGGATAAATAATGAATGCGGTGTTAGTGTCCACTATATACCAAACCAATGAATACGCACGAGCAAAATTACAAAGGCGAATTTTGCGGGATCACTCAAATCCGCTGGATATGGGCGACGCTACATAAGTACACACACATGTACAGATGTACTTAAGTACATTCAATATACTTTTAATAAAAACTATTAGGTTTTTACTAAATTATCGCATCAACAAAGATGCATTTCGTAACATTTTACATTGCATAAAATTGAGACTGCCCAAGTCATCCATTCCGGCAGAACTACAGCTTGCTGCCACATTAAGATTTTTAGCAGAAGGAGGATTTCAACGAGGGGTCGGAAAGGACACTAATGTGGTCTTAGCACGGAGCACCACCTGCAAAATTTTAAATCGAGTGCTTATCGTTCTAGAAAAATATATTTGTCCTATGTGGATTAAATTGAAAATGACAGTTAATGAACAAAATTTGTCTAAGCGCCACTTCGTGCAAAAATTTTGTATTCCCGGTGTAGTAGGATGCATTGATGGAACTCACGTGGAAATTACTAAGCCGCAAAAAGATTCCACAATTCTTCCAATTTTACATGGTTCCCTTTTTCCAGGTGTGGATTGTTTTGCATAAAACGTAGCATTATTGCATCCTGCATTGTATTCTTGTGTTTTCCTCTTCAAATAAGGAAAATTTTTATTCAACCAAAGGAATCTGACCACTTTTACTTATTATACTTACATGTTTACTTGCAAAAATTTTTGTTTCACAATAAAATGTCAAAGTATTTTTAAATCACTTCTTTTTGCCTAAAAGTAGTTTCTACAACAATGCAATTCACTACGATTTGATGTTCGAAAACAAAACAGAAATGAAAAGTAAAAAGTAAAATTCAGAATACCCAAGTGTCAAATTGAAGTGATTTCAAACTACTTTTACTTCAAAGCAGAATCTGGATCATACCTGAATGTTGCGAAGTAATAATTTTCGAATCCATTGCGCAAGTAATTTTTACTTGATTCGTGGGATTTTCTGTGTATTTGGTATTTGAAACTGAGATATTCTATGAATTTGAAATTTATCGCTGGTTACGCCATTCCGGGTAATTGATATATTTTTCCTGATTTTGCCGGAAATTAAAAAGTCCGTGAAATTAAAAATCGTATTTTCCCTAATACGTATTTTTTCCAAATTGTACAATTTTGTAGTACAAATTTTTAAAATCCTTCGACTAAAACTCTAGCTGGAATACTTTCCTCTATTTCAAATTTCTGTAATTAAGAATAAATTGGTTTGATCAATATAAAACTATGACAGTCTGTTCTTTACCTTTTATAGTACCCACCTACTTACCCAGGCTTTTAATACAAATTTCAGAAATTATTTCGTTCATCTGACTACAATTTCTCTACTAGTATCGATTAATTTTTCATATCATATTTAAGAATGGCTGCAATGACATATTGATATTGACCAGTGTCAGTGTACAAATATATATCAATTTTGGTCATGTGTTGCACTGACCAAGGGAACTTTAAGCGGCGTTCACAAAGTTGACAATACATTTTTAATTTTGTTTATCCCTCATTTGTGTAAAAAACACTGTAATTAGACAATAGTATTTCATTAATTCACACATTTTGACAATATTCAAAAAGTTTAAAGTAACAGCCAATTATATACAAATTTGGTTTCTTCGATTCCGTTCCGGTAATTCTGGGGGGCCAAATGTCGAAAATGTGAACAAAATAATGGAAATCGTCAATTTCGACCGTCATGTAAGCACTGAAATAAAATTGCGCAAAAAACTTTACAAAAGCGCTTTCATAAATCGTGACTCGGCTCTCAAAGCTTATTTGGGATGTTCTTATGCATTCAACTTATAGTCCGAACCAAGTGGTCATTATTAAATGATTGGCGCCTGTTTCTATTCATGACGAATGATTTCGCCGATGTCAAATTACCTCAAGAGATGATTGTAAAAACCGACTATCCTAGTTTTTTTGGTAACAGCGGCAAAGGTTTCCATGAGAGAGGCATAATGGTATTACGTTCAAAATGGCAACCAATTGCACACAATTTTTGGTCCAACTTGGATAATTCTAACCATCCTAAATAAAACCTTCAATGTCATGTATAAATAATAATTTTTTTTTACCACACTTTATATATCGTAGGCAGTCGAAGTAGTCGCCTTGGTAATCATGACGATATTTGTTATTTTTTTGCAAGTATTATAAATCTTGCTAAACTATTACCGGTACTTCTACCTACTTTTACTTAAAAATGATGAAAAATGACCTTTTTGTCAGTAATATATGCGGAAAATGTTAATATTTTCCATAGGAATAGAATATTCGTTGATTGTTTCACATAACTAAATACATACAGTTTTTTCGACCCAGAGTTAAAGTGTTACGCCAAGTTTGTTTCCAGTGTTACTTCTATTTATTCAAAAAATACGACAGGCGAGATTTTTAAGGATATGCATTTTTGAAATGACGACTCTTGAGAAAGAAGAAAACTAAAAATGTAATTGTCAAAAATTTCATTGCCAAATACAAAAGTTAATGCAATTTCTGTGCTTTTCTTGTATTGTAAAAATCACCAAAACAACTTTATATGTCATACAAAACAAAGCATAGTTGAAATGCAATGACACTGGTAACAATATTGTGAAATTTGGATTATACGACGGCCTCACTTGTAATCGTCATTTTGGCATTTGAGAATAACGCTGAAAAAATTATGCTAAATGATGGCAAAAGTTATCATCCCAGTAATCACCTGATTTCCATAAACTATACTTTAATGTGTTATATAGGCTGTTAGCCAATATACGTCTATGTCCAACAGATACTCACAATAAAAGAAAAATGAATAGAATCAATCTTCTTCTTATCATCCTGAGTGGGATTTGAACTCAAGACACTCCTATTTATACCTTATATTGAACTTTTAGATTTTGGGTAAATAAGGTTTCAAGGAGGCATTGCTTTTTGCTAAATTCGATTCTGCCAACTATCTTGGCGATGTCAGGCGTTAATGATTTTATATATTTGGCACATAATATCGACAATATTGGCACTAATTTCTTACTTACTTACTTAGACCTAGACTAGATGAGGTATTTTTACCTATCACATGCCACATAGACTTTCTTCGCCTCTTCTCAAATTCTTCACATCAAGATTTGACTTTCAATAGGAATTTTAGTCGTCCGCTTTTACGTTGTACATCGAGTTCGTTGCGCAATGTTTTCCTTCCTGTAGCATATAGGTACAGCCGTACATCTTTACCCAGCAATCATGAAATCACTTGTCATTACATCTTGTATGACATCTGTTAGCAAGCAATGCTACTCTTCTCATACCAAGGCCAGCTTCTTAACGGCGCACACTTTGGTGATTCACAAATCTTGCTAGAAAAAATTAAAAAAAAAATGTCTGGCAACATTCCTTCTGATCGCTTAATGAGCGTCTCAATACAGTAGGTAACTGTAATTCAGTTTTTGTTTGCTTGTTTTTAGCTCTGATTAGGAAAATTCAGATTTCAAAGAGAAGCGTATTATTTGTATGACTACGGTGATTTCATTGTCATAATTTTTATTTATTATTATTAAGCTTTATTTCAAGAAAATATATTACAATTTTCATTTAAATATTTCAATTGTAAGTATTAAAAAAATTTTTTTTTGTGAGAACTTCAGAAAGTGCAAAAAATAAAATATTTCCTTTGTTCAAGTAGAGTTAAAACAGTTTATTCCGAGTAGTTCCGGTGTAAATCTATAGTTTGGTTAATCGTTCAATCGCTTTAAGGTAAATCAAAAACATCTTGCGCATTTTTGCGACTGCCATACATATTTTTCACTTTTCCAGTATGGCTCTTTCCAGAAAGGACATTTTTGAAGAATGGATAAAAACTCCCAAAATACATCGCAAAGATACACCTTATTGACATTAATAATGGTTAGATATGGTCTTCAAGATATACCAGAAGACGTGAAAAGTATTATTAAGGTAAACATAAATATCTTTTGTTTTTAGCTAGCCGAAAAATGAATAAAAAGTAAAAGACATCGTGACCGTTTCTTAACATCAAATTCAATTTGGCTTGATGAACCGTATACATATACCTATATATTGCCTAAAAGTGTACAACCGAAAAGTTGTAAAAAAGCTGGGAGAAAACCGACAAATTTTGATGACCGTAGTGAAAAATCGAAAAAAAGAAAAATCCAAAACCTTTTAGATTCAACTGACCATCGAGAAATTATTAAAGCTGGTGGGCAAGTGTTTCGCAAAATGAGAAAACGAGATTCAGCCAGTCTTGTGAAAGATCTATTGGAAGCTTTATCCAGTAAAGGTACGGAAGTGAAAAAGATATGCAAGATATTTAGCTCTGAGCCTTTGGGGAGCCTTTCTCCCTACGAAGCCTTATCTTTAATGGTTGATGCTAATTTGTCGAAACATCAATACGATGTTATTCAGATAAAACTCAACACAAAATGCAAAAATCTTTCGCCCTCCTGCACTAATGTTTAAAACGCCAACAAAAAATGTTATCCAGTTGAAACAGAAATCACTGAGATGCATGCAAAAAGTTCACTCCAGTCATTGGTGAATCATACCATTCAAAGGCTTCGTTTGGCTCAAAAAGAAGTTTTACTCGTTATTAATGAACTGAAAGCTGATGCAAATCGTCTTAATATTTTGATAAAATGGCGATGAGATGACGCTTAGCAAAAGTAGTATAAACAGAAGTTTTCGTCGGAGGAGGGTCATACAGACGAAAGTTTATTTAGTATCTCAATGGTTCCTACTCAAATGAATTTTAGTTCTATACAAAGAAAAATAATTGTATGACAAAATCCTGCATCTTCATCTACAAGATACTGTCGTCCAAGTTCGTTTTAGCCAAAGAGTCCACTGAGTTAATTTCTCAAGAAGTTAGTTTAATACATGAAAGCAAGAAATCAAAGATTTGTCTCCAACTCTCATCACAAATGGTGAACAAAGTTTTCTTGTTGAGTCTACTTTTATGCTTACTATGATAGCCGGTAAAATTTGTACAGCACTATCATCTCTAACTTCTTCTCAAACATGTTTCATATGTGGAGCGAAACCGAGTAAACTAAATAAACCTTCTGTGATCTTAAACAAAAATGTCGATGAACGATCTTTAACTTTCGGAATGTCTCCGCTACATTCATGGATCCGTTTTATGGAGTGTGTATTACACGTAGCATATAAGCTTCCTATAGTGAACTGACAAGCTCGAGGAACGGAAAATAAAGCAAAAGTGGCTGAAGAATAAAAATAGATTCAACAGAGATTTTGAAATGAGATGGGGTTGCTTGAAGATATGCCAATACAACAAGGAGGTAACACGAAGATGGCAATACTGCTAGACGGTTTTTTAGAGCCGCAGAAAAGAGTTCATAAATCACTGGTGTCAATAAAGAATTAATTGAACGGTTTCATACTATTTTGGAAACTTTAGGTATTGGTTACCCTATTGATGAAAATGCTTTTGAAAGTTTTATTATTGTCACACGAAATTTATACTTAAACGAATACCCATAGTATATTATGCCAGTTAGCGTCCGTAAAATCCTTTTTCATGGAAAAGATATTATAAGATCTTGCATTCTTCCTATAGGACAGCTGTCAGAAGAAGCTCAAGAAGCAAGAAATAAGGATACGAGCAAATCGAGAATAGACACAAATACAGATCTTTCCAATCGGCTATTAATTTCTTCAGATCCTTTTATCGCAAGTTTGCGTCACACTCCCTTTCGAATTCGAAGTTTGATAACAAAAGAAGTTCTTTCATTATTATCTGTTGATGCTTTCGAGGAAGAAGAATCTTTTAACGATGCATATGAAATTGACTAAATTAAAATCTCTATGTGCATTTATGTGCTTTATCTGTATTATTAATGTAATAGAGCAAAAACAAGTGAATAAAACCATTACTATTAAATATTTATTAAAAATATTAAAATTACTTTAGTACTAAAAATGACTGAAAAATAACATCCGACTCTTTACATAAAAACTCACCTAATAATTTTATTATATGATTAATTAGTTGTATTCAACGTAAATATTAGTATATATGTAACTACAAATAATCTCAGAGCATGTAATTAAGGAACCAATCTTTTATCTTAAAAATATATTATTTGTTGACAGTGTGAAGTATTTACTTTTCATTTTACTAAAAACTTGTTTTCTAAAAAAAATTTGATTTTTTACAATCATTTATACATTTGAACTCATGTTTTGTTTAATACATAAGTGAGAAGTGAACCCTACGCAATTTATTAATTTTGTCCAGTTAGATTTGTGATCTACCACACTGTGTGGCGGCAGTACACAAATTCATTCACTACTTCAAAGCTGTAGTTGGCAACGTTCACGCAGCATCCCAGACAAGTAGACCCTTTGACCCATTTTTGCAGACTCCTTTTCAATGCTAGAAAGACTGCAATAACATATCGCAACTTTCACCCAATTCTGAATACGAATATATCATAAATATATGCTAGGAATATATGAACTTTGTTGAAGATAGCTCCAGTTTTGTTTGTCGATTTGTTTGTTCATTTCTTGATTGGTTTCCAATGACTCACTAGGACTTTTGCCTATGGTTGCAGGAAATTCCACAAAGATGGACAACATTTAGGGAAATACTAGCCCAGTTTGGTATTTTCCTAAATGTTATGATGAATGTTGGTTTCATATACATCTTTTCGTAGTACAATATCGAAGGCAGATTTATAGTAGAGGAAAATTAAGTTTGTAGAGAAGATCCAGATCAGATATATTACTCACAATGGACAACACCATATAAATATCTTTTACGTACACATAAAGGGTGATTTTTTAATCGTAGTTTTTTTTTAAATCGAATAAAACACTCAAATTTGCTTCATATATTAAAATATTTATTGGAATCAATAAATTGGCCTTTGCCATTTACGTTTCAAAATGTCCATTCGGAAGGTTAAATTTTTCGAGCATTTCGGCCTGTATTCTACAAATAACGCGTGTTATGTTATCCTGTGAGGCTTCAATAATGTTCGGATTGTCCACATAGACTAACGACTTGGCACAACCCCACAACAAATAATCAAGAGGCGTTAACTCACAAGATCTTAGGGGCCAACTCACAAGGCCACATCGAGAGATAACCTGCTCACCAAATTCATCCCTCAACATATCCATTGCTTCACGAGCAGTGTGACATGTTGCACCGTCCTGATGAAACCACATGTCAACCAAGTTCAACTCAGCCAACTGGGACAGAAAAAAATTCTTTGTGGTTGAGTAGCACATGCCCAATCGCTGAGAACGGCAACGAATTAACATATCATGATCGTCATTAACACTGGTCGCTACGGCTGCAATATTTTCTTCGGTATGCACGGCTGCAATATTTTTTTCGGTACGCACTCTATACATGCGAATCGATGGTTTTATGTCCAGCAAAGTAAATTTGGTGCGAAATTTGGAGATGACAGCACGAATTGTTGATTCAGCAGGTCGATTATGACGATCATAAAATGGTCGTATTAAACGATGCACATTTGTGACAGAGCACGAATTTTGATAATAAATTTCAACGATTTGTAATTGTTGCTCGTCTTTCCTTGATGAAATGGCAGAGTATGCTGTGAACTCTTCACTTTGACAGATGACGTTTGGATGCCAACCAGTGCTGCCAACCTGAAAAACTTAAATCTTAAAAAATCATCCTGTACTTCGACCGGCTTTCCTGAACGCAATATGCACTATACTTAGACTTCAGTTATTAGCCATGCTTTCTTGGGAACAAATGGTATTTAAAAGCTGGTGCATGCTCATTATCGGCACATTACCATCAGTTTAGAAGCTCTGGTGCAGGCCATTAGCAACCATAACTTTATTTTTCTCAAGTCGTGATAATACTCTTCTAATCTCTTTGTGATTAGTCCCCGTCGGCAATATGTATGATTTCATCACTTCTGCTGCCATCTTGTACAAGCAACACTCTATACCATAACATTTTCTTTATACCTTTTGGTGGAATATTTTGCCCTCACGTGTAGTCTGTAATGTACAGGGAAGTTATTATAAAGATTATGTTCGAAATTATTTAATATTACTCAGACGAAGCTAAAGCAATATATTAATTTTCCATGCGTACGTTTTTTATAGATTTTTAAACAGTTCAGGAGAAGATAGGAAGGACTAATTGGATCCATTAATGCCACGAGCAAGCAGTCGGATGGAGGGTTCATGTCCACTTACTTCTCTCTTACACGTCGTTCCCTGCTACATAAATATTATTTTAGACGTCCTAGTTTATTTGTTATACTCCGGAATATTTTTTAAAGTTGAATAATGATAGTTTGATTCAATAGACACATCTTAGTTTGTTTCCTAGATATCATGGAAGACTATAGCCTCATAACCCGCCCTACCTATAGCTTTAGTGACGACTAATTTTGGACTAAAGCCCCACATTTGGCCTTACCTCACCCTTCTAATCCATCACGTAAGGAAATCAAACATGATAAGATTCGTAATAATATAAAGGCATTACACTGTAGGCGAACTTAAATAACTATTGGCTGATCTTCATTATGATATCCAAATTAATATAAGTAACAAATAATTTCATTTCATTATCAAGATTTCTATAGAAAACACACGGAGTTACATATTGTATGATCATAAAATCTCGGGAGCGTTAATTGTTTCTTATAACGATTTAGAAGAGTATATGCAAATAAACGACGTATAATTACAATGCATGTTTTTGTAACTCACCCAAACAGTTACATGTAGTTGTATGTATGTATGTCGGAATGTGTAAAATGCTGCAGCAGAACGATGAGGCCTCTCGATATGCTGAAGTTTGATGACGACTAGATGGCAATGGAAAAATTATCATACAAAGTTTGTTTGCATATTGAAAGTACTTAATTAGTTATAATAACTCAAGTTAACAAATACAGGGTTATGCAACTTCAAAAACTAATTTAGTTGCTAATGGAAAGTTGTCTTCAACATATGGAGAAATTAATTCCTGTCCCTTTACTATAAAAAAAATTTTAAATTAGGAGATTTCAGCATATAACTAAAACACTGTAAGAAAGATCGTCTTACATTATTATTTAAAATTTGTTCTTGTAATTTATGAAAGAAAAATAAAATGTTTTATAACAAGTAGACTCTAAATTTTCTTTCATAGATGGAACAATTTAACTTTTAGAACAATTTAAAGCCTTTGGAATTGATTTTTTTTCTATTGTCTAATTTACCGAAAATAATTTTAAGAAGATCGCAAGAGGAACACGTTGATGGATTGTACTCTCACTCTAGGTGGGTAGTTGCTTGAAGTAGAGTACCGGCTCTTCGTGTGGTAGTGGTCCGGTAAACGAAATGTTGATGATACACTGTGTGCTCTCAATAAGGAACATTGTTTTGGAAATTATTTGTTCTGGTACTGTATTAGGGAAATATTGGGTTGACGGAGAACTTCTTCGGACTTCTGTGCGTTCAGGTTACATAATATTGATTTCGTAATATACGTGTGCTGATTCCGCACGCATTGAGGTTATAGAAAAGCACGAGTTTGGTCATCTATATAGTAGTTTATGGTCCGCTTCTTTGCGATAATTCTACGTAATATTACGGGTATTACACAACCAATGTTGAGGCACGAAATAGCTTTGGACAATTTTTCACAGTACGACGCGTAATAACCTTTTCGAAATTAATATGGTTATTAAAACACTTACGATTCCTTTCAATAGATAACTTACCACCTAATCTATGAAACTATAGTTTTATTTTATTTTATTTTTTTTTTGGAGTCGGCGTTTAATTAGAAGCTTGCAGTAGTCTTTACTTCATTTACAATTTTACCTAATTTACCTATAACTGTCCACAACTAGCTGAGAGGTAAATTACTTGAAGAGGTCCGACTTATTCGGGGGTAAATTACAAAAGATTCGCCGTTTGACATCGGCGAATCGCTTCAAGAAAGTTCAGTTAGTTACGTTCGTGAATGTGTACGTAGGTAATTTTTTGTCACTGTCAACTATCGGAAATTATCGATAATGGTCGACTCTACACCGTTTCTTATTGCTGTCCGAAAACTCAATTAATTTAAACTTAAGTAGTGCTTATATCGAAACCAATAAGTATATTATCGGTTAATGACTATATCAATTACAAGTTCTGTTTACACTGCGGTATACCAGTTATCGAATATGTTCTCTAAAGTCAGCGAAGACACAAACCAATATACTCTGGTAGGGTTTGGTTTGAAATAGACGAAATAAGCGATCACTACAAGTCTTTGTCGGATGCTCCGCTTTCTATACCAAATTACGGTCTTCCGACAGTGGCTATCGAATGCGCAACATGTTGGAACAGTGTGTCAGGAACATGCGGATTAGTGGCCTTTGCTGCAACCAAGTTGTGATCCGAGTCTATATTACCATCATGGCTCATATACACCTTCCTTAACACTGACGTCTGTTACCATGCAATCGATCTCGTTTTTTCGTGTAATAATCAGGACAGCTAAGACATTTTGTGCATATCTTTGTTTGAAAATCTGGTTCTACTTACAATCATGTTATGGGCCGCGGCGGTGGTAAGACTGAAAATTTCGACTGAATTTTTCAAATCTCCATTTCCTATTTTGGCATTAAAATTTCCCGGAATAATTTGAATGTCGTTGCCAGAACAGCGGTAGTGTCCTCATTTTATTCACATGTGGTCTCGTCGTAGTTCGTACTTTTCTGCAGTGTGGATTTAAAAATTTTAGCATTTGGCCCATCCCATCTCTTGGATGGTGGTGATTTCTGCTCTATATTTGTCAAGTATTAACGTTCTGGAGATATATCCCTGAAACACTATCTTTATAAGGTATGCGGGAATCATCCACATGTAATGAGTTCCGTGCGTGAAAAGGTTTCATACAAAACCTATGTGTTTTTTGGCTATGTATGACCCACGTATTTCGGGAATTTTATGATCCCACGATAGCAATTGTCTGTTATTTATTTATTAGGTTAAAATGATATTTTTTCCTATTTTAATAAATTTCATATACAGCGAAATAAATTTTTTGGTGAAAACATCATAAAAAATAACCTTTTTTCCCATATTTTTGCAATTTTCATGCACTGGATGCAATTTTTTTGGGTCGGTCTATTTGAGGGGATTTTTGCTCTTGTTTAGATCTACAACTTTGCTGAAGACAAAAAATGGGTATCCATAAAAAAAAATTTCGATGTCTTGGGGCCAAGTCCTTTGGGGGTTTTTTTAGTTTCGGTATATACTTCAAAAATATCCGGGTTCCAAGGTGGCACCAGACGATGACCTTCAAAATGTTGCACTGTGTTATTTTTATATATTACTAGAGGCAGTATTCACAGCTTAGATCCTTCAAACATTTTCCTTTGATAATTACAAACAATAAAAATATTTGTGTTGATAGCAAAGATATGCTCGCTCACGGTAACAGAACTTCTGCGAGAAGCGTGATATTCCATACTCATCTACGTCAAAAATTAGAAAAATGCAATGTACGAATTGTTTTCAGTTTATGAAATGATTTTGTAAATGAAACCTTAATCTGCATGAAGCTTGCAAAAAGCAAAAATGAACTGCTTCCACCACCCCATATTGCGCGGATAAGTTAAAACATTATCTGGCCAAATTCGAACATCAAATCAAATGTCGCGTCTATCAATTATTAACGCAGAAATGGCAAACAAATGAAAAATATTTTAAAATCATACTAAATCACATCATACAAAACATTTTTCTTATATTAGATACTAGCGAACCCGGCGAACTTCGACTCGCCACAATTTAACGCCTTCAGATAAACTCCCGAGTAATAATAAAAAACAGATAGCTCAAATTTCAATGTGATTTTTTTGAATGGAATCGAAATCAGTAGAGAGCATTATGATAAACAATATTTTTTGATTTGTTTTCCGGCGCAAAAACAAACAACGAAGACGGTTGTCCCCAACACGCGAACTGGCAACGTAGAGCTGACCGTACGAAAAACAGGGAGATTAATCCCACAGACTTCCAACGATTGGCCTTGCGATTTATTGATTGTCATCGCAAAAGCTAATCGAATGGGGAACTGAATCCTCTTGAATTGGCATGGAAGATCAGTTGGAGTTATCGAAATTCGTGGGATAAGGACTTCCTCTCCTTTGAATTTGTCCTTGATGATCGTCGCTTGAATCACATTGTTCATCAGTTTCTTGATGGACAATTGCGTACCATTGCACAATTTCGGAGGATTCAGATTCCGCAACATGGGTATGATCGATCCTACCTTCAGCTGTAAATTATGCGGCGGAGTTCCTGGCACATCAAGCGAGTTCAAAAATTCCTTCAGATAGTTTGTCGCTTCATCCTCGTCGGTCACTCTGTCAATAGATTTGTACGAATACAGTTTTCCAGCGATTTGACTTTGAATAACTAAATTCAAGCTATCGACGTCCTTACTCTTAGCTGCTGTTATTGCCAGTTCACTAATCCAATCGAGATTTTTATAATGCCGGGGAACACTTCGGTGATGAGTTCCTCCTTCGACAATGTGATGTGGTGATTGTGCAACGCGAACTTGTGCAATATGGACAGGTATCCATTCATTTTGTTCAGCGCGTTCCTCTTGCTTTTAATTATCACAAACATTCTGACTAATTATTGCACGACATGTACGACGTCCAAGGTTTGATCGTCTAATAGGTGGAATTAGTCAAGCAAATAACTCTCCTTGAAATAGAATAAAGTCTTTGTTGACTAATCCTATTAAAAAGAAAATTATTTAAAAAAAAACTTACGAAATGAATGTATCGCAATAAGTGCCTGCAATCCAATAAGATGACCTAACTTTTTATACTCAAACTTATTTTCTGAAAAAATTATTGAATTGATAAATATTGCACTGAATTTCAATTGATCGTACTGTTTGTACTATTTACTGATGTGATATGCGATATGTGAGTATCCGAAATCAGTGTAATAATAGGTAAAACTCGAATCAATTGCAGCAGGAAATATAGCACATTTGTTTAATAGAAAATGACAATGCGAAAAATGCACCTGTCAAATTGCGCTCAGCCTAAGTTAACGTATAACGCCATCTACGGGGTTGTGGCATTAAACGCAGCGCAGCGCCATCTGTTATTTATCTCGTTAACTTCTCCACCCAAAATTCACGCAAAACATATTTTATCACAATAAATTTCATAATTTTCAGAAATTTACAACGAATTTTACAACTTTACACAGTCAAAAATCAAACAAATTGAAAATTTTCCGGAATTTTCCGAGTTTTCCACTAACAGTTTTCTATTTTGCCATTCGAAAAGCCATTCCGGAACAATTGCACACAAAATTCCATACAAAAAAATCCATTTTCGATTTTTTCAATTTTCCCACTTTTCCGGAGGGTTTCCCCAAAATTTTCTTTCGTAAGAACCTTCTCCAGGCAATTACGAACAACTGAGAAAAAATTTGAGCCAAATCGGCCCAACCGTTCTCAATTAATGAATTACTATACATTTTTCTCACCATTTAGCTTGATCTTCATGTAACTGAATTAATCGGGATTCTAATATCCGTTCGCTGTTCCTCTCAATACGATTTGGTTGATGTTCAGGACTTTCAATCACTCGAGAATTTCTTGATCTTGTAGCCGTACGGCCTCTGCGACCTATGTTCCTACGTCTGATTGGCGGCATCTCACTCACTTATTATGAAAGTTAATTGAAAACAAAATCAATACTATAATCTAACACTGTTTCTGACCGAAATTCATTTTTATATGTATATAAGAGAAAAGAGAAGAAAAGAAAATGTTCTTCGTTTTTTCTTATAAAAAAAGTTATTGCTGAAATTATACTCACCAACACCTATATTATATTGCACAAAAAATTTGAGCGCACGGTTAATTGTATTTTAAAATTTTCACTTTTTGCAGCAAACACAATACCACTGAATAAGGCTCGTAAACAATTTTCACAAATAGCACTAATTAGGAACTTTTTAAATTCGATTTTTCGATTTTGCATATGTTTTCTTTTATTAACCCAAAAAATCTTACAACTAATACAGAGATAAAAACATGAAAACTCCTTAAAACTAAACAACAAATTTTCGATATACTATGTATTTTTCCGAAATTATAAAATTAAACTATGTTTTTATCAAAAAACAAAGGCGCGAGGCTATGCCTCGCCCCGTCAGCTAATACAAAATTAATGTAGAAATGAAAATATCTTAGCCTAAAAAATTTATAAAAGAGGCCCATTATTACTATTTATTTATTTTTTTTTATTTTTTTTTTTTTGTATAAAAATTTTTGTCTTAAAGCTAAAAACGTAAAACTAAAGACTTAAAAACGAACTAAAATCTAAACTTAAAAACTAAAAATTACATGCACTAGCATGTATATCTAGGACCGCAGACATGCGTATATACTATTGAGTAGTGTTATACACCGTATTGTCAAGGTCCATAGGAACTTTTTAAAGTTTAAGCTTAGGCTAAGTAAAAAAATTGAGAAGTGAAAAGAAGGCAACATGATTGACAAAGTTAGGTGTTTGAGTTTCTCCTAAAAGTTTCTCATACATAGAAAAATGAGAAGTGAAATAAAGTCAGTATATGAAAAACTTAAATTTTCCTATAACAGGATCAGAAATAATGGTTTTTTTTAATTTTTGATTTCTTCGGGTGGTACCACGCCTATTTGTCCAATCCCGCCCATATTTGCAGCAGAACTTACAATATGTAAACCAAACTTATATACCAAATTTTGTTCACATATTGTTAGCCGGAGCAGAAATAATGGATTTTTAATTTGTGGTTTGTATGAGAGGTACCACGCCCCTTCGTCCAATCCCGCCCATATTTGCAGCAGAAGCTACAATATGTGCAACAAACTTATATACCAAATTTTGTTCAAATACCGTTAGCAGGAGCAGAAATAATGGATTTTTAATTTGTGGTTTGTATGAGAGGTACCACGTCCCTTCGTCCAATCCCGCCCATATTTGCAGCAGAAGCTACAATATGTGCAACAAACTTATATACCAAATTTTGTTCAAATACCATTAGCAGGAGCAGAAATAATGGATTTTTAATTTGTGGTTTGTATGGGAGGTA
>JAHXMU010000599.1:399628-421700 GCA_019455685.1 Philornis downsi | reverse complement strand
AGGAGCAGAAATAATGGATTTTTAATTTGTGGTTTGTATGGGAGGTACCACGCCCCTTTGTCCAATCCCACCCATATTTGTAGCAGCACTGGAAACATTTACTACAAACATTTAAAAAAAGAATTAGCCAAATCGGTGTAGCCGTTTTACAATTTTAGATAAATCGAAAAAAGTGGGCGTAAAAGTGGGCGTGGTAAATTTTTCTTTCCATAAAAACCTAAGTTGGACTACGACAAACATTTAAAAAAAAATTATTCAATTCGGTCCAGCCGTTCTCAACTGATGTCCTTACCAACGAACGGCATTTGATTTTTATTTATATAGATTATTTGAAAATTTGTTAATAATATGTGAAAAGCATCGTTGTGACCGACCGTGGCGCGATAGTTAGTACATACATGTGACTATAGTTCGCATGATCGCGGACTCAATCCTCCATACAGCCACCTATCATTCTTTGACCTAACGAACACGTCAAGTAACCGAGTAATTGACGAGTCCAGTAAATCCTTCTCAAACGGTGTAAGTCCTGTTGAGTGAATCTAAGAATTGAACACCTGTAAGCTGACGGAATGTGAGAATTTGTATTTGCTATCCATGGGTTGTAAAAACCATAAAGAAAAATATCCATGTTGTTACAAATAAAAACATTGTTGTACCCCGTATATTTTTTGCCTATTCAGGTATTTTTTAATGGCAAACTAACAAACTGTAGTAAAAAAGATTTCCTATTTATTATTATTTTTATTTAAATTATGAAAAACAATCTAAGAAATAGACGTTTTTGTCAAAATTTGAACAAAAGTATAATATTCTAATAAAATTTGGTTTTTTAATAACATTTTTGATCGCCAGTGTTCAATTAAATGGAAACATATAACTCTTTGAAGCACCTGACGATATCAAAGAATTAAATATATTATCGCACTACGCGATTTGTTTTAATAGAAAAATATTCTTTCTGTCAGGAATTAATTATCGAGTAATTTAAAGTGAATGTAAATTTGATAAATACTTATAGAACGAGTTAAAAAAAGCAAATGCGTTCATTGCACAACATTTGCTAAGGAAACCTTCTCGAATGTAAAATATTCAAGTATTATACGATAAATATTATACCATATTAAAGGAGACTCAAACCTTTTCACACATATAACTCCTTTATAAAGCCTGCCTACAACTGAGTTGCAGAATGTCAGTAAAATTATCGCTCAAGTTCGTCGGGAAGCTGCTAATCATATTCTATCGAAAATATTGCCAAAAACATTGGCGACGTTGAAAAAGTCCACAAGGGTTTTACGTGAATCTCGCCGCGAATGCCTTACTCACGGTGTGCAACTCTCTGGGCATATTACAATGCGATTGCCAACACCCCCTGGGATACCGAAGTAAAATTTGGACTGTCTAGGAAAAGGGGCTGATAATTTTGGAACTACCGCATAGGAAAAACCCATGCCTGTCCGGGGGGTACGGAGAGAGATCAATAAAATACTCGGTACCAGACAAAGTTTTGGTCAAACTCTGTAGCTAAGCTAATCCCAGTTTTAACCCCTTGCGGTCCAGCGACTGGTGTCCCTGCACACGAGCAACAGCTGCCGTCTACCAAACTGAGATCATCATGATTCGAACAGTCTCGCAACCACTCAACTCTCAGATCAGACTGCCTTGAAAAGGCCAGCAGACCCACTTCCCACAACTATGTCGTAGTAGTCCTACGCCTAGCAAACGCTCTCGAAGCAAATACCGTTGCTCTAGGCAAAACACCCTGGGTAGAGAGCATGCTGCTAACATGCCGCCAGTCTTCGACTGGTGCACCACAATTGCACGACTCGCGCTCGGACAGGGCTTTCTTATGCAGGAAGACATTGAGTGACCCATGTCCGGTCAGCAAGAAACCAAGACAGAGGTTAAAACCAAAGTCAGGGTTTCTCCCAACGAACCTAACATCTGACTCTCTTCCCAACGTGTTTGTCATCTCGACAAGACAGATTCATCCAAGAGCCCCTTAAGCTCAGCACTACTCATGCTTTCTACCCACTCAATGGGCCAATCCGTTGCCGCCAGTGCATACCCTTTCCTGGCCTTGAATTCCGTCGCACGACGGATTGCCGCAAGATCCAGCGGGGCAGCACCCATCAGTACCTGAAGGGCCTCTGTCGAAACCTTTCGACATACTGGCATACAAGCAAATAACACCACTCTCTGACAAGAAAGGATCTTACGGTATCCAAATGCGAACTTCACCGATTCGTACCACACAGGGGACGCATAAGTTGCCATGGCAACAAACAGCCCCTGGTGGACGATACGGATAGCTCGTCTACTATTCCCCCTGTCACTCCAAAGCACTGGTCTAAGCTGGCCAACAACGGTGACCAGCTTACTTCTCAGCCTATCCAAATTAGGCAAATAGTTCATCGCTTTCTCATGGCAACGCCCAAGTACTCCACCTCGGTGACGCACCTGAGCACAGATCCATCGGTCTCAGAAACAAAATGGATCTCGATCAAAGTAAAAATATATATTTTTTATAATATAAAGATTGAAAAATGTACCTACATATATAATTGTAGCATGCTCAGGTTTTAATTTGATTTTTCAGCTTATTGACTTTCATATTTGTTAATTTAATTTTATAGATATCAAAACGGCGGATGAAAACGGACCAATTGAGGAAGCTCTGCACTTACTCAGCAAGGAGATACATATTAGTAAGATGCATGGAAGCAAACGTTTCAGCATCGGCGACAAAGATTAAGAACTTGTTTGTGTTCGCCAACATTATAAATATAAAATGGTAAATATATAAATAATATTATATTGGATTAAAAACTTTGTACCTGTATTTGAATATAGTATTTAATAAGGAATACACAACCGAAAAAGGCATAGATTTGGAAATAGCTGAGATATTTGCCGATGGAATTATAACAGTATTCGCGTACTCTCAGAAACTAACAAACCTGTTCTTATTTCAATATTCCAAAAGTTTCTTAGGTACTATCATTTTGTAAAAAGCTTGCAAATGCATGTTTTGTTACTAAAGTCGATGGACATTTCACAAAAATATTTAAATTTAACCATCACTTAAAGGTAACTATTCAAAATTCGTTTCGTTTTGTCATTGAAGAAAAAATTATTGTACAAACATTGGAATTTCAAACTTGTTATTCATATATATTTTATTCACAATTTTCTTTACAATAAGGAGAATATTTTCAAACATGTGAAAAACTGCCTTAAGAATTAATTATATATGAGGTTTTCAATTACTACAATTTCAGAATGACGATGTGAGCTTACGTTTTTAATGTGTGTATGCATAGTTTGTCTACATATGTAGAAAGTGTCCTGAGCAATTTTTGTATAGAAAAGTTTTTGGTAACATTTTTAAAATTGTTGTAGACACTTTAAATTAGAGCCTTTGAAGAAACGTTTCATGTGAAAAAGTGCCTATAAAGACACTTTATGGACACTTTAATCATGCGGATTAGTGTCTTTATAAATAAAAGATATTTTTCTAAATAGAAATTGCCTGCGAATATTTTTCCTGTAAAAATTGTTTATGGGTAAATATTTTTAATTCGCTGCTTTCTATCAACATAAAATTGTTAATATTTTATGGTATTTAACGAAAATAACAGAATAATAGCGGATTAAGTCTTTACTTTATTACAAAAATCAACTCCGTAGATGTTTCGTAATTTTTCCATAAAAATGATACTTTAATTTGCGGCAAAGAAAACAACATTTTGTAATAAACGTTTTGCAGAGTTTCTATAATAACAACTACAACAAGCGATTCTGTATTTCTTTTAGTAATTTACTAAAAGTACGTAAATTATTGGCAAGAAATGTAATAGAAAATATTAATGATTGACGAAATAAATGCTTTTATATTGCTATTAATTAATTGGAATTCTATACTAGCTATCTAGCTAACGAAACAGGTCGTTTCCTCATTCGTTGTGCGCTTCCAACACATCAGATTTGTCAAATTAAACAACAGGTGTGATTAAAGGAATGTTGTTCTACTATCAAATGGACCAATTAAAGGAAATTCTGAGGAATCACTGTAATTTTGTAATCGGTTGTTAGCAACTACATAAAATAAAGGAGAAGATTTATAGATGTAATAGATTCTTACAATTGAATTTCACAAAAACTCAGTTCTAGAGCACTAACATTTACAATAACAACTTGGCTGAAATATTGGCAAAACCTTAGGTTTCAAACAGCAGCAAACAGCAAAATCACTGCCGATATCGAATGTTAACGTAGAAAGCTGTAAGTTGCTGTATTATTTTATTTATTATGTTATTTTTCCTTTTTTTTGTTTTTTTTTTTTGCAACGCCTCACTTTAAATGTCGATTGCTAATAAATAAGTGCTGAGTTCTCATAGCTGTCTCCACATGAATCAATCAGTGATAGTATTTGCATGCAAAAGGGAATCATTCCACACATAATGTTGGTTCAAGAATCACTTAGTACAAATGAGATTTCCAATTTAATCATTTTGTTTGCGAATTAAATTTGCATTGATAACTGTCTGTATTTGTCCAATGATTCAATATGACCAAACATTGGCTTCGACGTCATTGGCGTTCAGTAACAAAAGCATACAAAGGAAAAGTAAGCCGTATGGACTACTACATATAGTAGTTACTCAGTGTCCATCTGGCTGTCGGTTTGAAATGTTCATCCATTCATTTACTTTGGCCGTTTGACAATGTAAACATAGTCATTCGCCCGTGCAATGGAATCGCATTTCAAATCGATGTACATATTTCAAGTAAATGGGTGGATGTTGTATGCGAAATCTAGCAGGAGCTATGGGTAGTTGTTACAGCTTTCTACAGCATCATAATGGTGCTCCTGACGACGATGATGACATCTGTGGTGATGACAGTCACTTGAAAATCTATACACACTCAATCACATGTACATGATACGTTCATGTCAAATGTTTGTCGCCACGTAGACCAGATACAATTTAGCCATCCATTTGACAATATGTGCGCTGGGCATTATTTGGGTTGTCTTTGATAAACACTAACAAGAATGGTTGTCGAAAACCTTTGAGGCAATTTGCTATCATTTCGTTTGCTATTCATGTATGGTGTATCCAGTACAAAAGTTTCAGTCAGTTAAACTGACCTGTAAATATCCTCATCCTATATCCATTTGCAATAGCTTAACAAGTTCGGTTTATAATTTATACATGAAGTCTGGTACCATGCTGACTTTTTAAGGTGAAACTCCATGTACCAAAAATATCCACCAGACCGTGCTATGTTTTTTCACAAGAAAAAATTTCTCATGTGGCAACGCCAACCTCTCTTTTGTTGATTTCCTACACTAAAAATGAAATAATGTACATTCATACCTCGGAACACGTTCCATAATATACAGAGTGGCGCACGCATCTTGTTACAAGCACTGTTGTTTAAAGTTGAAGGAGTTATTTTACTCAGAATTGCGCCGAAGACTCATCCGTTTCAACAGCATTTGGTTCCAGCAAGATGGAGTAACTGAACATATTATAGCAAGGCCGGTTGCAGCGGAGCTCCAGAAAAAATTCGCAAACACATTAATATCCTGAAACTACACTTTACGCTGGCGCCCAAGGGCATTTGACCTGACTGCACCAGATTTTTTTTTTTTGGTGTTATGTCAAGCAACAGGTGTACAAAACGAAAAGAAGGAATTTGACTGAATTGAAGCAGTCCACTAAAACAATAATCGAGGCGATACCGACTTCAACCCTTTGGGCCATATTGAATAATTTTCTGATTAGGTATCGCATATGCGTGAATATGCATATAGGTCATTTACTGTCTATAATCTTTAAAACCAATTAGTTATATAAAATAAAATTGAATTTTCTATACAAAAAAAAAAAAATAAATAAAATAAAAATAATAATGATAAATGAAATACATTTACTAACAAAAAGTTATTTGAATTCCTTCTGTATTTGTTAACTGGAAAACGAAATAGCAATAGAAAATAACTCAACTCAAAAATTCTGCAAATATGTTATTATCATGACGTAAAAACATCAGCTGTTCCGATTCCAGTGTTGGAATTCATTACAAGAAAGATTGGCAATGCCGTTAAATTTTTTCACGAACAAACAATGTCTCGTGGAATTTTTTACATAGTATCTAGCTTAAAGGCAAAGAATCAAAATAAATCATATATAATTTTCGCTCATTTTGAGTCATGATAAAAGTCTCCGAAATTACATTAACACGTTCAAAGCATGAGCAGGCACGACAATGGTATTTACGATTTCAATGTAGGACATGCCGAAAATATAAGGCTTATGAAACTTATGAATTCAAAACAGAAGGAAGAAATTAATTTTGACAAAACCGTCATCATATACACGTATATGATATATGTACCTGAATGGGCGTGATTAACTCAAACTTACTTAGAGTGTATAAAGAAATTGGTGTTTGCAAAATTGTATAGGTACTATATTCAGGTGGTTTACTGTGCGATTGTCAGTAGTGGTGTTAAGCGATAGCGATACACGTGTCCAAATTTCAGATAATAATGCACACCACTGCCAAATTATGGACATAAATTTGTTTTAGTTCAGTTTATCATTATGTACAGTGAGTACCAGATTGAACATGAGACAGCCATGAGTTAAACTGCAGAAAGAAACTACAGTGTGCTAACATTTTAAAATTCACGTTAAAAGCAATATTTTGGTGTTTAAGGTAATTCGGATAGGGGTACCTTAAGTGGCGAGTCGAACCACCTAAATATCTCCAATTATATTAGGCGATTCAAAATATTATTAAATCGAAATTATAGACAAAATGTGAATGTTGTCGAGTCTAATATTTTACACGAAAGGTAACAGAATGGGTGAGGTGAATTCGTTACCACAAGTAATATTGACCTATACAAAATAATATGATTGCCACATTATGTATAGGTATATACATATATTGTATAGTAAAATTTGAAATTATATACGGTTAAATGCGATTTTTAAAAAATCTGCAATTTTGCATGGGAGGAATTAGAAGGGCATGTCGATTTGACCCCTTTTCAATACCAACTTGAAAAAATACTACTGGCAAAATTTGAGGATAGGATAGCATCATCAAAGAATATATTCTGTACCTGGTTTTGTACATCAAACAATATTTAGGATAAAATTGCATTCAAATGTATCAAATATCTACAGATATGTCTGTTTAATACGAACTCATTCTGTAAATAATGGATAATATTGAAGAATATCATTGCCTATAGGCAATAGGAACGTATATACCAATGATCTGCAGATGCCATTTCGGGCTACTATTTGAGGTTCCCCGATTGAATTTTCATCCTTATTTCTTAACAGACTTAGCCAATGAGCTAACCCAATTTCTTGAGGTTGCCTTTTAGAGCATTTGCGACAGAACTTTGAAAGTAGCGCGCAGTTTCAAATATCCAATACATTGCTGACATAATTATTTTCTCGTCAACTTATTTATCACTGTATTAAATCGATCGCGTATATAATTAATTATGCATCTTTACTGAAAGCTAAAAGTTTTGTCGCTGTCATTCTTCAATATAAACTTATATGTGTAAAATTTTAAATTAATCAAGCAACTCCTGCTCATGCCCAAATGCTTTGACGTTTGCTGGCATATTAACCATCTTAGAAATGTAGGCCTAAGTTTACCTCACTAAACTGGTGTTAGGTTTGTTATACCAACAGTCCACCAATAGTAAATTTTGACATGAACTGTTTGGCCAATTTGTTGGAACATCAGTTTTAATTTAAGCAATTATGTACAGACCGTCGGAATTAAAGGTATTGGTTTAACTGTTATCATTATGAAACTCTACTAAATAATATAAAATATGAACAAATGAGAAAAATGTCAAACTCTTTAAATAAACCAGCACTGTGAAAATCCAGCAGAACTGTTTTTTTTTTACTACGATATCCCTCTGAAATTATTAACTTCAGTATACGTATATTGAATTTAATAGCAACCTCGTATCCAGTGTATTAGCAAATACATTGCTGAAGTCAAAATTAAATTAAGAAGAAAATTTAACATTTAATACAATTTTAATAGTGCACCCACTCAGACCGTTTTGTGATACGAGATCATTTGCTCATGTAGGATGAGGCGCATTCATTTAATAGCAATAGCCGAATACGGATCTTTCTCCAAAAATGAAAGTACCTGCTCTCAAGCTCAACACTTAAAACTTTGAGCTAATGGGTCACCCGCAGAATAACACCGATATCACATCGAATGAATTTCCTTACTCAAGCACATGAGATATAAATTACAATGCGAGGAAGGAACGAGGAACAGTGCTTGGAAAATTGGGTAAAATGCTGCCAAATTTACATAGAACCCGATGAACGCTGTGTTTTTCACAACTTAAGCAGTAGCTGCAACTTGTCACAAGACATCTGCAAAGAGCAGTGGAAATAGAAAGTACCTATATATTCAATGCGTTTGTGCACTGCCGTAGTTAAAACCTCCCATACTAGATAAAGTGTGTTGCATTAGGAACGTGAAAATGCTAAAATTAAGTAAAACAAGTTGCGATGAGCTATGTATTGTTTGAAAGGTCTGTAAATGGCATGTGGAACATGCATGGAACATGAAATATTTGAATACACCAACTGCCACTGCTTTACCGACTTATTGACACGTTTAAGGCTTATTTAGATCAATCTGTGACTTAAGAGGACAAACGAGAGCATGACCCAATTACCCTGCAAATTCCTCAAAAAATTCCGCATTTTGAACTTTTAAATATTCGTTTCAGTATGAATCGGTACATGATTCTATTTTTTAAGTTTTGTTCAAACGTTCAAAATGTAAATGGTTTTTAAAACTTTTTCTTCCAAATAATTGTTATTCGACATTCTATGGATTGTGCGTGTTCTTCGACCCGCTTGCCTCAAATAAATAATCCTTTAAACACACCACTTAGTATCCTGATTTTATATTTGAAAAGAACCTGTAATCTTGGGATTGTAGAAAGATGAGTATTTCCGATTATGATAATTACGGAGGGAGGTCAAGCCAAAAATTTGAAGTACTGAATACAAAAATTAAAGTACTAAATACGAAAATTTAGCTAATAATTACAATTAATTTTAGAGTTTCCACTTCTTCACCATGTTTGCAACATTGGGAATTTAGCAACTATTTAAATTTGTAAGGAAAGATTTCACGAATAGGGCCCAAAGAAATAACAATAATTTTTCGAATACCGAACCTGGGAATGAGCGATTGATTGATTAAACCGTCGGTTAACTAAGATTCGTATTAATCAATTAATTGATTAATTTTGCATTTGAATTAGTCATATACACGATTAGTCGCTATTTTGATTATTTAACACTCATGACTAATTGATTAATCAAACAAATCTTATTTCAGAATTTTCTACTTTTTAATCGATCAATTGATTAATCGAAATATTGACCAATCAAAATGTGTGACTAACCGATTAATTGAACGTCCTTAATTTAAACATTTTGGAAGAAAACACATCTGCAAACAAAGTGTATTCTTTCAATCGAATGGAAGATCTATTTTTTAAAAAAGTTACTTAGTCGTGACAACACTGTTTATGTTCTGAATTTTTGTACATTAACTGTATACCATATTCAAAAACATACAATATGTAGTATCGTATTGTGGAACGCACTCTACCCACTATACCTACATATTTGTTTGGAAACTATGGATTGCAATCCGCAGCGTGCCAGTTTGTCATCAGATTGGTGTAAGCTGCAAAACTCTCTTTTCGTACATCGAAGTTGCTGGTCTTTTTGAACGAAATATATTTTCTTTAGTATTTTTTAATATGGTACAAAAATGAGAAAACTACTGCAAATGTCAACTTTTTTCATGGCTGCTTTTTTCTATTTTTCCCACTTGTTGTTCTTAGTGATATCATTGAAAAACGCGATTGACTTAGGTAACTCTTGGCCGAGAAAGCACAAACGGCTAATGACACTGAAGGTAGTATTTTTGACGAATACAAAAATAGCTTTCCGCTGTCAATTAAATCAAACTTGGTAGTCTTTGAATAATAAAGTCTATCAATAATAATAAATAATTGCTGCTACAAAGACGATCTTGAACCAAGCAAAGGACCAAAACTATAGTGCATCAAACATCAAAAATAAATCCAAAAACTAATATTAAGAACAAACTTATTAAATAACCTATTCTTAGAAAATTACGAGTCTTTTCATTTCACTTATATAAAAGCGTTTAAAGTACTAAGAGATTTATGATTTTTTAAAACGATTGGGCAATGTCCATCTGTCCGGCTGGCTGGTAGATGCGATAAATCCTGTAAATCCTTATTGAACTTATCGAACTTATTAAATTGTGGTTGGAGACCTATCACTATCCCATCACTTCCGGTACTTCTCGTCATACAAAATGATCAAATTTCCGATTGTTCCCAGTATTCTATTGCATTGACTTATTATTGTTGGTAGAATTTAAAAAAAAAAATCATCCGATGAACCACTATTTATGTTCTCAGGTTCATAACTTTTACTCTGTTGCAATAATTTAGTTAAATTTGATGCACACTTACTAAGGTCGGATCTCAAAATTAAAACGAAGCTCAGAGACCCCTTCCGTGATTTCGAATTTGTAATTTACTGTATTCTAGACTTTTGCCTATCGAAAGTCTCTGGGAAACTTGGGAAAAATTAGTAAACTAAACACACCCTACTTACCTCTGAAAGTCGTACATATCATAGCGTACATACATAGCTTCATCTACACAGGATTCTGCCAAATCTGGTACACATAATAAATCTGATGGTTTAGAATATAAAAATTTACCAATTTTCCTGAAGTCTACTTTTTCTCTGACATTTCTATTAGTGGCTTTAACTTTTGTTCCTTGTGTTATCACAATTCTCTGCAAAATACCTCTTTAATCCATATCTTTTTGCCTTCAAATCTTTGAAGCAGTTATGTTTAATTTAGTCAAATTTGGTGCACACCATAGCTTTTATAAACACACCTCCCATACAAACGACCTATTTAAACCATATATTCTTAGGTTCATATCTTTTATTCAGGTGCACAAAATTTGGAACAAAAATTTTGTTTGGGAAACAAAATGGACGGCATTGTCAAGCCCCTTCCTGGTGCTTCTCATACAAGTTGACCAATTTTATGAAATTTAACATTGTTGTCCATTGAATTGATTAATATATCACAAAATCGGTCGAGCGGCCACGGTTCGTCTAGTATCTCCCGTGCAAATGATCGATTAAATCTTGCACAGAACTCAGTCAAGTTTGGTGCACAACCGACTTTTGGAGACGTAAATTCTGAAAATGAAATTAGAGGGCATTGCCACATCCGAGGTACCCTCTGGTATATTTCATACAAATTATCTAATTTTTCGTATATTTTATTCAATAGCACTAAACTTAAGAATCTGGCAAAAATTTTGCCGTTCTCATAGGTCGTACTTGTGTACGACGTAATTATGTTTCCAGTTATTCTTAAGCGTTCGTCTTAACGTACGGGAGAGAGTCAACATGACGTCTTCACAGTTCGCAAAACAGAAGCTGGAAAACAAACACACGTTTAGAAAACAAATTTGAAAAATTAATCAATCATAATAGTTTGAAAAACTTATATAGATTATATCTATAGCATAGACTTCGCTGTAACTGAGTAATAGGATTAGTTTGTTCGTGAGCGTTCATTAGTTTACCGATCAACTTGCGCTTATAATGCCTGCGCAATATGCGGCTTATGTGTGCTAGCACATATTATATAAGTGATGCGTGATGTTCACAGCGAAAGCGATTCAGAAATGCAATACTTTGCATCTGTTTCAGCTTTTAGTTATGCGAATGAAAAAGGGCTGTATTGTCACATCACTTTGGCTACTACATGTGAAAATTGTCCAATAATTTCCAAAACGAGTATTTCAGAAAGTTGCAATTTTTCTCCTTTTATTGTGATAGGCCGGAATATTTTTGGTAAAAACCTGGTGTATCCTGTAGGATGGTTCAACGGGGGAAACTAGCGACAACCATATCTCTAGTTTCCGTGGTATCACAATGGACTATACAGTCTATGTAAGTGAGACTGCCACACTGACCTAACCTAACCTAACCTAGCGATGTATCACGCCCTTCAGACATACCTCATCCATTTACATCAAAGCAAAAGCACTTCGGGTGAAGGCATCTATAAGTCACCTCACCTGCCTGAAATTTCTAGACTGATCGATGTAATATCCTATATTGTACGCGTATCACCCAGGGGGTTCCCTATAAAAGACAACTTTTTGTTCATGTTCTCTGTGAAAATACTTAGAATGAATTATTTTGAATGAAGCGAGTTTTGCTCCGTAACAAAATTGCAATTACCACAATTATTATTATTAAATCAAAGTCATTGGCAGTATCTGAAAGTCTGTAAATACCTTAAAATAATTTGCAAACAAAAGCCTATTTTAAATTCACTTTTATTAAAATCCCTGACATTCCCGAACAGGAAAACAATGGCTTATGAAGCAGTACGATTGAAAAATACCCCCACCCTATGTTCCCTTACCTATGGATTGTTCAACTACTCGAAATATTCTTCAGGAACGATCGTAGGAAAGAGAAATTTATTTTGAAACAAAAATCGGATGTTGGTCTTGTCCTTAAACAACCTGATACATCCGCACAGATTTTAAAAATTTAAAATAGTTTTCATTTTTATCTGACAAGTTTAGTGGTAATTCTACGCAAGACTTTGTCGCTCAGACATGTCTGCCAATACAAAATGGATTTTTTTCAGTCGTACTTGTACACTTACAGAACTCATTTTATTACATTTAAGGTAGATAATTTAAAGTTCGAAAAATTAATTCAATCTAATTCAATCAAATCAATTCAAATCCAACATTTTAATATGGAGAAAAAAATAGAAAAGGAAAAGCTATTTCCTTTGACAATTAAAGAGACTTTATTCTCATTTTAGGGAATTACTCAAGTGTTGCACCAATAAAATAGATAGGATAATTTTCATACCTTCACCTGAAAAAAATAAATTATATACATTTGATAGGCCAAAAATATAATATCCGGAATGAAGTGTCTAATATACCAAACGTCTTTGGACTACATTTGCTTAATGTTTTTTTAATGCAATTTGCCTCTGTTTGGCTAGCTGGTGGACATGATAGTGGTCGTAAATCTATATTAAACTAGCCAAAACTTCTCTGTTAACGCAGGAATGTTCATCAACCACTCTTTGTACGCACAAGATAATTTAATTTGGTCTGTCTGTTAAGACGGCACTGAAGCAGCGTTTAGAATTTAGATATCATCTGGCTTGCTGGCTGATTGGCAAATGGACACAATAACTGCCGTAAAACTTTATGAAACCTCCTAATTTGGCTCAATATTTTGCCAAATTGTAGCTGGGAATTATAATTGGATTATATTAGCAGGCCCTTCTGGTATTTTCAATGCAAATTGACCAATTTTCCGAAATTAATTTTTTCCCTGCAAGTTCTAATTCGGTTAAGATTTGTGAAGATTATATTAGAGCAGATGAGACACGTATCTATGCTTATCTACATATAGTAAATATCGTTCTTCCGCCGGACAAAACTGCCAACAGAGAGTATTGTTTGAGTGTTAGGCATCTTTTGTGTGAAGTTATTCTGCGAGGCCGTATTTATAGCAGACAACTCTATACTTTTCATCCCCGATATTGACCTATCTCACATTGCATTGGGTGATCGTGAATTTTTCGACAAATATTCAATTATTACTTGCTTGCAAACGTCTGATATGATCTCATCTGACTATATCTATAACGCTAAAAATCGATCCGGAAACACCGTTTTGAATCGTTTGAAGAGCTTCAATGTGAATCGCAGCGCGCCCTAAAGTCCATACCGGCAAAAACTTTGGTATAAGAGAAAGAGATTTGACCGAATATATACAAATTATACGGGAAAATAAAAGTTGCTTTTTAGATATGATAGCACATCTCAAAGCGATAACACCCATATGTTATTAATTACAAATTCTTTCAGTAGGACTGTTTCTGAATCGAAAATTGTTGGGATATGCTCATTTCCGACTTACCAATTAACGTTTCTTTTACGTGAAATTACTGATCTTGTCAACACTGCCTGGACATTGGACATTTGCGAAATGTTGAAATAGAGAGTAGCACAGCAAATTTAAATTTTCTCTTAGATGAGTAGAGAGTTTTACTTCTGAAAGAAAAAATATTGATATTCACCGACTCAACAAATATTTTTAATGTAATGAGTTTACAAAGGACATTTAATGGAAATATTACAAAATGAAACCAAAAGCGATATGAGCTCAAAGAATATTTGTTCTTTTCCTATCAATTATATATATAATTTCAAAATATATTCTAATAAAAAAAAACATAATAAAACATTGTGTTGGTTTCCACTTAGGTAGAAAAAGCATTAAATGTTTCTTTTGATAAAAAAATTTGTTGAACCTTTCCACCGCGATAGACATCATTATATGTTCTTTCCGTTGCAAAAATTTTAGAATCAATAAAAAATTTTCTAATGCAGTCGTCATTGCTTTTTATTATTTTGGATTCTACGCGTATATTTGCCATAAGATTTCCAAGTTTCTATTAGCAAAACGTTAAAACGATAAAATTTTGAAAGAGAGAGAGAGAGAGAGAGAGTTCTAATACACATATTTATGCTAGTGTTTAAGTACATTTTCCAAATGTTTTGATGCTAGAATCGTAAATCTCCTTCATTATTTGAGGACTCTAAATTTTTGCATTTCAGAAAATATTATGTTCATTACTTTACCCTTCGCACTAACTAAATTTTGACGTTTGGCAAGTCCTGCACAGATTGCGGTATGAATAGTGAAAATATGGAAGTATAATACTATCCTTATACTTCAACAAAACCGCAGACACCAAAGCTCATATTTTAAATTAAATAGCATTTTTGACCCTTGACTTTCCAATACCGATTTTCAAATTTCGGTCATGTCAAACGATTAATTGTAGGTGAATTTGCGACAAAATATGTACAAAACCTACACAATTTCACATAAATAGGTTAGTGGGGATTTGCCTAATGAAATATTGCGAAACGAAAATGAACAAGTGGATTCGTATTACATTATAGTCCTTAAATACCGACCGAGGACAAATTCAACATGATTTTTCAATAATGTTATGTTTAAAGCAAATATGTAAAATGTAGGTAAATTACAAACAAATTAATGTAAAAATGCCAATGATGACTCTGTTGTAGGTAATTTTTAAAGGCTCAAATGATAAACATTTATTTTTTAAATTCAATTCGGTAATTAAAAGGACAACTAGTACAATTTGGTGAATTGAATCAATACATAGAGTAAGTAACTACTTTTGTTGATTTATTTCGTCCAATCCAAATATTGCCCATTATAGACTATGATTTTGAATTCACTTTACACAGGTAATTTGAACATATTTCCAAGATAACAGTTCGCTGATTAATTTTCAATATGGCTTAAGAAAAGGTTGTGGAACAGAGAAGACTAATGTCCAAAATTTCATACGTATTGCGCCGGATGACGGACATAGGTTCACCCTTGGAATTTTTTATGATTGAAATATATGAAAAGCGATTGATCTAATTGATCTCTATATTTTGATAAAAATGAACTGAAAAATCTTGGTTTGTCAGGAAAATGTTAGTGAGTGCTGCTGATATTGCTGTTTTTAACAAATATAAATATGAAATGCTGTGAATCTCTGTTTGCAACGTGGTGCAAGTCCTTTAGTAGGGTATTTGCGCGCTAGTAAAATTTTTCTTAAATCAAATAAAATTTAATTGATAATCACATTGTGAGGTTAACAACAACTTCAGTATAAATGTAGGTGGGAGAGAAATTTTAGAAGTTTATTCAATTAAGTATTTCAGATTGTATTTTCAAAGTAATATTTTTGAGCAGAGTATATATATATAGTATTCAAAGTACAGTATATACATATATATTACAATGCACAATTTTTCAGTGATGAAACAAAACATGCTATATGGATAAAATCGTCAACATATCTTCGAGACGAATGTACCAACATAAAAAAATAATAATTGAAAGTCGAATGTATGTACGTAGCCCGCGAAATTTGAAAATTCACCTTATTTTTTGAACACACCTCGTATATATATATATTGAGTTGATATTAAAGTACTTTAACTATTTTGATGTAATTATTTTATGATATCAGACTCTGTCATGACAGAAACAGGTGGCTGTGTTGACATATTTTTAGGTTACAACATTCTGCTCTATGATTTTTTAAACTTGCAATGTACTCTATAGTGCACGATTCAACGCTCTACAGATTGGCCGCAATAAAAAAATCTGAAAAAGAAAATGAATGGAAAAATTCGCTTTAGACTCCCTTACAGTATTTAAAAACTAAAAACTTCGTCACGCCTTACTAAAAGTACTGCAATTAAAACCACATCAAAGCAGGTGCGAAAATGGGCCTACGAAAGTGAAGTTTAGCCGAAGGGACTTAAATATTGCATACATGGAACTATAGAGTTAAAGTAGCCGTGTTTTGCTCCTTGGGCGTTCATCTCAACTGTGGAAGTAGTTTTCGCTTTTAGGGGATATTTGGCAGAGGATGCATACTTTTGTCGTGTTCGATAAATTGATCATGCTTTCGAGTTTATACAAATTTAATATTTCTAAACCGCTAAGTCATCTCTTGCAATACCTGCTGGAACAAGTTCCTAGTAAATTGTCCAAATCCATGTTACAACGCACATTTGCTTTTAACGTTCGGAGCCCCATATCAATGCATCAATCAATCAATCAATATAATTATCTTTTGTAATATCTGTTGGCATGAGTAACTTAAAAATCTGTCTAATGTCATGTTTTAGGCACATTCTGGTTTTTACATTTCCATGTCCGTATCAATTTGTTTTATGATAATTATATGATATATGACATGATGATATGGCTAATCTAACACTCTAAACTTGTTAGAGATACCAAAAGTGTGTAATAGATAATGCAATTGTGGATACCTTCTCACATAAAGATTAGCATTAATACCAGAAAGAATGGCGAAAAGTGCCCCAAATATAAAATGTCACGGCTGGCTCCATTTCGTTTTAGACTGGAGTACCAATTCCAAATTATGAGAATAATAGCGAATTTAATTTTAATTTACCTATAAAGATAAAGTGGAATGAAAAAATAGTAATGATGAGAAACTTTTTATTTTCTCTGCAACAAAGCCTCTGAGAAAGTTTATTTTGGAGCCCATTTAGAAATATGCGTTATTTGTCTGTGAATTAAATCATTTTCCGACATGGTCACTTTGTATGTAACTTTATTTCTCATGTAGCAAATGGAAGGTCAACGTGCGTCGTTTCGTGCCGTTGTTTATGTGGGATTCTGTAAGGAGTTGTTATGGAAACGTTGCCACCATTTATTGATAATTTTATTGATAGACTGATGACCCGTTTATTTGGAAGTGAGTGGGCGAGAATACAATGGATAAACGTGCACATGCTTTGTACCTATACATACTGCTTACATATATTTGGATACATCGGCCATGCTCCTTATCCATGCGAAAATTTCGACGAGAAAGTAAATATTTCGCCAAAGTTAGTATATGGTTACTAGCTTCACATTAACTGATGGGTAGGGGTCCGTCTACGTTTCGCAATGTAATGTGCCCTTGCCAACATTCGTAGCAAAACTCACCAACCACCCTTTATGCGATTTCATTATCAGTTCGTGAGTCCAATTAACGATGACCGTCAGCTTGTCTTAAGTAAGTATGACCGCACACACATTTTCCGTTGTTGCCAGGGATTCTTTGGCGTTAGGAAGCGCCGTTAATGATTTTTTCTTTACGGTGAAATCGTCGCGAATGACAGATTAGGTTCGCCATTTAGATGGCTCATAATATATTTAAAGAAAACGCCTGCGTTTAAAAGCTGCACTCGATGACCAACAAACCCCACTAGCTTCAGCAGTTGATGTAAACGGATTCAAAAATAACGCTCAGGAACATGTTCAGCGTTTCATTTTAGTAAAGGGCTAATTGGATAGATTTTTATAATCGTTTCCTTTAATTTAATCAGCGTATACAACCAGCTATTACGTCTGAGTCAAACTCAAAACTTCTATTTGTGCTTCGTCGTGCTGAACTTCCAGGCTGAACCAAAGTTTTTAACGGCCGTTTTACAAACTACAAAGACTAAGCGATACAGATTTTGGCGGTCATTAACCAAAATAAAAACACCTAACCAAAAATACAAACACTTTAAAAATTTTCAATATGTACAAAGTTGGTACATGTGACTATACTACGGATCAAATTATTCCGAATCCCGTTACTAATAATTTTCGCAACTGTGAAAAAGCAAAACATAGACCGTTTTTGTGGGCCCACAAATCGCGTTCCGGCAGTAGCCGTTTTAAATTCTACTCAGTTTGAAATATATTAAACCTAAGAAAATCAAAAATCTTAAATGATTTTGTCACGATCTTTTGGTTTGCGAGATACAACGCAAGAAAAATTCAAAACAAAGCTTTTGGCGATTTCGGCTTCAATGGTATGTTGTAGACTGTAGTACCATTTTCATTTTCTTTAATTCCAGTTTTGTATCCTAAAAATTCGAGTTTCATGAAGTCATCTGCTGTTGCGCACCTTCACTGCTAGATAAATTTACACCCACAATTTTACGATTTTTGCCTGCTTCCGTTTAATTTTTGCATAAAAATGTTTGTCAGCTTAAATTACAACTGTTAGATAATAACTTATTTCTGCGTGCCCACGACATAAAATGAATACGACAACAAATTTGGAATTTTTTTTCATTCTATCGTATGAAAAATGTTCATCTTAATTTTGAAGCAATGATACTTGTACATCATATTGCCCCCAACTCAGTTTTATTCCCTAATTTTAAGAATTAAAAAGAAAAACTTTTTTGCTCAAATACGAAAGCTGGTTGTTATTGATTAGGGCACTTTTCGTGCATTACCGAGTTATTATGACCGTCATAATCGACATAGTGCGCGAGGAATTGACAAGATTATAAAGAACTTTGAAGAGACTGGAAGCGTTACAGATGTGATCACGCCTGTGCATCAGAACGCACTGCCAAAAATGTCGCTTCTGTTAGTGAAAGTGTGTCGGATAATCGAAAGTTCAATTCAGGGCGCTAAGGCCGTATGATAACCGACTCTTTTTTTTTGGCCCGCAATTGAAGATTATGAACTGAACGATATGTAATTTCAACAAGAGCCACGAGCCACATAACACGACCTAATTTGGCCTTATTGCATGAGAAGTTTCCAGACGACGTCAATTGGCACAAAGATCAGACGATTTGACGCCGTTAGACTTGTTGAAACGTCGGTGTTTACGCGGATAACATTAGTCAACAAGGTTTTGAACTGGAGCAACCAAATATCGGGTAATTCGGTGGACTGAATTCGAATCTATAGTTGTTTTTTCTCTATCACGTCAGGTTTATGAGATACAAATTGTTGTTTTTATTCGTTTTTTACATAAAAAACCATTATTTTATTTAAAAATCAACGAATTTTCAAAAGTGAATGGCGTTAATTGAAAGTCGTTTGTATTTTGTTGGCTCGGTTTTACATATTAGAGTCCAGCAATAGTCTCCCAGTATGCTTTTGTCCTTGAAATCCTTGATAATTTCTATAAATTTCCATTAAATCTAGGTGAACACGCTCGCTTTGTTCGTCGCTCACCGCACTTAGGTTTCGTGGAAAAAAATCTAAATGCGAATAAAGAAAATGCATTTTGAGTGATATTTTTCAATAATTCAGCAAGAATTTGGATCAATTAATAGTTTATTGGAAGTGTTTTGTTTTCCTAGTGAATAACCACTCTGTTCTGACGTAAGGATGACATGTAGCGCGACTATCCTGTAGACAAAGGAAGCAACAAAATTTTGTGAAACCTTCTTGCATACCAGTTAACAAATCAATGACCTGAAACAGATTAATTGATTATAATTAATAATTTGCGATGGTTTGTACTATATATACGAGTACATATAAAGAAATTTAAATCACACACCTTAAGGTCACCACACATCTTCCATTTATTATCGTTGTATTTGAGTGATGTCAAAATTTCAGTCATTGATTCGGTCATGCGATCATTGATAGATAATTTCCCTTTGTATTAATGGCATGAGCAATTGGTATGGATGATTTTTCGTTCCCATTATGCGAAAGAAAAACCTTTAAACTGTACTTAGAGCTATCAATAAATAATCTGCATTCAGTTTTGTCTATGGCTGGTTCATTTTTTGAAATAAAACGTCAACATCGGTACAGTATAGAATAGAGTGTTTCTTTTCAAAATATCCAGCCAATTCCAAGCTTCTATCAATATAGATTGTTACTTTTGCCAGATGTTTCCACTGCTGTATCCGTGAAGCTGGCAATTCTGCGTCTTGCTTCGTTAAATGTAAATTCCGAATTAGATCGTTCAGTTCGGCTTCAGCCACTAAATGGCGTTCATCTTCAGCCTGATACAAACTACCACTGCTGGTGAAAGATGTTTCGGAGTCACTGTTCGTAGCACTGGGAATGACTGGTAATGGATCATTTGGTGGAAGTTGGACTGGTTTGGAAACCGATGGGACATTCGCGTATTTTTTCATATTGAATCCAGCAAATTTTGTTAAACAGAAATAACAATCTGTTTGGTAGTTACCTGACTCCCTCCAAAGTCATGTAATTGAAAAATCGAAATATATTTTCTTGCCATTTGACCACTTATATAAAACAGTTCAGACCTTTTTTTCCAACCAAATCTTCACCACACACAAAGCATAAGCATACTTAAACGCTACTATTATGAAGATTTACCGATACCGCCCCAAATGTGGAAAAAGTGGTCGAAAACCAATCCAGAGGCGGTCATTTAAATGACATTATATTTCGTACAAACATTGCAATGAAATAAAAGTTTCATCGAAATCATAGCTCTATGTGTGTTTTATTTAACTTTACCTTTGAAACCAAGAAATAGATAAATCTGTACATTCTCCATATGGCATCGAAAGTCTCCTAGGATATATGGACGGTACGGGAGATAGCGCCGTACGGGAGATAGCCGATAGCTATCTTCCAGTTAAACTTTTAGCGGATAATGCCTAATTTTGAAATAGAATACACTATTATCATATGAGGAATTTGTTTTTGCTTGCGCAAAATAATACCTTAAAACGATCCATTCTAATGAGCAAAAATGTTGTATTCCTTTCCATTCATCCACCACGGTAGCAAATGGTAAACATTTCAAGTAATTACTTATTTCAGTTGAAACGAGAAAACTTTAATCTGTGACGTTGATGATATACCCTCTCTCTAATCTTGCAACACAATTTCTCTACACTATCTTCTCCCACCCTCATTACTTAGAAGTAATTTCAGCACAACATTAGGGTATGTTTACTAGAATGGAGCAAGAAACCCCTTAAAGTGCTAAGGATTATTTTCATATAACGTACTTTGGAAACTTACGTATAATTTATTAGTCTAGAAGATTTGTGGTGTTTGACAGTTTTGGTTACTTTTGTTCTCGCATGTCGTTAGTACGTGGCTACATAAGTATTCGTTAAATTTCTAATACATCAACAAAAAGTGGAACGAATCAAAGGAATAATTATTTATTATATCTTCAAATCCAACAGAGTTACATACATTCGTTGCATAGAATTAACTATTTTAATGGATGGTACACGTTCTCATTGTAGTCTGACCCAAAACGTAGTGTAACACATTACACATAACAAATGCTTATTGCACAGCTTTTTAAGGGACATGGCTACCTTTCACGATGAGTGCTTACGAGTATGATACTACCTGTAAACGCTTAACGATCCAAGCAAAACACGCTCAATATCAACTTATATGCCTACATATTACAATTGATGTGCCTAATTTCTCTAATACTTATGTGGTCGTAATATTTGGTTTTGCTTAACACTTCACATATG
>JAHXMU010000599.1:355310-394628 GCA_019455685.1 Philornis downsi | reverse complement strand
TATTTGGCTCAATTTAGTGCAATTGAATAAAACATATGATCTTAATTGGAGGTATCAGAAGTGATTAACCACAGTTAATCATTTATTTTTCCAAATTGAGCAAAGCACATAAAACGAAGGAAACGCAGCAGCCTACGCCTCAGAAATTACAGGGGATCGACTTTGTTTAAATGAAGTTGCAAATTTGTAATGGAGGTACGAGAAAAGGATAGTCGGTGTTGACCATTTACAATCACAGGCTGTTTTAAGAGGTCAGCTAAAAATATGGATATATCTCAATTGACTTAAAAATCATTAAACACATTTTGTAGAAAGATAGTTGGCACTTTTAACGCTCGCTGCTACATTAATTTGCCATATCAAATGATATAAATATTTAATATAACCGCAATTGAACGTTGCCAGCGAAACTCTGCAGCTTTTCTTCTACTAATGATACGTGGTTGTATTAAGAGTCAAACCCTCGATCATATCCATGATAGTCGGGGGTTCTAACCATCATGCCAAGAGCGGTGTCACTTAATTATCTTATTGCTTGTAATTACCCAGCAAGCCAAATGTCCAGTAGCACAAATTTTCAAATTCATGTCCAATTCAATGCGACTTATTTGACTTTCTTTTAGATATGTTGGTTCGACATATCTGGTCGAATTTGGAGAGTATCCGCACATTTATTCAAGTGCATAGTGTCTCGGAAGAGAGCTTACATATTATTCTTTTTTAGATTACTGTCTGAAACGAGTTTCAATCGGTTGGCTGGTAGTCCGTCTGATATGGGGCGTTCTTCTGGAGCAGATCGCGCATTGTGCATGCGAGAGTTTTACAAAAACATTGTAAAAGTTGTTGCCATAAATTAAATCATGCCACTAGTATTGAGAGGGCGAAAATTGATCAACAAGTTTGAAGAGACCGGTGCAACAGTGTAACAACCAAAGAAAAAGAATTGAAGCCTCAGAGTACCGGAAAAGTGTCAGGCAATTAAGGACTTTTCAATATATATCAGCATCTCGTTTTCGTATGTAGCTCATATTCATATTAATGGACACATAAAAAGCAGGAGTCACATTAGATCTAAAATGTACGTCAATAAACCTTCTTCTCTGGCGCATTTGAAAGAAAATATCCGCCGATAAATGGCGGCCATTACGAACCGTCATAACTTTTATTGTTCGCTTAAATGAGTATCGCGGACTTCAGAATTTCATTTAGATAAATAAATCCCCACATTATGTGCTTTAATAATTAATAAACTTTTTCCCCATAAAATAAAATAAAACATTTTTTTCAGTCGATCCATAAAAGACACCTTGTATTTGAATGAAATCGAAATACTTATCATTCTTAGAAATAATTATATATTGGATGATGGATTGAAAATGTTCGTTAATTGTCGCTTTTGGATGGATTAAATAGCTCCAAAAAAAGTATAGGAGAACATCAAACCCTTTAACTTGATTATTCTATTCTATTCTTTGTTTTGCCGCCATTTTGGTAAACATTAGTCTTGACAATTCATATTTGGCAGTCGTGAAGTAGAGACGTGGCAAATTTATTATGGAAAATATTTGATAAACCAACGTGTTTTAATCGTTAAAACATTTTATCAAAATCAGTCATCGATTACTGTGACGATGAGAAGGTTACGTGAAATTTTTGGGAGAAACAACGTGCCAACAACACGCACTATTTATCGTGTAGTGAATGATTTCGAAGAAAGAGCGTCTGTAGCAGACAAGGTCAAGCATGGACCACAACGTACTGCAAGATCGGCTGAAAATATTACTACTGCTCAAGAAAGTGTTCAAAACAATCCATCAACCTCAATTCGACGCCGTGCTCAGGAGCTTGGTCTTCAAAGAACAATTTTGACCACAATTTTGCACAAGGGTTTTCATTTGTTTCCATTTAAGATTCAGTTGATACAAGACCTTCTTCCACAACACCATTTACACCGCCGTACATGTGCCAACAGGATGTTACAGCTCGCTCATGACAACCCCGATTTTCATGAAAAAATCATAATTAGTGACGAGCCACTTTTTTATTTGAATGGATATGTGAATAAACAGAATGGTCGGTTGTGGGCAATGGAAAACCCTCAAATTATTCATCAGTCACCTTTGCATCCATTAAAAGTGACAGTCTGGTGTACAATTTCATTAACATGTAGTGTTAACAAGACGGTGCCACATCGCATACAAGCAGGATTACAATGGAATTACTGCAAGACCTCTTTCCACAACAAGTTATTTCAAGAAATGGTGATGTTGATTGGCCTCCACGGTCGCCTGATTTGACTGCTCCGGACTTCTTTTTGTGGGGATATCTGAAAAGCAAGGTTTATGCAAACAAACCAAAAACGCTTGAGCAACTCGAACAAAATATTCGTGATGAAATTGATGAAATACTGCGTGAAATGTGTGAGAATGTAATGAAAAATGTGTTCAAAAGGGCTCGCATTTATGGGGCTAACAGAGGCGGAAATTTATCTGATATTGTATTCCATACATAATACATTATAAACAAACAAACAAATACCTTCCCGACGGACACCCTGTAGATATTGCCGTTGAAAATATAACTTATAAAAAATAAGTGTTCTTTTATCTCAAGAATGAGACATGGGGAAGCTTCTCACATTCAGCGAACTTAAACGCATTCTGTTTTTGACCCACTGAAAGGGACCTACAAGTTTAACGACTATTTTGAACGTCACAGTTTGAGGAGCATTTACAATACTTGTCGATTACTCGACTACTCGGAGTGTCTGTCCGACACATCGAGGTGACCGCTGTCCAAATAACGATAAGAGGCTGTACGCGGGGTTGAACCTTCGATCGTACCTTCGAACCTTCGAACTGTATGCAAAATATAATAATACATGCAAAATATAATATACGAGTATACTACTAATTAATGTGATGAACAAAAATATTTTTTATAGTGCTTTAAAGTGTTGCCAATTCCAATTCCCCTTTCTAATTGAAATTACGTGATCAGGAGAAAATGGGTGTAAACAAATATAAGGAAAAAGTAAATTATTTATAAAAGTAATTTAATTGTACTATTTTATTGGAGCTTTCGTTTAATTTTCAATATTTATTTTTTTCAAGCTAATTAATACCCTTTGTATCTTAATTTTCCTCTAAAAGATAAATAACAGTTTTCAATTTAAATGCGAAACGTGTATACAACTTCGTTATGTAGCCAAAAATATGTAACACATTGGAAGATCAGTATCCGAATTTCATAACAAATCGCTTCCGCAGTACGCCAGAAGTGTGAACGACATTTTCGCAAAGATAATTGATTTCATTGAAGAATTTATGTAAAATTCGAAACTGCAACTGGATAAAAACATCAGAATTGCCAAAAAAAATTCTTCAGAATTAGTTCAAAAGCCGGTAGTAGGATTTGGAAACCCTTCTAAGCAAGGGTGTCAGATTTTTCACAGATCATTTCAGCCAATCCATCATATTAATCTCGTAGAAAAATGATCAGATTTCGAGTTCAAAATATGGAACACCAGCCAAATTGTACAAGCATTTCTCAATGAATTCTGAACAATTGGTTTACAGTATTTACTTTTCTAAACATGTGAGTTTGTATGGGAAAGCCTGTGTGCGTGCGTGTATTATGGATTCATGCCGAGGTTTTTGAATTCTAATTGACACAATCATTTGCCAGTGCGTTGAGCAACTTGTTGTTTATGGCAATAAAACAAAACTCGTTTTCGCAACGTTATTAAGCGTACTTTTATGTGCTGAGGTAGCGTCTTCACATGGATTATTGATTGACCTACTCTGTTGTGGCAACGAGTCAGCACAACTTATTTTCCATCTAATCGACGTATCATGAATACTAACTAGACCCTGGGGGATACGTACGAATAATTGCAATTTCTTACTCTATCTTCTGTAATTATCATAATCTATCTTACTGTAACTATCATAAGGAACAAAAAAGTTGCCTTGGAAATAGATTTTAAAGAGTAGTTGCTTTATTAAAGTTGAAAAAGTGAATCTTCATGAATACTGGATAATACATATTTTATTGTTGTAAAGTTTTTGCGCTAGTGATAGAGAATTGATTCATTGAATGAATCAAAAACTGAGGTCTTCATTCCAGCTATTTTTAAATACTTTAGATGACAATAGCTGATAGAAATTGTTTAGAGTTTAATCACTGCAATTAAACTTTAATGGTTATGTTATTAAGACCTCTTTTAAAAACATTTTACAACGACGTTACTTTAATGCAGGTGAATTCTTAAGATTACACAAAAGTAAAGCCAGTGGAGGACAGAAAAAATTTTATTAAGCTTCCACAGTATTTCAAAAGCCTGGTCCTTCCAACGGAGTTTCGGTCGCCCTCTTCTGCGCCGTCCATCGAGTTTGTTGTCTAAAATTTTCCGCACAACATGACCCAGCCAACGCAATCGCTGTATATTAATACGTTTGACCACGTCGATGTCGGCATATAGGTCATACAGCTCATTGTTCATGGGACGCTGATACTCTCCGTTAACGATGATGGGTCCATATATATTTCCGGAATATTTTCCTATCGAAAATTGCCAGTACTGACTCTTTCATTTGCGTCATAACCCAGGATTCTGCGCCATGTAACAAGATAGGTAGACCAGCTTCTCGTACAGTCGGATTTTAGTTTGTCGGCAGAGGGGCTTTATCATTGAATCGCTTGCTTACTCCATAGTAACATCTGTTAGCAAGCAATACTCTGCTCTTTATCTGTATGCTGACATCATTGGTTTTGTTTACAGAGGGACCGAGGTAGATGAATTCTTCCAAAACTTCAAAATTATAGCTTTCAACGTTCACACAACGTCCCAACAATGTCTATGTCATCTGCATATGCGAGTAACATATCGTTTTTATTAAAGGTGATACCAGTCATGTTAACTGCAGCTTTCCTCATAATCATCTCCAACAGTATGTTGAAGAGGTCGCACGATAGACTGTCGTCCTGTCTATGTCCTTGTTATTTTACTGAAAACTTCGTGTCAGTCAACGTCATCCTACAAAGACCTCATAAAGTTTTTTCCGTATCGGGCTATCGAAGGCAACTTTATAATCGACGACTTTTCCTGCGTCTTATCCAGAATTTGGCAATTTTCTCACTAATTGTTCACCGAGGAAGGAAAAAATAAAGAATAGAAACACTAGGAATTAGAATTTGCAATGGAAAATTTCTGTTTAAACAATTTTTTTTAAACAATTTGCACCGGAAGCTTACCAAAGTGAACTGGATAGTGTGAACTCACAGTAACAAGTAAGGTTTAGCTTGCAATTTTGGGAATGTCAAAGCGACTAAGAGAGTATATAAGACAGATTGTAGCCATCTTTAGAACATTTTGTAACACACACCAATCAAACTATTAAAGCTTGAGTTGATGTGTGATTTACGCGCTCAAGCCGTGGATGTTCGGCGAATTAACATTAGGGTGGCCAGGCGGATGCCAAACTAAAATGAATATGAAAATTATCGGAAATGTACGTATTTTGGCATCAACACCGGGCGCTTTTTCGCGCATAACTTCAAGGTAATGCTCCTTATTTACTGCACGACCTTGTGGTAAAAAATTCTCCAGTTATGACCCATTTAAGCAAATCTGGATCATCGTTGACGACATTCAACAATTCCAGAGCGATGCTCATGCGACGTTATTTTAGGCCAAAATTCAGCAATTTTGGAGCGAACTTCGGTGCTACACTCTTCATGCCAAAAATTTCCGAAAAGATTGCTGGGCATGAGCCAATCGATATGCCAACATCCTTAGCAACCTCCCTAATTGTGATTCGACGATTCTCTATAAAAATTTTCTTCACTTTCTGAGCAGCGTCTTAAAAGCGTCGTCATTCACATTTCGACCTTCTGTAGAAAGCTTGTACCACTTGTTAACATTTTTTTGACTTAGAGTACTCTCACAGTATGCCACTTCCAACATTTTAAAGCGTTTTTGAGCACTAAATTCCATTTTTTACACATAATTTGATCCATTTTTTTCGATAGCAGAAAATCGCCGAACACTCAAAACACTTGTCTTATTTATGCCTCTCGAAAACAAACTGAATATGCTATATGGATAAAACTGTCAACGCATCTTCGAGACGAGGGTACCAACATAAAAAAAGAAATAATAACCGAAAGTCGAAATTTGAAAATTCACCGTATTTTTTGAACACACCTCGTGTACAAAATCATTGCGTTACTGACCGACTGTATTTCAAAGTATTTTAAAACTCATGTTCTAAGGATATAAACAAGGAAAAAAAGGAAAGTCACATCATAAAGGTACAAATTTTCTAACACAAATAGAAAATAAATGGGGCGGAAAGTTGAAAATAGACTAGGTCATAAGGAACAAATCATGGGCTAGAAAGAAGAAAAATGGTGCCATCATCTAGTCTAAAGTGCTGTAGTTACAATGAAGTAAATTGTGATATCCGACATTAGAATGATTTTCTGGATTTTTACAATTTTGGATTTTACAAAGATGTGGAGCCTTTAAATGAATAGCCTGTAATTCGGATTAAATGTCCAAGTGTTCTCGGTACCACAAGAATGTGCGGTATTAAAAGATTCAAGAATAAAAATATCTATCTCTGGAGTAGAACCACTACAAATTCAATGAATTTAATCCCACTTTTCATATTATTTCTCATCATTTTGATCAAAGTTTCATAGGCGTTCTTTGTGCTATAATCAGCTATATTACGGATTCCACCTATTTGAAGTCTAGTGAAAAAAATACTTTTAAATCCCTGTCGTTAATTATCAATGTTATACAAGTACAGAGATTTAATTATTGCCGAAACTACACATTTTTTTCAATTACACATTTCCTCCAGATGTATAGAGTAAAATTACTCATCATTGAGCATTTAATAAATCAATGTCGCTATTGAAAATATTGCGACCTAAAATCGAAATATAATTCAAAAGATGTAATACATGCAAACAATTTTCCAATAAGAACAAGCAGATGTTAATAACATTGTTTCACCTCTTATAAAATTTCTTGTTTTTATATTTCTCATCACGGTGGATGGCCACAGCTTCGGTTGCAAATGATAAAACTTTATTATGGATGTTCTATCCTATTAGTTGCCCAGGTCGTAATGTCCAGTTAGTTATTTAATGTTTGATGGCCAAATTCGAGTCGACTGGTTCAGTGAAATATTGACTAATACCCGGTGAACGAAAAACAAGTTCTGTAAAAAATATCGACACCTGATGGCAAAATATTCATATAACTGGAAAACCAGCACAGAAATTTCAGTCGGATGAACTGACTTATTCTTATTATTCATTCTGGAGTTTTCATTCGCCGATCTAAGTTCGCTAAGTGCCTGATAGATGTGAATCTACCGTAAATTTTTTAATGTTCTACGAAGCATTGCAATGCGACATAATTGACACCAATTTATATAACTTCGATCTATGAATTAGGGTTTATATCCGAAGAATTATATTTCGATAAATCGGCCAATTTACATGGAAGGTACAACAAGGGTGTGGCAGTAATTGCTTCACTAAAATCATGACGTGCAACAAATTTAATTGAATTCAGGATAACATAAAAAAAGACATGAAGCAAAGAATAAGTATATGGGTTAAATCGGTAATTTGTGTAAGGGGTACAAGAAGGGGAACGATCACTTGCCCAATATTTTTCAAAGTTGACAGGTTAAGTGTTGAACAAAAATGTAAGCTACGGCATTCTATCGATTACAAAATACAGAGGAAAGATTGAATTTCAAAAAACCGTCCAGTTTGTTTGGGAGCACCAGAACGGGAGTGGCAATGCTATCCATTCACTGTGAGGTCTCACTCAAATACGATTGGATTTAATACAACCATGTAAAAGATGTGATCCTTAGTATATGTGGACTAAATGGACAATTTGTGTGGGAGGTGTATAGTCAGTCAATTTTTCCGAAATAAGTCAAGTTTTATGGACAAATGCAATGGACGGAAATTTAATTTACTCCAGTCCACGAATGTGAAGTTGTGAGGAAACACTGAATTTCTGAAATTCGGTCAATCTAAATCTAAAAAACCAGAAGAGGTAGGTCGATATGGTCCACTTACAATCCTCGACTACAACCTGACAAAATACCGGTTTATACATTTTTCGGTTTGAAAAGTAAAGTTAAATGAAACATACTATGATTTCAATGAAACTTTTATTTCCTGCTGATATCTACGAGACCATTTAAATGACCCTCTTTGGATGGTTGCACCACTGAATCTTTTTGGGGTAGTTTTTGGCTCGTGGCACCGACTTGTTGAAACCACATATCGTCCAGTTCATAATCTTCAGTTGCAGGCCAAAAAGGCGGTTATCATACGGACATAGCGCTCTGAATTGAAATTCAGATTATGTGCCACGCTTTCACTAACAGAAACGATATTTTCGGCAATACGCACACTGCGATGATACAGAGGCCTGACCACATCTGCAACGCTTTCAGTCTCTTCAAGTTTTATTACAATCTTGTAAATTCCTTGCCCATTATGTTGATTATGACGACAATAATCTCCAAGTTTGAATCAACACTTTTGTAGTAAGTTTTAACTACTCTTTCGCGTTCTTCGGTTGTTAAATGATTCGTATTCGTGATGGCAAACATTTCACTAAATACATAACACTTCAGATTTATTTATATTTAATAACTGACAGTCTTGCTATATCAGCGACTGGCGGTTTTAAAACCACTAAACGGATAGCTCTATGATCAGATCTGACAAGTTTGGTAAAGATTTGCGACCGCTATCGGCTTTAACATTTAGCCAGCCCGGCAGAAGTCCACGAGGGTTCAACGTGAGTCTCGCCATGAAGGCCTTACCCACGGTGTGCGACACACTGGGCATATTACAATGCGATTGCCATGGCCCCCTGGGATAGCTAAGTAAAACTTGGGATATCTAGAAAAAGGGGCTGACAATTGTGGTACTAACACATATTGTCAACCCCTTCTTCGCAGCCAGGAGATACCAAATTGATTATGCTAGTATGGAACATAACCCCCATTGGCGGAAGTGAGGCCTATTTTACCACCTCTGCTACTCTATGGGTTTGTAGCACCCGGTTGCAATGTAACTACACATTCGAGCACAAAGTCTCTACCAGCGATTTCGGTATCAACCACAACCCGCGTGATGCTCCCACTAGGGGTCCAACACCAAATAATCAGGCGGGAACTCAGTCCCGGAGCCTCCTGATCCCTGCACTACCGGCCATACTTACCTGTTGGAGCTGCGTAGCAAAGCATATAGCAAAGCTACTACCAAGTCGTGATTTATACACCATACTCACGGTGTGCCAAAAGAGTACAGACTGGACATTTTTACTTACCTGCAGGCACGGAGACCCCAGGCAGATGGAACGATCGATACTACATTGCAAGGATGCAGTACCCTCACCCGTGGGAGACGGGGAAAACTCCAAACCCCTTCCGTTCAGCGAAGGTGAACGGCAACCATGAAATATAGACATAGGGAAAACCCCATGCCTGTCCGTAGCCCCCGAGAGATCAAAAGATACAGATGACACGGCACGAACCTGTGACCTGCCCGTGGGTATCCCTATCACCCCCGGTACCAGACAAAGCCTCTGGTCAGACTTCGTAGATAATCTAACTGTAGAAAATTTATTTCCAGTTTCAACCCCTTGCGGCCCAGCGACTGGTGCCCTGCAAACGAGCACACAGCTGCCAACTATCAAGTTGAATGGGATTGTGGGATCAGCATGATTCGAACAGTCCCGCAGCCCCTCAACCCCCAAGTCAGACTGCCTTGAAAAGGTCAGCAGACCCACTTGCCACAATTTCGTCGCAAACACTGTTGCTCTAGCCAAAACACCCTGTGCAGAGATCATATTGCTAACCATCCAGTCATCCCCAGACCTTGTTATCGCTAATCCCTGGAGGTTCCTTATATCTGCATATAAGGGACATTCGCACAAAACGTGCCGCCAGTCTTCGACTGGTGCACCACAATTGCACGACTCGCGCTCGGACAGGACTCTCTTATGCGGGGAGGCATTGAGTGACTCATGACCCGTCAGCAAGAAACCAAGGCAGAGGTTAAAACCAAAGTCAAGGTTTCTTCCAACGAACCTAACATCTGGCAAAAACCTAAATGTTGCACGTCCGTTCTGACTCTCTTCCCAACGTGTTTGCCATCTCGACAAGACACATTCGTCCAAGAGCCCCCTATACTCAGCCCTACTCATACTCTCTACCCCCTCAATGGGCCAGTCCGTTCCCTTTCCTGGCCTTGAATTCCGTCGCGCGACGGATAACAACAAGATCCAGCGGGGCAGCACCCATCAGTACTTGAAGGGCCTCTGTCGAAACCGTGCGACACACTGGCATGCAAGCCAATAACACCACTCTCTGACAAGAGAGGATCTTACGGTACCCGACTACAGACTTCACCGATTCGTACCACACAGGGGAAGCGTAAGTTGCCATAGCAACAAACAGCCCCTGATAGACGATACGAACAATTCGTCTGCTAAGCCCCCAGTCACTCCTCAGCACTCGTCTAAGCTAGCCGACAGCGCTAACCAGCTTCCATCTCAGCCTATCCAAATGAGGCAAATAGTTCATTCGCTCTCCCATGGCAACACCCAAGTACTCCACCTCGGTGACGCACCTGAGCACAGACCCATCAGGCAAACGAACAAGAGGTTTGCGAGATAATCTACCCCGCAAGAGCATCATGTTGCTCTTATCGACAGCAACATCTATGCCGACATGTTCAGACCATTGCCTAACTATCGCCATCATGGCCAGAACCCTCTGTTCCACCTGAAAACGAGAGGGACCCTCAACCGTGAGGATCCAGGCATCCTCAACGCTACGACCCCTTGTGAAGCCGTATTGATAAGGACACATGCCGTCAATGACTCTCTCACTCAGTCTTTGCACCATTATTCTTTCCAGTACTTTTCCAAGCACTGGAAGCAGGCTAATACCCCTATAAGAACGAGGATTGCTCCTGATCTTATCGGTCGATTTTAGGAGAACAATGACATTGGCTGTTTTCCACTGACGCGGAAAATAGCCAACATGTACACACTGCCTATACAAAGCCTCGAGGTAGTCCGGAATAGTCTTCCAGATGCTTTTACACATCTCTCCGGTTATTCCGTCCATACCGGGTGACTTACGAGATCTGACAAGCGTCATCCTTTCCACGATCTCTGCTCTTTCCAATTCTGGCGCACTGGGTACCACCTCCGAAGAAGGTGGGGCCAGAGCTTCAGACCTAGGAAAGAACTCCCGCAACAAAGCCTGAACGCAGTCCGCCCAGGAAGTCAGGATGGTATCACCATCCTTTATTCCAGGGTCTTCCACGTTCTTGCCCTTTCCCCTACAGATGCGGTAGAGATGTCCCCAAGGATCATCTCTATGCCGAGTAGCGAACTGGCGCCACTCTGACTCCTTAACGTCTATAAGCATTTGCTTATATTCGCTGCCAAGTCGGCAGCCTCTGTTTGCCTACCCCTCTAGAAACGTTTCCTGAGGCGTCGAAATTCTCTTCTCTTCCAACTTAACTCCTGTGTCCACCACTTTATTCTCCTCCTAGTACTCTGCACGCTCCTAGGAAGGAGGCTGTCGTTGGCGCGGTGAGCAGTCTCAACAATCGTTGATACCTGTTCATCCACCGTCATTCGATTAAAGGCTTCTAAGGACACATCGGCAGCCGCAGCTGCGATGTGTGACCCATACGCATCCCAGTTAACGTATCCATATCGTCAGATATGGCTCCAAAGGCTCGCTAAACTTGCAGTACAAGCTAGCTAGGAGAAGACGACGATTTCGCTTCAACAGAAACACGAACCCCCCCCATTCCGAGCTACAAACTTCTGTGCAATCTATGTGAACGTCATTGACAATGACTGCAGCATTATGTATTTTACCAGGATATACCCGCATAAAAGCAGGTAACCCACTTACCCCATTATGGGCTGCGTGGGGATACTGTATAAGATCAATGCTGCAGCCATTCTCACAAATGCCCTTCTCCAGTTCCGCCATTGCAGCGACGCGTCTACCACAATTCAATTGCAGAAGGCGGGTACCCATCTTAATGTCTAGCTTTCCCCCTGGCTACCATTGCGCAACAGCGGACGCCAGCCTTAAAAGCCTCCTGGGTCATTTTGCCCTTGAAGTTCTTCTCGTACACATCACCCATGAACAAGTTAGGGGTGATCTCAGAGTCGACCCCCTGGACGATGACCCGCGGGCCCAACGTCTCAGGCACCGAAAGCGTCAGCCCAGCTTCACCGAACTTCCTATTCTCGGCGATCTTCGCACGCCCCGCTCTAGTTGGAGTCATAATAATAATGTAAAATTGGTAACTTAACGAATCCAACAACTGAATTATCTTTTGTACGGACACATAACGTGTTGAAATTTCAGCTGCACTGTTCTTTGCGAAGACGTAACTAGGATTTCGTTTAGAGAAGATCTTTTAATTTGTCATCTCAATCGATGGAAAACCCATCAAACTTTAATAATTGCGGAATGTTTTTCCCGATACCTTGACGAGCTATTATGATCCATATGATGCATACTCCTTTGAGCGCACACATTCCTATTAGACTGATAGAACTGCATTTGCGAACTATTTTCTTTAAGGTACGGGTATTAAAGGTCTATTGTTGGAAATGCCAACATTTTTGAAGTATAGTTTTGACTCCCTTCAATCGACTTAAGTCTCTAGTTCAAATATATATATATATATATATATATATATATATATATATATATATATGTGCATATATACATATGTATGTTTTACATATTTTGTTGTATTTTTGTGTAGAATAAAACTCTACTGTTCAATTTTTGCCACTGGTATTGCATTCGCTGATCTTTGAAACAGCTAGCAGTGGCAAAAATTTTTATTCTTCCATGAAAAAAGATAAATTTAGGGAATATACAGGGTGTCCGTCGGGAAGGTATACTACTTTGTTTGTTTATAATTTTTGATTAAATGAAAGAGAATGAGTCTTATATTGATAAATGTTTTATTTAATGTCGGCAATTATGTATGGAATACAATATCAGATAAATGACCGCATCTATTAGCCCCACAAATGCGAGCCCTTTTGAGCACATTTTTCATTACATCCTCACACATTTCACGCGGTATTTCATTAATTTCATCACGACTATTTTGTTTGAGTTGCTCAAGCGTTTCTGGTTTGTTTGCACAAACCTTGCTTTTTAGATATCCCAACGGAAACAAGTTCAGAGCAGTCAAATCAGGCGACCGTGGAGGCCAATCAACATCACAATTTGTTGAAATAAGTTGTTGTGGAAAGAGATCTTGCAATAATTCCATTGTAATCCTGGCTGTATGCGATGTGGAAGAAGCTCTTGTGTCAACTGTATATATTATATATATATATATATATATATACACATATATATATATATACATGTTTATACATATATTTATCACTCAGTCACCTAAAAAAAAGGAAAAATTAAAAGACCAATTTTCAAGTTACTACATAAAAAAAGGAGAACAATTATTCAAACCATTCGTAGCGAAAGTGAGTGAAGAGACACTTATCTTCGAAAAAGTGTCTGATAGGAAACTTTCCATCGAGAAAGGTGGACATTAAGTATTTCGTAGAATTGTCACATAAACCATATTTTGTAAAAAAAAGTGCATAGTGTAACATAAGGAAAAGTGTCAGGTGTTTTACAGCGAAATTAATATTAATTATGTATACAAATATGCATTGATAAAAATCAAAAAGTGAAATACAACTCTGTGAAGGCATTGCCAATCTTATATGCCTACACATCGACAACAAATATGCATGAAAAAAATGTGCAAAATATATAGTTTATAATTTTAGGACTGTTTCAAATAACGTAATATATTACCAATTTACTGTGAGTTAGAATAGAAAGTATTTCAGGTTACAGTACAGTGATCGTCACTAAAATTCACTCTGAGAACTAGTGCGTTCTTTTTTGTTTACAGATAACAAACTGTCGAACAAAACCCAAATACCCGAATGGAGCAACTTGAAAGCATTTGGGAACACCAATCTGGATAATCTCTCAGTGGAAAAGCCATATAAACTATGTAATTGTCTGGTAAGAGACGTTCAATCCCATGGAGGAAGATGACTGATAAGTACCTTCGCTTATTAATAAGTCGATTCCCGAAGAGAAAAGAGGCCGGTAAGACGCCTTTTGTACACAAAAGTTACTTGTAAGATGCTATGCAGGATATTTCTGCTGAGACACTAGCAGATATAATTCTTGTTTGTCACATACAAAACGGCCGATTCATCAAAATTGAATTTGTCCCTTACTTCCATAATTCTCCAATTGTATCGCATTACGATGCTTGGTAATGCACTTCTCATATAAATAATTTTATTTAACCCATATATTCTTAAATTCGTATCATTTATTCATTTGCATTTAATTCAGGCGTTTAGTAGTCATACTTTTTATAACAAAAACATTCAAATTGCTCGATTTAGTAATAAGTAAGAGTTCTTCTATAATTTTTAAGCAGAAACTAAATGGAGTTATTATTTTGCTTCTCTTATTATAAGTTAATTCAGAGCATTTTGTTGACAAGTATCCTGTGATTACTCACGTCCTTTGCGCTAACGCAAAATAACGTTGAATGAAGGTATATGAAAGTTCTACTGACTAAAATTTTTGTATTGGTTTTTTAAAAATTTCAAATATTTTAGAAGTTTAATAAATTACTCCATATATTTATTTATATTATTGACAAAATCCTACTTTTTTCTCAGAAAGGCTTATGAAGAATATAATTTTCATGACAATAACTGTGTATTTAATGTTGTACTCGTCTGTTAGTAATATGTTGAATTAAATTTAATTTGATCTTCTGAAGGTAAAGTAACACAACTCATTACTTTAGTGTTTTAAATTGCTGCCACGATTAATTGAGTGAAAGTGCAAAAAGAAAAAAATAAAATTAGTCTGTGGAAAGTAAACTACTTTAACTTAATTTCTTACCTGCTAGTACACTTTTATCTATTTTTAGTGTATGTTTCATAACGACAATAACTGCTTTTATAAATTATAACAAAATTGAAAAAATAATGCAATGCGGAAAATAAGACTTTGTTTTACTTTCTCATATGTGGCATTTTCGTTATTATATGTTTACTTCTTGCATATTTATTTCAGAATTTTCCGACATCAGACATTATTTTGGTATTAAAAAATTATTGATATTGATGTCAATAGCCTTAATCAATCTTTTGTTAAAATAAACACAACATTATCAACCACTAAAGCAACCCTAATGGTAGAGGGAAAGGCGAAAATTTATCTAAATAACCTGCTTTTTTTATTTGTAAAATCAAAATTTATTAAAATATTGCTTCTAAAACTTCTGCCACAATTAAATTCTATTTTTTCCACTGTTAGCAACTGATCGCAATGCGCTTTTTATAACAACATCTTTTTCAACAAGTTAAACACACAACATATATATCATAGGAATCCAAATATACTAAATCACTGTAAAATGCAAATGTATGCCGATGATATGCAACTTTACCGCAGTGAAGAACAAACAAATCTTTCTAGCTGTGCTCAACAAATAAACGATGACTTGAAAAATATGTACATATGTGTACAAATTGGCATGTCAAAAATTAAACCTGATTCCTTTTAGATCTAAATATCTAATTATTTCAAAAAAAAAAAAAAATTTGTAACCCACCAATTCAGCTTACCCCATTTGGAACTAATTTTCAATGAAAAACTGACAACGTAGAATCATATAATGTTATTGGAAAGGTTATGCCTCGTGTTAAGTAATCTATGGGCCGTTGGACATTTAATTCCGGTTGACATGCCCATTCTTTTAGTTAAAACGTATTTAATCCCATTACTTCTGTATGGATATGATACCTACTTCAATTATAATAGTGCGGATGCGTCCAAACTGTAAGTCCTTATAATACATAGTAAAGCAAACAAGCACAATGGACAATTCTGTCCTTGCATACCATTAATATGATATGGGAAAGTTACTCACATTCGATGAGTATACATGCATTCTATTTTTAGACTTTCTGAATGGGACCTACAGTTCAACGACGATTTCGAAAGCACCATTGAGAAGCATTTATCAGACTTGTTGTCGCGATGACTGTCGCCCAAGTAATGACAGATGGCGGCTGTATGCGGTGTTAAATCAGCGATCATGCGAACGATATTCGCGTGTACCAGCCATAGCGCCATGGTCGATCTCAAGCAAGGTATTCTTCAATAAAAACTGTAACGATAGAATTTCTGATTATTCTTACCAAAAATGTGGCCTGCCTGAGTTTCGAAAATTTGCTACAGTTTACAAGTATGTTATTGATGCAGAGAATTATAGTCTTAAGAGAGCCAAAAATATCCTTTCCAAAGAATTCGTTCATACTGAATTATAAAAATAAATAAATACACATTTTAATCTATCGTGATGTGCACGATATTATAATAACGTATGCCACTAGCATTGTAAAATACAATATTGAATTTTGTGGGCCAGGTTATGCCAATATACCCATTCATAAATACTGACTGCAAAAATTGGGTATTTGCGCTCAAAAAACATCAATACTGTAAATTTCGTTTCGTGTAGAATTGTTATCGGTGCTCTTTCCTATTTTATCAAATATGCAGTAAATTTTCTGTACAAAAAACTCATACATGAATGCTAGATTATTAGACAGATTAAAATTTGTTATTCTACAGACTAGTACCGTAGTACGATATATACGATACGATATGCTCGTATACCATTTCATCGGTATAATCACTTAAAATGTGAAATAACAGCCAAGAATTTTGAGGGGTAAAAATCTCTGTTATGGAATAAATAGGAAGTGGAATTTCTCTGTGGGTGACGGAAAAGTAAACATTTCGAATTATATTGCAAATTATGCCATAAGTGTTGGGGATTTTAAGCAAATTATGTGTTGGTGGGAATTCTAAACATGCAAGAAATTTTGGTCCAAATTTTGTTAGATTCTTCACTACATTAATTTATAAACGTACAAAATATGTTTTTGATACCTGTAATCACGCAAAAACTACTCATTATTATTGTCACTGTGAAAAAAGCACGTGGACACGAAAATATTTTCCCCGTTTCTAATGCTAATATAAATAAACCGATTAAGGAATTTAAATGCGCTACACCTCACCGACCCTATTGTAATTTGTCCTTATTGCTCAATTTTGTTTGCAAATTTTGCAGCTTGTTATTGTAATTTTTTTCTTATAGGGGTAAAATCCGAAAACAAAGGAAATCACCACCAATCGAATTCATAAATCTGTTGGTATGATGTGAGCATATTTGCATTTACTGCTAAATGCACTTTCTAAAGCTACAATTGGCAGAGATACATAATATTTAAGTTTGCAGATCTACTTTTTTCTGGCATATCCGCATTTGTCTTTAACATGAAATGCAGCATAATGAAACTTGCAATACTTATTCTGCCAGATTTTATTGTCATCTTGAAAAATCACAGGATTTCCCCCCAATTTCTTACATATGCTGAATAAACATCGTATATTGCAATATTTTCACAGTCATTGGTTACAATATACGAGGTGTGTTCAAAAAATAAGGTGAATTTTCAAATTTCATTCGGCTTTCGATTATTTTTTTTCTTATGTTGGTACACTCGTCTCGAAGGCATGTTGACGGTTTTATCCACATGGCATGTTTAGTTTGTTTGTGAGAGGCATAAATAAGACAAGTGTTTTGTGTGTTCGGCGATTCGGAAATTATACTTTCTGAAAACTTCTCATGGGATAAAGCCAAATTCGGTCATGTTACATGGCTCATGGCACCGTCTTGTTGAAACCACATATCGTTCAGTTCATAATCTTCAATTGGAGACCAAAAGATGAAGCTTGTCGTACGGCCATAGCGCCCAGAATTGAAATTTGGATTATCCGCCACACTTTGAATACCTGAAGCGATAATTTCTTTATAATCTTGTACAGAAGGCCGATTATTACGACCATAATCAACCCGTAAGGCACGAAAAGTGGCCTCAAATGTGGCCATCATAATTTTTTTTTAGCAAGTTTTACCTATTTTTGCGTGGTCTTCGGTTGTTAAACGATTCATACTCGTAAGTGGTAAACCGTCCACTAAATAAATATCACTTCAGATGAAAGCTATTTAACAGCTGACAGCCTTGTCACATCGACGGTTTTGACATCACTAAATGGATAACCCTAAACAAATTTATAATATAATAAAATAGTAAAACGGTTTGAAAATCAGTTTTTTTTTTGCCACAGTTCTAAAAAACATTTACAACATGTATTTAGTTGCTGCATATTTGCGTTTGACCAGTATTAGAATTCTAAACCTTAGTTATGCGTGTGTATTTTTATTTTCGGTTAAAAAAATAGAAAATGAACGAAATGAGTTGAGTTAAAAAATAAAATATTTTCAGACAATTCAAAGAGACAGTTTTTAGAGATTGTCTTGTATCACTAAATTCTAAACATATCACTTCGGGTCGAGAAATCTATTGTTAACAGCCATTTGCTACGATGTATCTTATTTACAAAATCAACAATCATCAGATGTAGAACAATTGTTTTCCCTAAAAAAAAACTCCATACTCAAATGAAACGAAGAAAACTGTATTTTAAATAAATCTGTGGTCACAACCCATAACAGCCTAAGTCTGTTTTTCAATATTTTCAGTACAGGAGTTTAAAGTTTTGAATCTTCACTGAAAATCAGGAGAAGGTGTTTTTTGGAAAACTTTGCTACAGATTCCAAGGAAACGAATTTCTTTACTTAGTTGTTAACAAAAAATAGTTTGTTTATTCAAAGACATTATCGAAAAAGACACTTAGGCTTTTATGAATTGTTGAACGAAAGAAAGTCAAAAAGTTCAAGTTGAGTTAGGCTATTATTCCAGATTAAATAAAAAACTTTAAGTTTGGAGAAAGACCTTAACTCAATTTATGTTTATCAAAAAACGAAATTGTAATTCGGAATAAGAGCTTAACTCAAGTTAGGAAAATAAAATTCTTCATATTTTTGAATTAACGACTTAAGTTGATATAGGCAATGCTGAAAAACAATGTTTATATTTGTTGTAATCCTAAATTGACTTAGGCAGTTATGCCAAAACAGTCATTTAGAAAAATAACTTAGGTTATTAGGTTTTTTAGGATTAATTGCCTTCCTAGAAGAGATACAAACATGAAAAATTTAGAGCAAATAAATTTAGATACGCTGAATACGATGGTGCTAATAACTCAATTGTGTCCTAACTAGAGTTAGGCTGCTAATAACTCAATTGTGTCCTAACTCGAGTTAGGCTGTTACGGGTTGTGACCACAGAAATATGAGTATTTTACACATACAAAACAGATTAGCTGTCATAAAATTTATGTATGCAAAGTTACGACGCTCTAACTTGATTCCTTCCAATTGATGCCAGTCCGATTAAAACAATTCCGACGTACGATGGCTCGACGGTAAGGTGAAAAAACTAAGTCTATATTTGTCAATGTGCGTTAGTAGTATTAGAAAATAGATTGAAACATGCATTATTGGAAGTTGGCAAAAGTGATATAACAATAATGGTAGGTAATTTTATTGGCCGTTTCTTTTTGTAAACGAACCAGAATATATAGTTGTTGGTTTCTGGAGTTAACAAAGATATGAATAATAACCAAAAAAAACTACTATCTTTTAAATTTAAAAAGAATTTTCTTAAACTTCAAAAGTTTCAAATATACCCAGCAAATACAATATTCGCCACAATCACTCATCCACTTGTTCAACAAATTTGACTGAACCATCAATGAAGTACTTACAATTCGACAACCATTCAGTACTGCTTATGTAGTGTTGTTATATAGTTAGTTTTTGGGTATATTTCTCGGAAATAATTTATTTTTAAGTTTATAGAATAAAAATTGATGTTTTAAAAGTAGATTGAGTATAAAAACATTATATAAACATTTATATAAAACATTATTTATCAAAAGGCATCGTTATAATTACTACTTTGACGTAACATATATTTCCATTCTTGGTGCCAAGTTGGAAGCATTTCTGCTGAAAATGTGGAAACCGCTTATGTTGCTTCCTTGCCACTAATGAAAATGTTCCCCCTTTTGAAGTACTTCCAATTCTTTTTACTGAGTTATCATACTCATCATCACTGGAGATATGGTCATTTTGTCATTCTATTTGCAGCATCCAGAAACATTCATCTGACTCCACAAAACATAAATTTCTGATCGTCAGAACACGGTGGGTCCGCCTGCTGAAAGCACGATAGAATTCGAACTGATTGAATAGAAGACAGATATTTTGCACGGGAATTTACCATATTTGAAATTGTAAAGAATCGGCTTAGTAAAACCAAATTATTCACACACAGGGACTGAACATACCTTCTGTATTTGTAATATCTTTTCAGGAATTTAGCCATTTATTAATTAATTAACAGTAATGCATTTGTTTTTCTTATTGTACATACGTATAAAACAAATTCCCTTGCATCTAAAGAACGTGACATGAGAGAGCTTCTCACATTCTATTTTTAGACTCACTCAACGACATCTAAAGTTTATTGAAGATTCCGAACATCACAGTTTGAAAAGGATACACAGGACTTGTCGATTACTCGACTACTCTATAATTTTGTTAGACACATCGCGATGACTGTCACCAGCATGCGGGGTTGAAAATGGGATCATGGGATCGTATTGAAACTCACATAATTTAGTAAAGGACCCATACATTTTAGACGCGGCTTGTGAAAACATGTTAAAATATCCATATCCACTGGTAAAATTGGCTAATTTGATATATAATGTATGATAAGAAAATGAGGGGAAAAAGTCGAGTCAATAAAAGGATTAAAAAGAAATTTCTATAAGCGTCGCTTTTTTACTTTCGAAAAAATATTCATCATAAATTCTTTAAAAATTATCTACGGGTTGCAAATTTAACTAGAGAACTTTTTATGGCTGCTGTCGCTCGGTATCATACCACTGCTTAGTTTTTATAACTTGACCCCAAGGAATGAATGCATATATCATTCAATGCGGCAAAAATGTTACGCCCGAAAAGAAACATCTGAAGCAGCGGATATGAGTAGAATGAACTGAGAATCTGGCCCCCACTGCAATAAAATAAATGATGCCAAAGAATGAAAGAAGAAATTAAAAGATGGTTCTCGAAAACATACACTATTAATGGGTTATACAACTGGCGTAATATCAAAGCTCTGTCAACAGTATCAGAAATTTGTCCTACCAGTTTTTAACCCAAAATTTTGGGTTATAGCGTGAGCAAAATCAAGAGAACAGTATTTCCAAAAAATATATACCTATAGACGGACTATAATTTCCCGCTTTTTTCACCATTAAATCAGAATATAGAAATATTGTGATTGCGTTTGCTTGCACGGAATGGACCAAAGCGCACCAGCTCAAAATGTCTTCCTCTGTGAAATCCATGAGCGGGGACGGAAAAACGAAACAGTGCCTAAACTTGGTTGGAAGGAGAGCAGATAAGCGAATTATTTCCTATGTGTAGTGATGGTTGGTAACAAATTCTATACTAACCTCTACTTGATTAGTTTAGCATGTAATATCAAACTACAATCCGTAAATATCATTTATCAAGAAAAAGAACTAGATTTTGCATTACAAACCGAGTTTGTAAAAATACTCATATGGTATGATGATATTAGGCTCATATATTATATCTCACAAGTTTTATCTTATCTATATAAAACCATTGATTTTCCGAATTATTTCCATTGCAGCAAAATGTGGTTCACCAGTTCATTCTAACATTAGTTCGTCGATCTCCTCCAGCTCAGCATTTCAACAGTTGTTTTCTAAGCGTAAGATGCCGATAAAACTCAAAACAACATGAGAACAAACAAAATTAATTTGTCATTAATTAGACAAAGAGAAATGTTATTCGGTTTGACATCTATTTCAAATAATTTATTTCTGTTAGCAGGTATTTGTCATTGATAACAGGATTTGTTATTCCAGAATCTAAGAAATTAATTGTTTTGAAGTCTGACTATTTTATGACAAATAATTTCAATTCATTATGTCCTATGGACACATGCGAAGGCAATGTCTAGTGAGTGTTAAATTATTTGTGGCAGTTGTGTTTTCCAAAGATTTGATAAAGATGGACGAAACTTCACATCTATTTTATTGAACTACTGTGAGTGACAAAATAAATTAAACATGACATGAAGATAGACATGAAGTTTCATTATATTCATATAATTAAAGCTATGAAAAAAGTAATTGGCAATTAAATTAGAATTGAATAAATTAGAATTGAATTTACAAAAAAAGTAAACAAAATTAAAGAGCGTTTAAATATATTTGACATTCTATTAAGATGTGACGTTTTTTCTGCGCCAAAATAAAATATACAGTGGGAAAGTACCTAACGAGTAAAAACGCCTAAGTTTTTCAGCATAAATACGTTATTAATAGCTTAAAATAATTAAAAATATATAATAGGAAGATAAACTTCAATTGAGACTTGTGGAATCGTAATAGATAAATATACCAACAGAGACACAAATAAGAATTATGTATAAAGACAGCAGAAAACATCACGGAAACTGGTAGTCCAGTAATTGCAAGCACCATTGTTAGATCATTGCACTAAAATGGTTTACATATCTGAGTACCACGTAGAAAACCTTGTGTATCAAAAGTGAACCATATTTGGTATTAAGATAACATCCAATACCGTAGTGGTCTGGGGAGGTATGGCAGCATCTGTGTCGGAAATCTCATGTATGCATGTATATCCAATGATCATTGGAAAAAGAAAATTATTTACAAATTTTGAAAAATAATATAACCCTTAGTATGTTACAGAACTTGATGTTTTAACAGGACAATGATCCTAAACATTCAGCAAAATTGTGAGGGAGTGGTTGCTGTATCATACTCCCAAAACTCTTGAACATCGACCGCAGTCCTCAGACAGACCTTAATTTTGGTCTAGTGCTCAGTTGCATCATCTTGACAAAAAATTAAAGAAACATTTCTTGCAAGGATTATCTGAAGACGATAGATGGCGAACAATTTTATCTGATTTCACAAAAAATACTTGTTAACTCAATGCCTGGTAGATTTACATCTGTGATTAAGACAAAAAAAAAAAAAAAAAAAACACCAACAAAGAAATAAAAAGTTGCTTATTTTCATAGTGATCACATTAACGATAATCTCTTGGGAATATAACCCAAGTTAGCTGTGAGGTCAAGTACACATTTCCAAAGTGAAAATGTTTTTTAGTATTTGATTGGAATAAGTCGATTCATAAGGATAACGCGTTTTGGACTCTGTGGCAAGTCCATCTTCATATCTATTTGTAAGCATGTTATTACTTGTCACGGTGTCCGAAAAGTATCTTTGTAAGTAATTACTGAAATGATTATTGCTCCAACCAAATACAGAAAAATATTTTCAGTTTGGAAATGAAATAGATGTCCATACCAGAACGTATCATAACAGTAGGCTTCATCTAATCTCGTTTAGCTGGATAATTATTTTTAATACGCTCATGCAAATTGTTCATCATGTATTGAATTGCGTACACAAATTTGACCATCATCAGTATTCAGAAGTTTAAATCACATGAAGCATCAACAAAAAATGATTTTGATTAATGTGTTTCCAATAAGTTTCATTGCAATTGATGATGATGTTTTTGAAACGTTTCTGCAGTTGAAATAAGACACAGCCCCACTCGCCATTTTGCAAGTAAATGGAGAGGAGGTACATTTGATTGCTTTCCTTTGTAATCTGTTGAATTCCCAAAAGTGTCAATACAATATCAAACTTAAACGCAAAAACATTTTTTCATAGTATTGTTTTGTCCACCACCCATGGGTTGAGAGTCTCTTTTTATAGTGTTCATGATAACTATAGGCAAACATTTGTTTAGACGAATAAAACAACAATGTATGCGTTTCATTTTGTTTTTGTTTTTTTTTTTTTGTTTTTGTTATTTTCGGAATACCACATCCACGCACTTTCCATAAAAAATGAACCCCCATAAATTCTACGCACGCACCCATCATTAGTTGAAAGCATGCGTGAAGCACAGAATATGATGAACATGGTTTGAGTGATTTTCATTGGCTGGCGAAAAATTGCAACTTGTTAGATTCTTCATACGTACAATATTTACACTGCGCACTTAAGTAGCCCTACCGATATATTGTATAAAAATGATGTATTTGCTGTAGTAAATGTGATATTCGAAACTGTTGCGTACACACAAGTCTTGTCATTAAAATATCGTATTCTTAGTAGAAAATAAAACTCTGAATTTCATTTTGTCGCCCATCATTGTATAGCTTTTCACAGTTGTGGCCATAATGTGAAAGGCCGTAACCCACAAACTGGTTATTTTAATTTATTTAGGAATGCAACGTTGAATCCCATGGTTTGATAGCCCACCAGCTGCTATTCGTACTTCTAACTGGGATTTGAAGAATCACAGCGCATCATTTGCGCTAATATATAATAATATATAAAATTTAATAAATTTATAATGAAAGTCTCTCCTGATCATTTTTATTTTTTTAAGTTCAGGTTAAAAGAAGAAAAAGAAAATGGGTATGGTTTCCTTTCTGAGCATTTCTACGTCATCAAAAATTATATTTATTTAATTTAGTAGCTGTATTGTAATACTTTAAGTAAACAGAGAGAAAGAACTATGATAAAGATGTTGCCCATATTTCCATAGTGCGACAAAAAATTAATTTCTCATGTTTTATATAGGGTGGCCGGTTCTTATATAGGGTGGCGCATAATCAACGTTAAGATTTGATCAGTGAATAAATTTTTTATTTGTCTTTTTTTTCGTCTCTTTACAGAGTTAACTAAATTATACTTGGGAAGTTTATGATGGAACTGCTCGGCACAGAACAAATAACCAAAGTTGTTGAATTTTATTTTGAAAGTTAGCATTCGATTATTCAGATCCTATCGAAATTTCTTTCATGTTCGAAATGAACCGATTGGCGCGTTTTGGGCAACAAGAGGCTGTCTGCCTTCCACATGCTGGAAGACCTCGTGCAGTTCAAAATGAAGTGACCATTGCTCGAGTGCAAGCAAGTATTGAGGAAAACCTCTAAACTTCCACCAGGCGACGTTCTCAGCATTTAGAGATGTCCACACTGTCTTTGCAAAGAATTTTACATATGTTACATCTTTTACCATATAAGATGCAATTGGTTCACGAGTTAAAACCAAATGATGCACAAGAACTCATTCAATATAGTCGCCATTAACGTTAGTTATGCGCCACCCTATAGCTTATTGGGATAAGTATGACATCAGGTTGTGGAAAAATATCATATTGAAAACTGGAAAAGAATGTTCGTAACCATATCCCGAATCATATGCTCGAACGAGGGCTTTGAACTTGGCTCCGATTCTTAGCGTATAGATGTGACATATTTAGTTTGATTTTCTACGTAGTTTAATTACTAAGCGAAGGATGGAAAATCGCACATGTGCTCCATCCCTTACATATTATCTTAATCGCCGCAGAATCTATCCATCTGAGGAATAACCAAGCATGGTTTTTCGCAGTGGGATGATTATTATGAAAACCTATGCGCTACACACAGATAATGTATGGTCGTATACCTGCGTGTTTTCAGCCTCTTATTCCCTCCACCCAAATGTGATAAAACTTTATTGAATTAATTTCCTGTTGATCATTTTCAGTCGATCAAAATATGTGTGTCAACTTTATTGATTCCCCAAAATGTATCTTCGACCATCAGGCGACATGCAAGTTGCATGCGAACATAAATCCATTTCAACAGGCATTTCCGGATTTTTTCTTAATTTTTTGCATGCCAAATAAGGTTTTAAGTTTTCCTTTAAATTTTCTAGTGATATGTTGCGATATTCTGCTTGTCTTTTAAAAGCAAACAACTTTGTCCGTGCTTTTGCCTTTTCCATTTTCTGTACCAAATATGGTATTTCTAGCTCAAAAAACGAAATCAAAAATTATTTCTGAGCGATATAATAATAATCAAGAAATAATTGTTATAAACAATAAAAGTTTGCTGGTAAATTGGATAGATGGGGTAATAATCGATTTTTTGGTGTGTTTTAGCGCATTCCTTTCACTATGATATTTTAATTCAAAATTCCACAATAACGCTTATTTCGGTCCCTGCTTTATACTGCTTGGCAAAACTTGAAAAACCAAAAAAAAAAAAAAAAATAAATAAATAAATGAATAAAATAATAATAAATAAATCAATCAATAAATAAATAAATAAACACACGTGACCACGCCTACAAATGACAGAATTATTTGTATTTACATAAATTTGTAATTAGTAGGCTGCAGCAGTTTATATTTGTTTGTCGATTGTATCGATTCACACTTCTCTGTAAAATGTGGGATGATTTATGCAGATTTAGAAAATAACAGCGACATTATTACTAGCGGTATTTTTCGACGAAAAGCTAACTCTTTACCACATACCTTCTTGTACCAGTCACTCTTTGGCGTCAACGAAAGTGAACTTTGAATGAGAGTCAGTTTACCTGATTTTTTCTGTCTCAATTACCGAGATGAAATTTTGGCAAACAGAGATATAATTTTGATTGATAGATTTTTACTGCTCTGACAGATGTTGGCGTCTTTTTCAATGCTAAACAGATGGGAGATACTCCTTTACAACCTACGCAGGTTGGCGTACATATTTTGTTTGATTCAAAATAGTTCTGTCATTAAAATTGCAAAAAAAATTGCAATTTGCGCTTGCATATTTAGCAAATTTTCCAATACGAATATGTTCGTCAATTCCTAGAATAAATGAAAAAAAAAAAAACAATATATTTCGTGACGTTTTAAACCGATTGATCGATGTCCGCCTGTCTGACTAGTGGGCATGATAGTGATCACAAATCTTTACTAAACTTGTCAAAACTTGGCTCAGCCTAATATTTCAGAGATTCAGTTTTTGCTCTGTAACTACAATGGACAGCATTGTTATACCCCTTTTAGTATCTCTCACACAGATGACCAATTCAACCCACATATTCTCGGATTCATATCTCGGATTCGCGTTGTACAGAATTCAGTTAAATTTGGCACACGTTGTGTGTTTGGTGAAGTCCTTGGTTTGAAAACGGTGAACATTACTACCCTGATACCCCTTTAGATACCTACCATTGAAGTTGATCGATTTACTGAAATTTAACTTGCCCGCGGTATTCCTTGATTCCTAAATTGTTGTACTTACATTTTGGGCAACCGCATCGCATTGTAGATTTTCGTGGAATTTAAGAAAATCAATAGGATAATAATAAGTTAAATAATTTTGCCCATATATTCCAAAATTCATCTTTAATTCAAGTGCGCTAAGTTCAATATAATTTAGCACCCATCATGTGTACTAAATTCAGTATAATTGAGCACTCATCAGTTCTGTGAATGAAAATAAAATACAAACCTAAACTACCAAAAATCATCTTTTTCCTTTCTATAATTTCTAAACGAGGATTCCACAAAATTATAATTTTACTTTTTGAACGTATTTGAAATCAGAGAATATTTTTTTTGTAAGAACTAAGCGATTTATAACTTCTCTTCTGGTACACCTCGTACTTTTGGGCCAATGAAAAATATTGTTGGGTGAAGGTGTAGATTAGTCAGTTCACCAGACTGAAATTTATATACTGTTTTTTTTTTTTTTTTTTTTTTTTGTTTTAACCGATTTACGGATAATTCTAGTCAGGTAGCCAAGCGAAGACAAAATGTTCAGTTAAGTTCAAAATTACTAGAACGAGTCGTCCTTTTACATAAATAGACCTTTCTAAAATATGTGTTGAAGATTTGATTCTTTGACACAGAAAAATTCTGCCTATTTTATCTACATACTGTACATAATACAATACAATCGATTCATGGCCATTCAACTATTGCTACGTTGTATTAGAGGCTATTTTTTCCCCCGTAAAGCAGACGAGAATAACTTTGCACTTAAATATGTTAGTCTTGTACGTATTTTGCATGTTTTTCAGCATTCAACACAGTGATGGTATTTGCTTTGGGATAGATGAATGCTGCAGAAACCGAATATACAAATTATTGTGAGGTTAATTTGTTTAGCACTCTTATGTTGCGCGAAATAAATTTAAAAGTGCAAATATTTTTATTTGACCAAGGGTCTTTTGAAGAATTTTTAAATGGATTATAAAAATTTTTAAATTTTTCCTAAAAAGTCCACTTAAATGAATAGATAGAAGGTTAACATGTTCAACAAGTTTACTTGCAACGAATTTTATTATGGGTTGCCGAAGGATCAAATGCTCTGTCTCCAATGTTCACACTTAAGGATGGATGATTTATTCATCAAGTGGCTGCTCTCGGTGATTGTTGGCACTATTATTGTGCGAAAAGTAAAACTATTTTATATTTTATAATAATCCATGAATTAATTTTCTAAAAATCATTCGCACGCTGAAACCCCATTTTTGAAATCACTTGGAATAATCGATTTGTAAAAGATCGTTCATCTCCCGAAATTTCTGACTTGTTTCAGGTATTTATGGTGCATTAAAATTCTCACAATCGCTATAAGTGATAAAAATTGGCAAATATTCTGTTGGGTTTTACGTTTAGAGATAAATTTATATGAACCCACTTTCAGGTGGTTCCCTTCTTTGGTCAGCCTGTGCAATTTTCTTGAATTCGACAAAAATTTACAACAAAAATGTTCGTTAAAATCGGTTTATTTGAGTTATGGTATACACCAACAGCACAGTCAGCCTAGTAATAATGTGGGCATGATTCAAGAAAGGAATTGCTTCTGAATGCGCTTAGGGTCTGACATGTCTTCTTCTTTTTGGTGTATACGAGTGTATGAGAAATAGTGAGTGTATATAATTTGTTCAGAAATAGAAAATTTTGAAAATTTTCCTTTCATATATTAATGTGTCCAAGGAGTTGTCTGAAAATTTTTATGTTTTATTTTATGTTATTATTATCTTCTTCTCATAGTTCATTTTATTTCAAACCTTAACTTTATGAAATGATTAACCTTTCAGACTAAGATTTTGCCCCTTACATATCTGAAAAGTCGCTTAACTATCCATAGATAATTATGTCAGCGATGACAAATTAAAGAGCACCGATACATCGCCGTTATAGAAAACTGCACAGCGGAAATATTTTTGCAACATATTCGAATTTAGAATAACTTAGCGACCTTTAAACTGGAAAGAGTTATTATAAATTAATACCAATTTCTTTTGGGGCACTGCTACACGTTCAATATACCTATATATTGAACGCGATCCAATATCGCGATATTTACTTATATTGAACGTGTAGCATGCGGTATTGATGGATCGCGATCCATATCGCAGAATGGCCTAAATTATGAAATCCAGATCGCGGATTACGGATCGCGTGATAAATATTGAACGTGTAGCAGTTTCATGGTATTAGATCACGATGCATTAATAAGAAGTGAAATAAGTGTGTGTATTTTTTCCGATCCTGCAACGACTTTTTGCTTCAACATTTTCTATCCACTTTTCTCCTCAATGAAAAAGCAAACAAAATAGCTAAACAGGATTTTTTTTTGTTTTTCTCGCAACATTTTTTTAATAACCGATCTGCACTGCACAAGGAAAACGTAAATACATACTGACGCGATAAATATTGAACATGTAGCATACGCTCGTGATCCATCAATCCATTAAAATGGATCGCGATCCAAATATCACAATATACCTATATATTGAATGTGTAGCAGTGCCCTTGGAGTTGGGTGAAGTTTATTGATTACGGTTGTGTCTGGCATAGTGATTTTTGTTTTCGAGTTATACCGTAAGCAATTTGTTAAAATATTTCAGATCCAATCTGCACCAATCAAACTCTGAAAACAAACTAAAAATGACAACTTATCATTAATAACATTTTTCGGTTTTCAAACTATATATAATGCCTCTGTATGAGCATTCCGCTTAGGGAATCGAATTTATTTTGTTTACAACAACAATTTAAGCTTACATTTAATTCATGATAGTTATTACGTACACCATTTCATGCAATATTCTTTTATATATTCTTTTTAATAAACAAACAGCCAGTAAGTTAGGATAATCGCTTAGTCTCTGCAAATATCGCCCGCTGTGCAAGGGTTTCTTGCTAATGAACCATGGAATATTGGTTATACACCCAAGGGTTTTTGATTGAAATCTTTGTTAAATTTGAAGATTGAAGTTAATTACTGTGTCAATAATTTGCAATTCATACGTACACAGCGGCTTCAAATTTTTTTTGCACAAAAGCAATTTCTTCGATATACAAAATGGTAGTGAAATTTTAAGCAAAATTTTCCAATAGACAGTAATGTTTTTTTTACGATTTTACATTTGTAAGCTTAAAAATGAAATATAGTGTTAGAAAACAATACAGGAAAATCTGGCAATGACGCTAAATTTTTTTACTAGCAAACAATGTCTCTTGGAATGTTCCATTGTGAAAAGAACATAAAACCTAGCTTAACTGACTGAACTTTTCTCCGGTTTGTGATGATCATTTATATGTACTGCTCGATAACACCTCTTGTTGACATTTATTTTCCACTTTTGTATTTTATTTAGTTCAATCTGCACTAAGTCTGAAGCTTCAACCGCTGTTGTATTTGATATTGAAACGGTGTCATTTGAACACGTGCCCACCATGACACCGTCAGTAAGTGACATATCTGGTGCAAATACAGTATATAATGTTGGTCCTAGAACACTGCCCTGAGGCACTCCTGATTTGATATGTTGACTAACGGAAACTTCCCCATTAACATTTACATAAAAACTTCTCCCTTGTAAATACGACTTTAGAACCAAGTAAAATGTTGTTGGAAGTAAAGATTTTAATTTGAATAAAGTACCAGGATGCCAAATTTGTCGAATATCTGTTGCATACCTAGAAAAAAAAAACTAGCGAACAAAATATTTTGCTTTCCAAACCATTAGTTATTACATATAGTTTCATGGCATTTATCAGGAGTGGTACGTTTACTGCGAAAACCAAACTCATATTCGGGAATTTTGCTATACATTTCCAGTACGTCTTTCATTCGTATTAGGAAGATTCAAAAATATGGACAGCAAACTTATTGGCCTGTAAGATTTTAACCCATTTTCTGATTTCTTGGGATTAAGAATCATATTTATTTCGTTGGGAAACAACAGAGTTTTCATATGGATTTAAATAGAATCGTTACAAGCAGAATGACCTTCGTTGGCAATGTTTTTACAACTCGGTTGTTTACTTTGTCATAGAGCGGTGACTTTTCGTAATTTAATTCCTATATAATTTTAGACAGTGTTATACGAGTATGTTGTATGTGTCTATCCATTTAACACGGAGAACTTAAGAAATCACAAATTTAAATATCACAAGTAGAATTGTTGTTTCCAATAGTTGAAATGTTTGTTCCATATAGGATGGAGATGTCTTTGCTTGAGATTTATCAGATCTGCACCAATCGTTATTCATATCTAGAATGGGAACTTTGTGCTTTATATATTTTGTTGTATTCCACAAAATGTATTCATTATTAGTAGAATTTGGGTCAAGATTTGCAAAATGTTTTTATTTTTGAATTCAGATAATCTTCTCCTAAGATGTCTGAAAATTGTACTCAAATTTCTTTTGGCGATGGGATGTCCGCTTCGTTGCCAAATACGCCGCAGTCTACGATTATCTCTAATTAATTCTCACATTTTGGCCGGCAGAATAACTCTGTTTGGTTTACTAGCGCCAGAGTCAGAAGCAGGCGTCATATAGCAAGTTCGTGAATATTTCCACTGCATCATCGATACCATCAGATGCAGATGGTATATTTAATTTTATTTTTGTGTCTGTTATATTTTGGAAATGTTCAATATTTATGTTTTCAATATTATGTTTTGTCGTGATGGTTGTGGCAAAATTGGTCGGTACTGAGGTTCAAACTGCCTATAATATCTAAGGACTTTCATGGTATGCCAGCATAAACAATAACATCGAGTATATCTGGTATTTTACTACAGTCTGAAGTTTGCGACATTTCGGATTAATGAGTTTGCATCCCCACCAAAGGTGTTTGGCATTAAAACCGCCATCAACTATAAATGGACTTCTAATGGTGGAAAATATTGATACACAGGTATTACGCAATACGGCGAGCCTTGGAGGAAAGTAAATTGAATGTACAGAAAAGTCCCCATACGTTGTATTAAGTTTTACGCCTGTAGTGTAAAGGCGACTAATTTCTACAAGTATTTCATAATTAATACTGGATTTAATTATAATTGCATATCTGTTATTGGGATGATTCGTCGTTACCAAATCATAATCTTTTATTTTGAAATGCGTTCTTGACGTAAGATGATTTTGGGATATCTATATAATATCAATAAAATTGTTTTTCAAGAAAATGTCAGTTTCTTGGGTGTGATTGGAAAGTCCGTTTGTGTTCCTAGTTTCATGGATGTCTAATATCGAATTTGCACATTTGGGCAAAAAGAATTGACTTCATATTCGGCAGAATGTTGGTTAATTCTATTTGTTTATTTAGTATGGCTTAAATTTTTCCACGTAAATTTCGATTAGATTGCGAATCTGAATTTTTCGACATTTGTCTATGTGCGACCATTGTCAAACGTTGATTGATCATTTTCTGGATTCTAACTCAAGTTATAAGCTGGGTTTTTTCTTTGCATAATTGTTCTTTTGGCGTTTTCTTGCCTTTATAAACCTTCCAGCCTTAGGAATTAGCAGTGTGATTCATTAAGTACGTGGAGAAGAACTTTTCTTCATTGTGCTTGAAGATATAGGATTACCAACGACACATTTAACACCTACTCGTATGTATGGACGTTTGCAATATTCCTGCATATGTCCAAATTGTTAACAGCGATATCACTGGACTAAATTGTTTATTTATTTATTTATTTTTTTTTTTGTTTGGAGGGTTAACAGTTTTATTTGCGTGTTTTATTTCATAATTATTATTTAATAATTTATTTTTTTATTTTATAATTCGGTGGATTCGGCGAAAATTCTGACCAAATTATTTAGGACTTTACCATAACAAAAACATTGCAATTGGAAAGCCGTTTTTCGCGTTGTATACAATTCACTTTTTTTCATATAAAAATCAGTTATTTGATGAATGTGTTCAAAACAGGGAATTTATTTAGCCGGCAGCGTAAACGGCGTAAAAATATTCAATTCAAATCAACGAAAACAAATATTTATATAATCCTACCCATATTTCAAAAATTAGTTTGCAATGTGCAAATTAAATAGTAAAAAATTCACGTTCAAATGTGCAGAAACCGAGTGTTTGCGACTTATTTGTTTGCAAATTATCTAATATTGTTGACAACAAAAGGGGCATTCTAAAAAAGCATTTTTGAGAGAAGCCAAAAAGCGGTTTGCTGAGTTTTTCGTTTTGTTAACGTTAACAACTTAAACTGATGGATTCGCTGTTGAGAGCAACGCAAGTCTTTATTATACATCAAATAATAGTTCTCCCTGAAGCAGCATAAAGTTCTGTTGAACTAATACGATGCCATTATTCAGAAGTAACAGCATTTACTTAACATTAATGAAGTTTTACACCCTCGTAGTATTTAGTTTGAGAAACTTAATATTTTGGGAAACATGTTTGATTACTTTGTGATGTTAGAGCGAACACGTGCCATACCGAACATACCGAACAGCATTCCGACTTAATGCCCTACAAGAACTTGTATTATTTTCATCAGAACACGCGGATGGGAAGGAAGCACATCGCATTCACACTGACATTGTCACATACTCGTATATTTACGTGTTCATTGCAGATTCGTATGTGTGCATGTACAAAGTTTTTGGGTAAATTCTTAGTCTAAATTAGGAGATTTGTAAATACCACCTCCCTGCTGGCAATAACTTCGGACCTGACTCACGTATGTCCATCTGTTCCATTTAGATTTTCCTCTAAGTAATCAAACTATTCGGACAGCAATACGCATACGTGTATAAGTACATCAGCACACACACATGTGCATGCATGGTGATATAAATTTTATCAAGTGACCATAAGACGCCCTATGTGGACTGTGGCTGTGTACCATACACGCGTAAGCGAAACAAACCATTTATCAGCAACATCCAGCCTTCAGTGACCCACCCTCTTCTGCACCAGTTAGAGCAGCCGCAGTAGGGGACTGAACTGGACAATCATTTAAATATGTATTTCTCATACAAAAGAAGGTTTCTGTTTTCACAAAAACAAAATGCTCTCGCAAGCGCAAAAGATCCGAGTGAGTGTTCAACATTTACACAATGAATGGGACTGGATGAATGGTACACAAAGGAAATCATTTAAAATATCAATACATGTCGAATGTTGTTGCATTCAACAACTTCATAAGCAATCACGGAGAACAATGTCATGCAACAGCGAGCGGATGGAATACCATGCCGAGATGTGGAAGTAATTTGTATGCAAGGTTTATAACAAAATTTGGTGCTACAGATTACTCAACGAATGAATGGATGCACATATTGGAACACAATACGCATATTGTCTACCCATATGTCCGTCCATCGGCGCATTTACCCCAGATTTTCTGTGCACATTGGCTGAAAATGATTATAATGGTTAATCACATTCACAGAATATCTAAAAACAGTTGACATGCATGCAATGACGAAAGCAATGACTAGATTTGCCCTATAGTTTTGAAAGTGGCGACATCTATCGTTTTAAGATTATATCTTCTGCACAATATACATGTATACACATATATATATGTGTATATACGAGTATTTATGGGTACATATATATATGCATATGTACTCCAGTAGTAGCGTTCAAGGCTCATCAACCTTAAAACTCGAATTAAGGTTAAATGTAGCGAAATGCATCTCCAAAACTATGAAAAATAAGGAAATTGTAATCTGTTTATTGAATGCAAAAGAAGTTGACGCATTGTCAGTGATGTCGCATTATATAGGTATATGTATTCACAACGAAATATTACTTAATTGGATATTGTTGTCCTTATTTATACGCGTATTCGAATCTTATTCCTAGTCAAAAACTCGGTGTATTCCAAAAGTTATATGTATTTTTCAAAAGGGACATTTTCAAAATAGCGTGCGTAATATCCATAACATTGATACAAGCAAGATTATGTTCTTTTTTTCAATTACTGTTCATGTCCTTAAGATGCAGGTTGACGCATGTTTCATAACATCGATTTTTTGCAAAACACGCAAAACAACCAATTGGCATATGGTTTTTTCTTGCAAGCAGAAATTTGTTACTTTGTTTGTTATCTATATTTTGCTCTCTAAATCCGCAGGTAGCTAAAAAATATTAATGAGATATAAACAGCAGAGCATCAATTATGAGCTCCAACAACCGCCAAAGTGGGATTTTTTTTGTGAGATATTTTGAAAAACTATAGTCCATATAAAATTTTTAAAATAAAATAAAATCAATTTTCGAGAGTATGCTGCTGAAATGAACAAAATAAGGAAATAAACCTTAATCATTTCCTAACAATTTTTTAGTTGAAAACTCCAAAATAATCAAGCTTTTTACATTTTTTGTATGTCACTACGTTTACATTTCTTATATTTTGAGTCCAGTTCATGTTCAAAATAGTCCTAAACGTATTCTATAAATATTTAAAATCAGTTTTATATTTATCCCCAACAGGATCATAACTGAAGCTAAAGGCTATTTCACGGTTTTTTTTTACAGTTTTCCATCTGGTTATTTTAATTATGCTAAGCTGATTTATTAAGCTGAATCAACGCTCTTTTATGCACATTTTTATGTAATTATATTTAAACTGTAAAAACTAAGTTGATTTCATAAATTGTAAGAACAGACACAGAAACCGCTTTGTTGTTTTAACAACCGAAGAACGCGTAAAAATAGTTAAAACTTACTACAAAAGTGGTGATTCAAACGTGATTCAACCCGACTGATTTTGGTTTTTTTGCATGAAAAGTTTCCAGAAAGCGTAATTTCATGTCTTGGCGACTTTAATTAGCCACCAAGGTCATGCGATTTGACGCCGTTAGACTTTTTTGAGGGTCTACGTCAAAGATCGGTTTACGCGGATAATAAGCTACCTTAAAAGGATCCACTGCTGCAACCAATCCAGGGGCTTATTATATTTTCTAATGTCAAGGTCGAAGCATTATAGTGAAATAAAAGTTTAATCGAAATGATGGCTTTATGTGTGTTTTATTTAACTTTACTTGTGAAACCGATAAATTATATTTAAATCACAAAAATTAAGGTGATTTGAAAAATTGAAAAAACCGACGCAGACGCCGTTTGTTGTTATCTTCGTTTTAGTAAATGTGATAATTTATAAAAATGTATTGTTTGAGGAAGTAATTATTGCATATTTTTTGTATTTTTGTATAGAATAATTTTCATTGATGATGACTGCCGTTGTCGGTTGATATAATGGAACAAATAAAGGAAAGAAATGACCAAACTTAATTTACATCAACGTATGACCTCAAGACTAACAATTACTTCAAATAAATTATAAAACCCTCCAGCTGTTATAAGGGCTTAGAATTTGGCATATTATCCCGCATAGTTAAACCAGGTAAAACAATTTCAGCCAGCGTCATTTATTTTGTTCTTTTTGTTATTTTTTTTTGTTTGTTTTTTTGATTTAGTGCTGTGTGGGAGGTAGGTGTGGTTGTCGGTATGTGAATGTGTATGTATTTTACCTATACATATGCATTGAAAGTTTAAAAGCCGTACCTTAATTCCTTCTTATTAGTGCCGCAACTTCTATGAAAATATTCCACTGTGCAGCGTGAATAATTATTGTCGGTATTATACATTTTCAATTGGTGTCACACTACAAACGCATAACAGAGAAAAACGAAAAAACTCCAATTTACATTCATATATTTAGTTATACACAATACAAAATATCACTAAATTCACGCACACTCTTTATTGGTTTTCAAGATTCGGACATTTCTTAATATTTATAAATATTTAAATATACCTATACATACATTTCTAATTAGAAGTGAATGACTGCCGACATATTTTTTAATACTTTTTTCTATTTAACTTTCTTTTGTATTTTAATCTTTTGACTGTTAATAAAACTAAATTAATTATTAACTAAAAATCCAATTTTTCAGAAAAACGTCGGTTGCAGAATTGGTTTTCGATTACGGTTTTGATCATGCTCTTAAAATAATTTATTACCCACACCGGCTCGCCAGATGATCCGTTTCCCCTCAATGTGCAGTTAGAATGGAACTAGCCTATGATTTTCATCAACTTCATCTGTTCAACGATAAGTGGGCCAACGGTCGTGCGAATGAGATGTAATGCAGCTTTGTTTATTCCATGTTTAAAAGAGGGCAGCAGCAGATAACTCCCGATGAAGAGGACCACAGAGTTAACGAACAAAAACAGTTTCTAGTGATTTGCGCATGATGCAAATCCTATAAAACTCACCACACCCTATGCTCTGAATATCCCGAAACTGAAGAAGACGGGCGGTGGTGGACTATGTTCTTACCATAGTAGTGAACGCAATGGGCCATTAAAAGTAATTTGCGCATGCGGTGGCGTCATTCATATTGGTGGTGGACCTTGTAAAGCAATTCGTGCTTGTAAAATGCAAGCTGCTATTTTTCATCACACTCACATTCAGCCCATGCGGATTAAATATATTATCATGACCATCAACATGCACATTGGAACCTCTGTCAGAGTCTTTGTTATGCTATCGAAAAGGAGAGGGCTGTATTATACAATCAGTTTTTGATTATTATCGTTGAATTGAAATGAATATTAACTCTGCTAATGTAGCTAAAGTTATTTGAGAGAAAATAAGGAAAAAAACATTAAAATTTTTTTTTATTAAGTGCAGAAATTAAGTCTCTTACGTTATACCGTATAATACATTCGAAGGAAATGTGTCCATATTTGTAAATAAACTATGTAAATTTAACGGTAACCAAAGTAATGAATTTGCATGTTCATGATATAGTATACAAACCTTTCGGCTCTTGCTCAAAGAGTATAGGGTTATCCATTTATTAGTTTTAAAAGTAAAGTTAAATAAATTACACATACAACTGTGCTATTATGTACGAAAGACAATGTCATTTAAATGACCGCAGCATATCCTTTTGGGACTGGTTTGGAAAAAATTCGGGCCAATGACACCTACAGATCGCTTTTTCCGGATGCAATGACTTTTCCACAATCACTTCTGTGTTCTCCGAGCTCCATATGCGACAACTTTGTTAAGGTAACCACCTTTTTTTGGTAGCACTAAATGGATAACCCCATATAAGCGGTGTGATCAAAAAATAACCATTATTTTCAAATTTCGTGAGATACGTGAGTTTCTGTTATGTCGGTACACATGTCTGTTATATATTTTGACAATATCAGCCATTTTGAATTGTCAATTTGTTTTTGACAGATAAAAAGGTTAGCCGTGTTTTGGTGTGCTCTTCGATTTTTTACTATTCGAAAAAATGGATCAAAGAAACTGTATTAATTTTTGTGCAAAAAATGAAATTGGATGTGCAAGGGCATTTTAAATGTTGACTGTGGTGTTTGGCGAGTCTACTATGAGCAAAACACAAGTTCTATCGTGGTATAAACGGTTTAAGGAAGGCCGAGAAGATGTGAATGACGATGCTCGTCCTGGTCACCCTGGATGCACGTCAACATTGAAAACATTGAAGCAGTGAAGAAATGATTTTGAATAATCGTCGAATCAATATTAGAGAGGTTGCTGATGATGTTTACATATCGTTCGGCTCATGCCAAGCAATTTTTACGGATGAAACATGCGGCAGCGAAGATTGTTCCAAAATTGCTAAATTTTAAGCAAAAACAACGTCGCATGGACATCGCTCAGGAGCTGTTGAACGTCATCAACGACGATCCAGATTTCCTCAAAAAGGTCATAACTGGTGACGAATCATGGATGTATGGCTATGACATTGAAACCAAAGCCCAATCATCCCAATGGAAACGTCCAGAACAGCCAAGACCGAAGAAAGCACGTCAAGTTCGGTCAAATGAGAAGGTTTTGCTCATTGTTTTTTTCGATTGCAATGGCGTGGTGCATCATGAATTCTTGCCACAAGGTCGTACGGTCAATAAGA
>JAHXMU010000599.1:311533-355300 GCA_019455685.1 Philornis downsi | reverse complement strand
CGCAAATAAAGCAAAAGTAGTTAGGGAAACCACCTTAAACTGAAAAAACCTAAAGGACACTAGTGATATATTACTGCCGCCACTCCACATTAAATTGGGAATCGCTTCAAAGTTCATCAAAACTGCTGTTAAAAGAAGTGCTGAAGTTTTTGATTGCTTGAAAACCATATTTCCGAAACTGAGCGATGCAAAAATTAAAGCTGGTAATCATGTAATTTTAATTATAATCAGTTTTATATCTGATTTGGCTGATCCCGCTTTATCTATATAGATATTAATTTTTGGTAATACATTTTTTTTACATTCTACAGGTGTCCTGACTGGGCCAGATATCAGGAAGTTAATGAAAAACGATGAATTTACAACTGTGCTTACAGATAATCACCGAAAAGCATGGGACGCTCTTAAAGCTGTGATTCAGAACGTTTTAAGAAAGCATCGAGCAGAACCAGATGAAGCTAAGAAATTATTGGCAACAATGCTGGAATATTTTGAAAAGATAAATGTCTCCATGACGCTAAAATTGCACTTTTTACATCAACATCTTGATGTTTTCTTAAAACAATTGCCCTCCGAATCAGATAAACAAGGGGAGCGATTCCATCAGATCACAATGCCAATGGAAAGGTTCAAAAGGTTCAAAGGCAAGAAGCTGGACGCAATGCTCTCTGAGGTTTGTTGGTGGAGCCACAAAGTATGCCTGTATGAGGATGATGACGTGGAAGACCCAGGAGACACTGGACTTAGAGATGTGTCTTTGGATCCTCTTTCTTCTTCTAGCAGTGCAGTGTTAGACCATGACCTTCAACCACCACCAAAAAAATTTAAACCTTAACAGTCATCAGTAGCGATAGCAATTGTCTGTTATTTATTTATTTATTAGGTTAAAATGATATTTTTGTCCTATTTTGATAAATTTCATATACAGCGAAATAAATTTTTTGGTGAAAACATCATAACAAATAGCCTTTTTTCCCATATTTTTGCAATTTTCATACACTGGATGCAATTTTTTTGGGTCGGTCTATTTGAGGGGGTTTTTACTCTTGTTTAGATCTACAACTTTGCTGAAGACAAAAAAACAAAATTCCGAACGGTTTATGAAATATGGACTCCGTAAAAGTGGTCCTTTTTTCAAAAAATCGTGCTGGGGTGAAAATATTGGGGTATCCATAAAAAAAAATTTCGATGTCTTGGGGCCAAGTCCTTTGGAGGTTTTTTTAGTTTCGGTATATACTTGAAAAATATTCGGGTTAAAAGGTGGCACCAGACGATGACCTTCAAAATGTTGCACTGTGTAATATCACAGAGATTTTAATCAAGACGTTAATATTGGTGGGGCATATTATGTGAGTGATAAAGCCAAGAGGCGCTCACGTGAGAGATGAATCGCCAACACCCCTCTGGCATAATATTTTGAAGTATATTGAAGTTTCTCATGGGAGAAGGGAGCAACCGTAATGTCCAGCAAAATCTTTGTTTGCACACTTTGAATTTTATCCACGTTGTTGCGTTTTGTACTGCCCCAGAATTGAACACGGTAAGGCCAGATAAGTTGCATTATTACCAGTAATATTGCCTAATTTTCAAATTCATCTGAGCCTTTTTAGTCTCGATGTATCTTCCCCAAGTTAGCCTTCTATCCAAATGGGCGCCAATGTAGGTAACGTCCAGGCCTTGGGCATGTGTGTAGTATCACTTGCCTACATACATCCTCGTTTACTACTACCTTCCAGTCGATGAACCATTTCTTTCAGCGTTTGAGACGATTATGAAGGATATTCTCTGTCTGATTTTAGTATCTGTGATTGCTCATTATTGCAGTGTATTCCGCAAAAGTTGATACAAAGCCTCTAGGAACAAAGAGAATATCACCTGTAAAAAATAATGTATAGTAAAAGACCAAGGACACTCCCTTCAGGGACGCTTGCCAATATAGGGTAATTGCCCGTATAGTGGCTCACCAAACTTTATACTGTCCAGGAATGACTGGAGAAGTGTGTGCATATTTTCCGGCATATGTTTCCTAATTTTTAACATTAGATTGTCGTACCAAACTTTATCAAAAGCTTGATCAATGTCAAGAAATACTTCAATAACATTCCCTACGTTCAAACGATTGTCTTACTGTATTAGCCAAGCGATTGACCCGTTTTATTTTGACGTGGCCTTCCCTAAATTCAAATTGACCATCGGGAATTATTTACGGTGAAAAAAGGTTTCATCTAGAGCAGATAAATTTTTTCGAATAGTTTGGAAACACCCAAAAGTAGTACTAACCTGGTTTCAATATCATAGTGATCACCGAATTTTGCAATGCTTTTGGAAAATACCCTGTGTCAGTAACAGTACTGAATATGTTCAACAGTGGGTAGTTTTAAGCGCATTTTTAGTGTAATTAAGTCAATATACAGTGATTTATTTGGCTTAAGGTTTGCGATTAATTCAAGCACAAACCGTTGCTTTTCCTCGTTCCGTACGTCTGCTTTTTGCAGTGCAGGCCTTAATTTAATCTAAGATTTGTGTTTGGTGACCTTTTTTCCTGCTATTCTCTTCCTCAATTTTTAAATTAAAGAGAATTAAGACACATCTTTCAAAATCTTTCAAAAAAGCTGTTGATTTTAGATTAAGATAACTTAATTATGTTAAAGCCAAAAATCAATATTTAAATTCTTCTTACAAAAATGATTTATTATAATCTACAGCACACATGATACTAGGATTACTACTATTTTTTAATTATATTAGCTAATTACAGAGTACTTAGCTAAGTTTTCAAGTTTACTTGAAAAAACTAGATGCTAACTTACTTTCTTTGGTGGCGACAAGAATACAAAAATTATTCCAAACTCTTGGGTCTTCTGCGCTTCTTCTTCAATTAATCATACCAAGTCTCGATAGTACTTTAAAAACATGATTCTTCCAACGAAGTTATGGTTGCCCCTTCTGCCCGTCCACCAAAGTCGTGACTTATCAGGATGCAATGGACTAATAAGCTGGTCATTTTCAATTGTAACGTCATGCAAATACAAACAAATTAAGATGGATAAGTATACGGGAGCAAAGATGGACGGCAGGAGCCGAAGTTTATGTGCCGCTGTTTTATGAATGATTAGTTGTAAGATTAGATTAAAATAACCAATTTTTATACCGGCTTTTTAAAATAAATAAATTCAATAACCACGCAAACAACTTGTGCAGTTCCAAATAAATTTGTACAAATTTAAATACTACATTTTTATAGCCTTTTCAACGACACCTGAAAAGGTTGTCCAGAAAGTTTTGAATTATTCTGGATAACTCTGAAAATGGTTTATCCATTTTGACTTTCAAAATACAACAGCGACGACTGTAGCTCATTCTTGACATTTGATATTTTTCAACAAAAGTTCGCATATAGTAAAATACTTGCAAACTTACCAGTTAATCATAAACAACGAGAATATCTCGTAATTTGTGAACATTTTCAAATTTTGAAGAGTTCTTTTCCGAATTTTGAGAAAGCATGTAATAAAATTTCGCATTTTTAACATCGCCTATGATGAGATCATCTTATATGCTAAATTTCACTGCATTATAAATCATTAAATATTTTGATCTATTTCGTGTATTTATTTCTATTCTACATGGAATTTATTTTTTTAAAGATATCGCACGATTGTAGCATATTGTAGGCCTGGATTCTTAATTTGTTAGACTGCTGCAATTGTGTAGATAGCTGATGTACCTATTAATGAATTCGTATAGTGCAGTTTAGTATACGCGTTGAAATTGGAGAACAGTGTTTTCAATCCATGGTGGCGTTAACGTTAATGCGAATTGGGTTCTCACTTCAGAAATAAGATAATTTTTTTCTCGTGCAAGCAAGATTAACTTTTTGATATCAGAAACTCTCTAAATTGATAATTATGAGTATCATACTATCCAAATTTTCCACGTTGTTGAGCCTAGAAACCCATGTAACGACTACCAAGTTTGCAGTAAGGCATATGATGACTTGAACACGAAATGAAAGAAAAACAGTATGCTGAGCAATTTATATGTTTTTTGAAATAAATGAGTAGTAGACACCTTATTGGAAAATGATGAAACAGGGGAAGCGGTCAATAGCGGTGAACGAAGTTGCAGACGTTCTTCCTAATTGCACTAAATTATAAAAATTGAATAACACAAAAAAAAAAAAAATTTTAAATTTAGGTTCAGACGGAACAAAAGGCTTTAACTGAAAGACGATGCAAAATTTTGCTTCTACGAGTATGTTATGCAATTAACGAAAACATAGCAATAATTAAAATTTTTAGTTGAGTTTTTTTTTTTTATTTAAATCAAATAATTTTGGTCCTATACTTGTATGTAAATGAATACTACCGGTTTCACAACCACAGCCCATCAAATCGGATTTATGAACAAATTCCATACCTAAATGGGAAGCCTTTTGTAAAGCGATATACTTTGAGTATACGAAGAAATCAAGGATAATAACCCAAGATTTAGTTGAGGCTATACAGAAAGAAATCAATTTAATTTAATTTTTCAATTTTCATTTGACTTATGCCTACATATACTGATTGCCAGTGCTTCGGCAGATAGAATATTTATATTGAAACTAGTCGACCCGGCAAACGTTGCTTTGCCTTCAAATTTTATTTTTATTGGAAATGTTTCATGCCAATCGGTCTATTATAATAAGAAACGCCTATATTTGCAGAAGAACTTAAAATATGTTCACTCAACCGAAATACAAAATTCTGTTTAAATACCGTTAGCAGGAGCAGAAATAATTGCTTTTTAATTTGTGGTTTGTATAGGAGGTACCACGCCCCTTTGTCCAATTGGACCGAATTGTAAATCTAAACCATCCCGGGCACCACCCAGACGCATATACAAAAATTTATGCAAAGCGGTGCAGCCGTTTAGGAGGAGTTCACTGACAACGCCCGTACAGTAGAATTATATATATAAAGATATCCTATCTGCCGTGAAACTTGATTGTTGATTTCAAATCTTAATAAGGATAAAATAATCAATGAACAAACACTAAAATTTTAAATATCCCCATTACATAATAGTGTACTTTGTTCAAATTATACATGATGATTCACAATTCAGAATATATTCGAAAATGAAGGAAAATTCAAGAAAGTCTGAAGAGATGTTGGAGGTGAAGGAAGTAAAATTCATTTAAATAGTAATTAGTCTTAGTACTTGATAAACCACTTTTTACCACTTGTCGACGACACGAAGTCCTCAAAGGCATAAAAAAAGGATTTGGAACATGACAGTAAGGAGTTCCAAGACTTATTGGATTTGCTTAATACCAACAATGACACAACCGATTGCTCTACAAACGAATGATGTATTTTAGAAATTTATACAATTTGCTCTCACTGAATTCTAAGATTACTTAATTTTCTTTTTCATTTACGCGCAACAAATTACTCTATACAAAATTCATTTAATTTAAAGGTTCTATATCTTACTTTCATTTTGTTTTAACATCAATTTATTTTAAATAAAACAAAATTAAACATTTTTGTAACATTCTGCTTCAATTTTGTAATTTAATTATTATTTGACTTGTTCACATACCTCAGAAACGTATAATATAAATTCAGTCATACCCGCTGCAATATGCAGATTAATGCTACACGTGGACTCCCCACGTCGTTATAAAGGGTAGAATAAAAATTCCTAGCAGTTGATGTATTGAGAACACTTTGTATAAAGTCAATATTCTAAAATAGCACAATCCCAAAACTCCCAAATTGAAAACAAAAATCCAAAAATCAAAATGTGAAAGTCTTCGCATTCACCCTCCTCTTGGGCTACATAACGACAATGGAGACTTCATTCACGTTTCGGTGTGTTCTTTAGGGAGACCGATCGGGAGGTCTTCTTTTTCTTAAATTTATTTTTTTTTGTCAATTAATTTGAACGATTTCCAAATCATCATTGCAGATAACGCTGCGATATAAAAACGATTTTGTAACCATCGAGGACTACACACTTATCCACTTATTTGAAATGTGAGGTATAGTAAACAAAAATTCATAATTTTTCCAACAAATGTTGTGTAGGTGTGATCTGGTTACACCAGATGACATTAGAAAGGTTCGATTTCGTGCTGAAACAACTACACTAGTATATTTGAGATTCCTTGACTTAGAATTGTTTGAGCGCGCTTTAAAGAGAGACACCAGCAAAGATAAAATGTGCCATAATTTTCAGTTCGTCGATAGAATAATGAAAATCGTCATGTCCGACTATCATGTCCGACCCTTTCAACTACCCAGAAGCTAAACATTGCACAAAAAACCGTTTGGAGCCACTTGAATATGGCTTTACATGAAAAGAACCATTAAGGTGCTATATGGTGAGTAATTTACGATAACGCCAAGTGAACGGGTTACGACAAGCAGGCGTGTTTGTTGGGATTGGCAGGGAAAGGTCAAGCTCATATTTAGGATCTGTACTATCAAAAACTGGAACATCTAGCGAGACCATAGTCCATTATCGAGAAGTGGTCAGGAATTAGAGAGAAAGGGTATTATGCTCCATCAAAACAATGGAGGTTACAACACATCGATATTGACTCGCCAGAAGCTCCGGGAAGTTGGTTGCATTCACCTTATAGTGCGGACATAGCATCAAGTGATAACCACCAGTTTCTGTTTATGGCGATGTTTTCGCTGGTGACAAATTCGCACTAAGATTCCCCTGTGAAAATCGACTGTCTCGATTTTTTTTTTTTTTTTTTTGCCAATATGATCGAAATCGGATGATTTTCATTATGCTAAATATAGACTTCAATATCAAGACAAAAGTTTCCAAAGGGGCCTATGATGTGGTATTATGAGTTTAGTTCCATCGGATGGCAATTTCTCATTAACGGAATTAGCGAAAAAAAAAATAATGTAATAAACGTGAATGCAATTCAAATGCCACAATACGAATCTACGTCTCCCCTTAGAAACAGTTTTTATTTTGCATAAGTTCTATATGGCATATTATGGCTTTCAAAACCGGTTATTTGGGTATGACAGCTGTGTATGGATGTATGTTACGTCAGGATTTGTAAAACTAAATTAATTAGCAAGCGGACGTTCGGAGGAATTTCTCACATGGGTTTCAGTTTTGATTTGGTTCAGATTTCAGAATTCCATCGGTCGGAACTTTCTCAGTCATCTAACAAATGTGATAGAGTTGCACCACCGCCAGAACTTGACAATTGAAACCTTTATAACTTTTAATTATAAATAGTAAAGACTTCGTCCAATTATCCTTATTTTTGACTATTACATCCAATTGTTTTAGGATACAATTTTGAGCGTTATTATTTATCAGAATACAAATATATATGTACGACAGTTTTTATGGACAGACAGAATATCACCCCTTTTCTAAAGCGCAATGTTTTGATTACCAGTTTATTTACTACGGTTAATATATTTAAATGTGTGATTAATATTGTAATACTTGTGAAAATATTTGATTTCTAAAGTCATATAAATAGCAAGAATTATATCTTGATATGTGATTTTTGTAATAAACAGTGTACTTATATTCAATATATTTATCCATTCCTAAATCAGTAAACAAACAGTAACGTTGCGTTAACTGTACTGAACTTGACCAAATAAGGACCAAAATAAACATTTGGAAGTTGTATTCCACAGCGCGTCTCACTTTAGCCCGATGAGTAAAAATGTTTGTGGTCCTTTTTATGTATAAGTGCGAACTTTAAGTAGCTGCATGGTTTCGAAATAAATTGATTTAAAATTATGTTGAAATCTACTAAAATGTTAAGCTAACGTCAACATTCGATTTTGATATTGTGTGAAGTTGCTTTTCTTAATAGTTTATTTTTGTAAGGAAACATATAAAGGAAACATGTAAGGAAACATCTGAAGTTTAGCACAGCAAAATACTATTCATTACTATCTTAAAGCCTGCTATAGTTTTCTTGTGATACAATCGAATACGATGGACACTCAAATAGCATCTTGTGTTCTTGTATGGACAGATTTATATTGCGTCATTGGTTCAGCCAACGTTATCAACACCGCCGTTCTCAACATCAGTGGAGTTAAAGTAGAATAGAATTGCTGATCAAGCTGAATTTTTGGAATAAAATAAATTAAAAAGGTGACCACGGTTTGATACAGCTCGCTTATAAAATTACCATCCAAAAGGATTTAACAGAATCCACGAAATATTCTTAATACACCAGTAATAGTTAACCATAATTTGTAAGGCAATACAAACAACGGGGAGAGATCTGAGAACTTTAAACTTAATTTTCTTGATTATCAAAAATCAGAATGATCTAGGTTTTCGATAAAAAATTAAAAATAGTGGGAATACAAGAAGGAAAATTAGTTAGATTAATATAATAAATGTAACCATGTAAGTTTATCCGAATATTTTCATATTCTCACTGACTACATACAGCTTTACGCATCAATTGCACTACAATAGGAAATTCAAATAACTCTTTTTAAATCAATGCATTTCTTTTTTTTATTATATAGAAAATTTAATTTTATATTGCCTCCATGACACATCTGATCAGCGTGATTTCAGTCAAATTCCTTGGTTTTATTTTGCACGCCTCTTGCTTAATATAACCCCGTAAAAAAAGTTTTGTGCAGCCAGATCAGGTGAACTTGGGGGCCAGTGGAAAGCAGAGTTACTGAATATTAATTTGCTTGGGAATTTTCGTTGGAGTTCCGCCATAATCAGTCTGGCTATATACGCAATTCCTGGAATCAAATGCTCTTGAAGCGGACACATCTTCGGCATATCATTTTTAAATGATTATATAGGTACTTATCAATACATAAATGCAATACATATATAATATATTGCATTTATGTATAATATATATGTAAAGAATTGACTCTTTTATTTAAAGAGAGTAGGCAGTGGAATGTGAAAGAGATGAAATGCTGCACTCGATTGGTAAGCTGAGTAATAATAGATCAAAGAATTGAGATTTCCAAAGATGTGTAAATATGTATAATTTACACTCTGGTATGCAACATTGTAATTTCTCAGAAAATATGAGAAATTACAATTTGATAATTATTTGAATAGAAGTGGGAAGGAAAAGTAAAGGAAACCAGAATTAGAGTTTTATCCAATAAGTGGGTTTTATTTGGATGCTCACCGTTTCGCCTGTAGATTGCAAGTGAAATGGTAAATCGGTTGCTATATCTGATTTTACCTACTAACGGTGCGTTCGATGGGCAAAAGCTTTTGCATCTTTTCATTTTTTATAGTTTTCTTTTGCATCTTCGAAATGTTCTAAATTTAATTCACAATAGAAGTATTTTGGAATAATTGTAGCAAAGAAGTTTAGCAAATTCACAGTAGTAAAGGATGTATCCGTTAGTTTTACAAATTCATTCAATTAGATACATTTAATTTATAGTATTCATATTTCATTAAATTCAAATTCAAATTGTATAGAATAATAGCAATAGGCAGTAATAGTAAGTAGTAGTAATTTGTTTAAAAAACAGCATTTTAAACATGCCGACGGCCTTGCACTTGTGCAACATTTTTGGAGGTCTCGCATAAAACGGCAGCTAATGATTTTATAGCCTCGGAAAGGATCTGCGCACTTGGTGTTGACGTCGCTGGATTATTCGTTGTACGTTTTGCGGATTTCTTCTTGTTTTTTGCGCTAGACCGCTTTCGCTCTGGTGTTGGCGGTTGCACTCGGGGATGTTTCAGATGTAACAAAGTATGATGATAAGATCCACATTTGGAACAAGTGTCCATCGAAGTGCATGACTGATGGGTATGGCTTCTTGCTAGGCAATTTGTACAGTATTTATATTTATCCACCGTTTCTTTTCTCTTTGCAACTGTCATTCTCAAAAACCTCTGGCAAAATCTGATTGAATGGTACCTTTGGCACAATTTGCGTTGATATATACGGTGATCTCTTCGTTTGTTGTTTATGGTTCTGAAATTGGTATTTTTATTATTTTGTTTTAGGAATGGAGATGTGAAACATAAAGCAATAAGTTGATTAATATTTATACGTAGTTAGCGGGATACGACATCACTATCGTTTTTAAAAGGTAAAAAGCACAATTTAACAATAGGTCTTTTAATGAGGCCGGATGCTGTCCGCACAGTTACAACTCGCACATTGTTGTCGAAACCACAATGTACTACTTCAACTCTCCCAAGGCGCCATTCATTTGGGGGTAGTAAGTCGTCAATAACAACTACCAAATCACCAACTTTAATATTTGTTATGGAATTTTTCCATTTATACCGTTTATGTAAAGCTTTCAAATAATCTTCTCTCCATCTTATTGAAAATTGGTGGTGTAGTGCTTTAATCTTCTCCCATTTATTGATAAGAGATAAGTTATCTGCGATGGGTTCAGGCAAAGCCATTATTGGTGATCCTTTAAGAAAATGGCCGGGTGTTAAGGCGGTCATATCGGTTGGATCTTCGGATATGGCGGAAATGGGCCTTGAGTTCAAGACGCCTTCAATTCGGGCTAATAGAGTTGATATTTGTTCAAAAGTGAACTTCTGGGAACCAGTGATGCGTTTCAAATGATACTTAAAACTTTTCACTGCCGCCTCCCAGAGGCCGCCCATGTGGGGAGCATGAGGTGGGATAAAACTCCACTCAAATCCTTGGGTAGAGTACTTCTCAGATATGTCATTAGGAACAGTCTTAATGAACTTATGAAATTCTTTGAGGAGCGTTCTGCTGGCTCCAACAAAATTTCGACCATTATCCGATACAACCTTTTGGGGGAGCCCCCGCCTCCCAACGAATCGGGCAAAAGCTGCTTCAAAAGCTGCGGAGGACAGATCGGAACACACTTCAAGGTGTATAGCTTTTGCTGAAAAGCACACAAATACACTGACGTAGCCTTTTATCAGTGGCGCTTTTTTTAGAGAAGAACTTTTCAGTTCAAAGGGACCAGCAAAATCTATGCCGGTTGTGTGGAAAGGTGGTGTAAGAGCACATCTTTCGGGTGGCAATGGAGCCATAATTTGACTACATGCCTTTTGCCTAAAGACGGTGCAAACTTTGCATTTGTATATTATGCTCTTCATTCGGGGCTTGAGACGGGATATGTAAAATTCCGTTTGTACCATTCGGCACATTTGGTTGCATTCACCGTGTACTAAGAATATGTGGAGATGTAAAAGATATAAATAGCACAAGTGAGAATTTCCGGGAAGAATTATAGGGTATCTTTCATTATAAGAAAGAGACGAATTTGACAAACGACCGTTCACACGAATAATCTTATTTTGATCTAAGAAAGGGTTTAACGCTTTTAAACAACTTTTATCGGAGATTGTATTTTCATTGCTAATCGCATTATACTCAGCCTCGAAGTATCGTTTTTGAGATAAAATTATCAAGCGAATTTTAACTGTGTTCACTTCCTTCTGGCTGAGATTTAAAGTGGTACGTGTATTCAGAGATTTATATTTGGCAAACGTATGATAAAACTCTTAAAGCTTTATGATAACAGGAAAACCGGATTAAAATATCGGAACTTTCAGAACAAATGTGCAATATTTGAACTTTTTTTACTGTATCTGATGGATTTAATGGGTTGCGTTTTGGCCATGACGAAGACTGTTTCGTTAGCCATGGAGGACCCTTCCACCATAACGTATTGTGCACCAAATCTTGCGCCTTACATCCACGAGTTCCCAGATCAGCAGGATTGTCGTGGGTTGGCACGTGTCGCCTCTTTGCCAATGGAACTAATTCATGGATTTGTGAAGTTCTGTTGACAACATATGTTTCCCAGGAGCATGGAGGTTTTGTAAGCCATCCAAGAACAATCGAGGAATCTGTCCATAGTATTATTTCGGTAATAGAAATAGGCAGTTTACAAGTAACTTATTTTACGAGTTTAGCCAAGAGAACAGCCCCATTAAGTTCCAATCTTGGTAGGCATATAGTCCGAAGAGGCGCAACTTTGCTTTTTGCTACTAAAAGATTTGAATAAATAGTATTATTTGGGGTTTGGCAGCGTATATACACAGCTGCGCAATACGCCGCTTTTGACGCGTCGGAAAACCCATGTATTTGGACCAAATCTGCGGGATTATACTGCATCCATCGTGGAAAATTTATCTTTTCTACATGAGGAAGGTCTGTCATTAGATTATTCCACTTTTGTAGGTACACGGAACTAATTTTTTCATCCCAATCAAGACCTTCCAACCAAAGTTCTTGTAGAAAAATTTTAGCTGTAATAATAATAGGTGTTATCCAGCCAGCTGGGTCGTACAAACGAGCTACGGTAGACAAAGCTTTTCGTTTATTTATAGTTTGATCTAGAGGTAAGGACGAGAAGCAGTAACTGAAACAGTCAGTTTTAGCATTCCATTTAATGCCAAGTATTTTTGTGGAACTTGCTTCATTAAATTGAAGGCAATTTTCGTCGTAGATATCCTCAGAATGTAAATGAGACAATAATCTTGAATCGTTTGCAGTTACTTTCTTCAGGGGAAATCCTGCCGATCGTAAAACTGTCATGAGATTTGATTGAACTTGAACTGCTTCTTCTATGGTATGCCCACCAGACAAAATATCGTCTACATAGGTTTCCCGTCGTAGTATCGCAGATACTGAGGGAAAATCAGATTCAACATCAGACGCCAGATTCCAAAGGGTTCGTATAGCTAAAAACGGAGCGCAATTTATACCAAAGGTTACCGTATTCAACTGATAATCTTTTATTGGACCATCGGACTTAGGACGAAATAGAATTTTCTGATAGGGTCTGTCGTTAGGATGTATTAAAATTTGGCGGTACATTTTCTGAATATCACTCCCAAAAGTAAATTTGTACATTTTCCAATTGAGGATTACAGAAGTTAAATCTGATTATAAGGCAGGGCCAGTGTGCAAAACATCATTGAGGGAAAAGCCCGAGTTTGTCTTTCTGGAGGCGTTGAACACAACTCTTACTTTAGTTGTTTTATGCTAAGGCCGTACTACCGCATGATGCGGTAGGTAAAATGAGTTGTATTTGCCATCTGAAGCTATTTCACTGGAAGAACATTCTTCCATGTGCCCAAGAACTAAATATTCTTCTAAGACAGAGTTGTATTGATTTCTTAGCTCAATATCTTTTGATAGGTTTTGTTCCATGCGATAATACTGTCCATGAGAGAGATATCGAGAAGGACCAAGAAAAACAGAGGTTGAAAATTTCTGTTTAAAAGGAAGTCTGACCATATAGCGGCCATCAGGCTGCCGTATCGTAGTTTCGGAATAAAATTGCTTGCAAAATTTGTCATCCTCAGACATTGGTTTGGAGGTTGGGACTTCCTCCTGCTCCCAAAATTTTCGCAGAGCATCGTTTAGTGACAAGTCTCCAGAAGACGAAATCGTGGTAGAAAAAGAGGTGATTTCAGTTTTCATTGGTCCACTGAGTACCCAACCAAATATAGTGTTGTATGCAGACGTGTGACCGCATACATTTTTCTTTATTCCGTCGATATTTATGAATCGCTCGAAATCATTGCCCAATATAAGATCAATCTGAGAGGACTTATTAAAATAAGGATCAGCTAGATCAAGGCTGTCCAATATATTACGTTCCGGTATTTTAAAGGAGAATGCGGGTAATTGTTTAGTTACTTTGGGCAGCACTATGTGAATTCTAGTATTGGATTTTTTGGAGAACAATACAAATTCGCATTCTTTTTTTGCTATTTGCGTTTGACCACCTATACCAGCAATTTCGAAGTGAGCTTTACGAAAGGGAATCTGAAGACGACATCGAATCCTTTCGGATATAAAGGTTCTCTGAGAACCAGGATCAATCAACGCCCTTACTGTGAATAAATCGCCTCTGTGTTCAATATGTACTAAGGCAGTTCTCAGTAATATCATGTCACAATTTGATGAGCTTTGCGTAGCTTGAACTGGTGATTTCATTTTGTGTTTGAAGTTCGCTGGCTTGTCATTAAGATGTTTTCATGATTTGGACTTTGAGTAGTTTTATCTTGATTTACATCATTTTTAGTAGTTGAATTACTGTTCTGATTTTTAATATGTAATAAAGTGTGGTGCTTTTTTTTGCACACCAAACAAGTATTTTTGCTTCTGCAATTGGGTTTCAAATGTGCTGATGATAAACAATTATTACAGATTTTATTATGGTAAACAAAATTAACTCTTTCATGACTTGAAAAGTTTTTAAAGGTGGGACAGACTCTTAGATTGTGATTAGCATCACATAACTTACATAGAACGTTGAGTCGATCTTGAGAAACATAAGTCTGCAATTTCGACGTGCTCTGCCTTGGTAAAGTGTATCGTTCTTTCGTAGATCTGATGCTACTAATTCTTTCCACTATTTCGAACCGATTTGTTAGAAACTCGTCCATTTGAGACCAATTGGGCAAGTCTCTGTGCGATTTGAGAGACTGTTCCCATAAAGAAAGTGTTTCATCAGGGAGCTTTGTGGAAACTAAATATATCAATATGGGATCCCAGCCAGAGATGTCGACATTAAGAGTTTTTAAGGTGGCAAGACAATCGCCAACGGCTGCTTGAATCTTTTGTATGGATTCGCTGTTTTCGTCCATCGCCATTGGAATATTAAACAACATTTTTAGCTGATTGTCCACCAAAACTCGTTTATTTTCGTAACGAGTTTTTAGAGCATTCCATGCCAAATCGAAATGTTCATCGCATAATGGACATCTTTTGACAATGGCTCCCGCTGCTCCTCTAGTTTTATTACGTAAGTGATAGAGTTTTTGAGCGAGTGTCAGTTTCGGATGGTTAACGTAGACCGCCGTGAACATATCACGGAAAGACGGCCATTCTTCGTAACTTCCAGAAAAAATCTCAGTGTCACATGGTGGCACCTTTATGCTGCATGAATTTGAGCTTTGCGTTAAGGGATTTTGAGGCGGAGGCATGAATTGATTTAAGTTGAGCATAATAGAACTCCTACGGCCGTTGTCGTTGCGAGACATGTAGTTTGCAGACATTCTCAAAAGATCTATGATCTGCGACCTTGCTGTATAGTACGCCTCAGAACAAGCATTAAAATTAATTCTTGCTTCTTCCCTTAAATCTTTAGTGTTTGGGGAATCGGGAGAAAGCATGAGTTTCTCGTAAGTGGCTTGTAAGTTGGTCCACTTTTTTTCGAGATCCTCTAATTTCACTTCTAGCACTGTATCCGTCTGATCCTCAACATTTCCTTTTTCATAGCTTGTGCAGAACATAATTAAATGACCGCAGTCAAAAAGAAACTTATCATGGACATCTGATAGAGAAGAATTATCTCTACCCGAGGCAGATGATTTGGATGTTGCATCTGCTGTGGCCATTTTGATGAAATGGATTATAAACTCTTAGTGCAATATAAAATAATACCAACAAATTTTAATTTGTTATTTCGGTTTCCAAATATTTTAAATATTAGGTTTAATCAGCGATTTTCAAATGCGATATGTATAAATCAGCTTAGGTATATATCCGATTGTAATTATGATATGTTGAACTCGAAGTTGGCTTAGTTGTGCTTAAAACGGCAATGCTACTAATCGAAAGAAAAGTTGATTCAACATATAAAGCGAATTCAGTAAAAACATCCAGTTAAAATTTGGAGTAGTTGTGGGTAAAACGTTAGCAAAAAAGACAATGCAGTTTTGCAATAACGTCGTACTCAATATTGATATTAAACCGAAAGCTTAGTATGATTCCTAAGAATTTCGGCAATCAATATTTGGGACGAATAGAGGAGTGCCCAAAGTTCTTGTATAGAAAATTTAAATGCGCGTTTTTAAACTTTGTAACTTGTGTAGTTTCCACACAAGTGTATTATTTACTTTCACTAGCGTAACAATATTCCATTTAAAATGCAATTGTGCTGCATTGATTGGCTAATCAAATTGATTTTACCCAATGTGCAAGATTTACGGCTAATTTCAAGTTAGGTTAAATTTATTCGTAGCAAATGCTGTTAGCAGTTTGCGAACCGATGTAGTTATTATGTCCGGTTTGTTAGTTGGACATAAAGTTGCTTTATGTTTCATTTATTTTTACATTAATAAATTGATGACGAAGATTGAAGTTAAATCAGCATAAATTGTATAATTTATTTTAATGAACATCATATATATAATGCGTGTGTATACGGATTTGGTTAAAATATATATATATATATATATATTTTTTTTTTTTTCAATTAACGAAGGAAGAGAAAATATAAATTTTTTCGAAAAGTTCGTATTCGTTGATAAATTTAAAGATGATACAAAAGTAATTGTAGTTAACTAGAAGTTCCGAATTTGTGTATTAACTTTTGCGTTAGACTGTATCATTTTTGTTTCTGATCTTTGTTTTCCATTTTTGCTGTTACTATCATCACTAAGCTTCAGTAAGTTTGTATGTGATAGAGCAGAAATAAAAAGAATTATGATAACATTCCAATTCATCCAATGTAAGAGAATATTGGCTCTGCTCCGATTTGTATTTAGTATTTGGTGATAAAAGAAAAATTATTCAAGAGAGAGAAACTTTGAAACGTATAGTGATAGAGATAACCTACTATGTTTCTCTTTGTGAATATTCTTTTTTCGATGATGATGAAGAGCGTTATGTTGTTTCTCTTTACTAGTGATGTGAAGAGTATAATTTTATTATAATCTTAAAGAGATGTCGTAGGTAAAATATTTATAGAACAAATGTGGTGATACATATATATATATATATGTACATTTGTTTATGTTATATATTTATTATATATATATTCTGTTATATATATACATTTTTTTGTGTTTTCTCTGAAGAAAAGGTTTGCAAAATTTGGAAACCAACGCGAAATAAAACGTTATTTTTTATCATGCAAAATGAGATCGCTATTTGCGTGCTTCCTCTTCTTCCCTCAGCACATTAAACCTATGTAATTGTCGCTTTTGCGAGATAGCGGTATTTTCGAAATATGTAGAAATAAATTTATACATATGTATAAATCTATGCACATACAATATATCACCGTTTTAATAAAATTTGGGACGTGATCTGCACATACCTTTGTTCACTCGAACATTTCCTTTCTTCTGAAATGAGGTGTTGCTGTAATTTTCGGTGTTGTTATTTTTTAGTCAGGATTTTACAGATTTTCCCTCTTCCTCATAAAGTTGGTGTTTCAGCAATTAACTTTTCAATTTTCCACTTTATATACAAGTTTTGTAAAAAACTCTTTCACTTTTGCCACTTTTATATTGCAATTTCCTTCTTTTTTCCAAGTCGATGAAAGAAAGAAATATTTTTGTGTTTTGAACCAAATTTTGTTGTTGTTTTTTTTTCTTTTTCAATTTTTGTTTTTCTAGTTTCCATAAATTAGAGTTTGATATGGGTTTTAGCAAATACCGCATACACACTGACATATATATATATATACATATTTTATGTGATTTAACTCCCGTTCAGTGATCTTCACTTACCAAGTTTCGAATGCTACTAAATACTCTTCAGTTTTTTTTGGGAATTTTGTTACCTCATATTTTCCAATTTTGTTTTTTGTGTTCCAGTTCTCGCCTTTTTTCAGGTTTTCTCGAAGGACCATGTAAAGAATTGACTCTTTTATTTAAAGAGAGTAGGCAGTAGAATGTGAAAGAAATGAAATGCTGCACTCGATTGGTAAGCTGAGTAATAATAGATTAAAGAATTGAGATTTCCAAAGATGTGTAAATATGTATAATTTACACTCTGGTATGCAACATTGTAATTTCTCAGAAAATATGAGAAATTACAATTTGATAATTATTTGAATAGAAGTGGGAAGGAAAAGTAAAGGAAACCAGAATTAGAGTTTTATCCAATAAGTGGGTTTTATTTGGATGCTCACCGTTTCGCCTGTAGATTGCAAGTGAAATGGTAAATCGGTTGCTATATCTGATTTTACCTACTAACGGTGCGTTCGATGGGCAAAAGCTTTTGCATCTTTTCATTTTTTATAGTTTTCTTTTGCATCTTCGAAATGTTCTAAATTTAATTCACAATAGAAGTATTTTGGAATAATTGTAGCAAAGAAGTTTAGCAAATTCACAGTAGTAAAGGATGTATCCGTTAGTTTTACAAATTCATTCAATTAGATACATTTAATTTATAGTATTCATATTTCATTAAATTCAAATTCAAATTGTATAGAATAATAGCAATAGGCAGTAATAGTAAGTAGTAGTAAGTTGTTTAAAAAATTGCTTTTTAAGCAATATATATATATATATATATATTGTTTTGGTTTTGATAGGCTATTTCGGTGCAAATTTCCTTTTTTATTCCTTCAATATTAATGAATCTTTCTGAATCATTTCCCAGTATTAAATCAATTTGTGACGATTGATTAAAATGTGGGTCTGCTAAGTCTAGTTCCTCTAAACCTGAAGTATTCAGAATAGCGAATGAAACTGCGGGAATATGCTTTGTGACTTTTGGCAAAACAATCACGTTGATCTCAAAGGTAAAGTTTTGCCTCTTGCTGGAAATTGTTAACTCGTATTCCTTATAAACGACCTGCTTTTGGCCTCCAATACCAATTATTTCAAATCTAGAAGATTTGAGATTCCTAATCTTTTCTGATATAAAAGTTCGTTGAGATCCTGGGTCGATTAGCGCCCTTACAGTATATAATTCTGCACGGTGATGAATTTGGACTAGAGCGGTTCGAAGTAAAATAGTTTCATCATTCGATGAAGAGTTGGCCTGAATTTAAGAAAATGTAGGTTGGGAAGAGATACTGGGTTCATAATTTTTCGGTCTTAAAATAGCTTGTGACTTTTTGTCTGATTATACAGCATTAAACCTTTTGGTATTAGATGAATTTGCGGCATTTTGTGGTTTTATGTGACGTTATGTATGGTGATTTTGCTTACAAACGAGACATGTGTTTTTACTTTTGCAACTACCCTTTGTATGAGCATGTGAGAGGCAATTATTACAATACTTATTGTTACATACAAAGTCGATTCGTTGTTGAGGTGTAAATTTTCTGAATTCGGGACATATCCGAATGCTGTGATTTGATTCGCAGAGCGGACACATTGTGTTCAAATTTTCTTGAGACACATATGTATGAACTTTCGCCTTAGGATGAGCTGGGAGAGTGTATCTATCTTTTGTAGACTTAACACCTGAAATACGTTCTACAACTTCGAATCTATTAATAAGAAATTCATCCATTTGAGATCACGTTGGAAGTTCGTTACGTGACTTCAGAGATTGCTCCCATAGAGAAAGAGTCTCATCTGGGAGTTTTGTGGATATAAGGTGTATTAAAATGGGGTCCCATCCGTTAGTTGAAACTTCAAGTGATTTCATTGTCATTGGCTGTATGAATCTTTTGAATGGATTCGCTATCTACTGTAGTGGCCATTGGAATGTCAAAGAGACTTCAGAGCGTTCCAAGCTAAATCAAAGTTTTCGTCGCATAGGGCATATATCTTTACAATTGCGCCAGCATTTTCCTTAGTCTTCTTTCTAAGATGGTAAAGTTGCTGTGCGCGTGAAAGCTTGGGATGATTCACATAGACCGCTGTGAACATATCTCGAAATGACGGCCATCCTTCGTAACTTCCTTGAAAAATTTCTGTGTCGCATGGAGGAACTTTAAGAAATATACCCGAATTTTCGTTTGTTGCATGGTGTATTAGATTTTGATTCTGAGAAGAAAGAAGTGGAAGAGAGTATCTTGGTGCTTCAGATGGAGCAATGCACCCATCCCTCTGACAACCTCATCACATCTAACATGTGAGTCCTTGCAACATAATAAATTTCCGAACAAACATTAAAATTTAGCTTGATATTTTCTTTTAAGTCGCGAGTATTAGCGGACGTGGGTGATAACAGAACCGTTTCGAAGCTGGTTTGTGTTTTTCTGAACCAATTATCTAAATCATTTAGCCTAACCTCTAACCTAGAATCCGTTTGCTCTTGGATATCTACATTTTGAATATTCGAGCTGACATTGATGAGTTGATCGCAACAAAAAAGGAAACGATCATGTGCCGTAGATGTGCTTCCTCTGCTCTTTTCTGCACTCGAAAAATTATTGGAGACGTTCATATTGCTGTTTTCTGAAGTATTAGGTTTGCTAGATTGTGTAGTGCAGGGATCAGGGTTCATTTTTATATTTATAGGCACAAGTAGAGTACGACGTAATGCGGAAATCGATGTTCCACATACAACATTAGACAAACCAAATCGATGTGAAAATTTTGCAAGTTAATTAAATTCTGTTTATGCGACAGATTTGGAATTGACAGAAATAAAATGCAATGATTTTAGTCTGCACAAAGAAAAAGTTCTCGGGACTGTAGACCTTTATTTAATTGTGATAATTGAGTATAGATTTTGCGCAATCTAATAAAATTGTTGGTTTTCTGTTTACAACGAAAGAATTTTCAAAATTTTTAAATTTTAACTTTGAGAAGAGAAAAGCTATTCAGAAATTGGAAATTCCGAATGTAAATAGAGGAAATCGATAATTATTTGTTTCCTAGTATATTTGACTCCAAACAATTTATTTTAAAATTGTGAGAGAAGAAAATAAAACTGATCAAAGATCGAGTTGGAAGTCGATGTCAAAATCTTAAAGTTTTAAGACTTGTTAATTACGTTATGCGTAAAATATTCCAATTTTTTTTCCGATAAAATTTATGTTATTCGCGAAAAAACTCGTCGACGGCTTCCGTTCCAGAATTATTAGTTGTTAATGCTTATATATGCATATGGAATGTGAAAATTTATAAAATGTATAAATATATAAAATATTGTTGATTGTACTTTAAAATTTTCCCGAAAATTTTAAAGTGTGTGTATGTATGTAATTTCACATTTGACTTAAATAGTTTGTTTTATTGAAATCTTTCCACGATCAATTTATAAATTTTCTTTCAGTATATTACTAATGTTATTTGTTAATTGCAGTCGAAAATATCGACCACAATTAATTAGTGACGTCATTTTTTCAACGTCACAGTACGCTTATGATATTTGTGTTTTCGCTTGTAATATTTTTGTTGTTCGTTTATTCGTAATTTGTATATAATTATGTATACATTTTTTCGCAGATTTTTTTCTTTTCTTTTTTTTAGATTATAAACTTTTAACTACATTTTAATTTAATGTTGAACACGTTTTTTTTTAATTATTTATACACCGTTCGATGTAATAATTTATTATTTTTAATTTGTTAACCAGTGGATATTATTTCTTTTTCTTTTGAGCTGTGTGTATGATTAATAGGCAAAAACAAAGTTTTGAATAGCAGTAAGTGAAAGAGAATTGATCTGCTATGATTAGGCTCAATATCCCTTTAAATGTGCCAGTAAACGTAATAGCTGTCGTGAATGCAAATCAAGGCAAAGTAAGTGAAGAATTGCATACAGTCAAATTTGTTTGCATGTTAATGGGCACATATAGGTAGACAAAGTTGAGCACTTTTCTTATGTTCTTACACATATAGTTTGCTTTGTTTAAAGTAATGAGTGATGCTGGTTGAGTAATTGTGGTTGTATTTATCCGCATATGTCCAAATTACACTTGTCCCTGATTTTCGGCGTGAAAATATTTAACGTTATTACGTTGTGTTTATATGTATATACATATATATGCCCATCGGATTCATATATCTATATATTGCGTAATTTAGTTGCGTTTATAATAATATATGTTTGCTAATCTATTTTTTCCAGATTTTTTTGTTTTTGACGAACTTAGCTGTGAACATGATTTTCGTTAGAAAGAACATTCGTTGTTGTTGTTCTCTTACGATTTTGAAACCGATCGTTTCTGACTTATCACTTCCTAATTATTTGAACAATATGAGGAATGTCGTACTTACATACATACGTAGAATTCTGGTATTTCAGCGGACTTTGTATTAGGTTCGGCAAATGTTTTGGCGGACATTCGAATTTGTTTAATATTCATGCATATAATTTGAAGATATTCTCGTTATTGAGCTTTTTGGCAAAATTAGTTACATTTATTTTTGTTTTTTTTTTTTCTTTTTTTTCTTTTTTTTTTACAAAACTAGACTGGTGGTACCGTTTTTTTTATATCGTTTTATATATTGTTTTTATATATTGTTTTATACACTGTTTTTACAAAGTTTTTTTTTTTTTGGTTGGTTTTCACTTTTTATATTCCCGGTATTTTATTTTAGTTTTAAGCTATTTTTTCATAAACTATTTTCTTCTTCTTTTCTTTCACAATTTAGCCCAAATAAACACACACATACATATACATATATATAGTAGATTTTATAAAAAAAAATGTTTAGCCGAGAAAGTGTTTGAACACTTACCGGATCCGCGATGCACTAATTTGGTTTTTGTAATTGCATCATTAGTTACCTCATTGTCTTAGTTATTATTTGGTGTTCTCAATTTCTCTGTCACTGTCTTCTCTCAGAAGGTTCGAAAGGACCATGTTTTGGTTTTGATAAGAGATTAATCCAGGTTTAATCTCTGGCGGTGTTGTTGTGATACAACTTAGTAGAGAGGTAGTGGACTGTATATGAGATTGGTTTGGAGTTGATTAATTGAGGGCCAATTCTTACGTGTCGGGCAGTAAGTTCCGGGCTAAAGAATTGACGGGTTTAGAATAATTGCATAATTTCTCAGAGTTGAGAAATTATACAATTAAAGTTAGGATTTAAGATATATAAAATATAAAAAAGAGGGAGAGATAGAGAAAATGCAAATGAATTAGAGTTAATTCAATATGTTTATTTTCTCAGATTGAGATGCTCACCGTGCGGGTTGTGCTGCAAAACTGACTGATTTTGAATCAGCAACTTTGCTGGTAAGATTGGATTTTCCATTTTTCTTTTTTCATATTTTCTTCAGTTTACAGTAAATTATTCACGATAATCATTGGGATATTTATCGAAAATTACTTAGATGGGTTTTAGATAACTTAAATAAGAACGTTATCTTTTAAATTTTCATATTTAAATGAAATTTAAATTTTATATTTTCATTAAATTCAAAATTAATTCATTTAACTTAAAAGTAAGTATAAACTTATATATACATACTTAGATATATACATGTTTATCAAAGTCTACGTGGTTAACTTTGTAATATAAAAAAATTCAGACAGGCTGATGAATGTTGCTACAAATATACTACTTAAAGATGTATCTCAACCATTTGTAGCCATAACCAGTCCTGGTATGAAGAATTGCAACAAAAATTCCGGTATAAACTGAATTTCAGGGAACTTTACATTCCATTAGCTCCCAAGATCTACTGACCTTACCGTACTAATACTTTTCTTGCATAGATATTGCAAACAGGAAGTTCACAAAACAAAACCAACAAATTATGAATAACGGCGTCGCACCTGCGCCACATAGCGTACAGGCCATTGGAATTTAATTTTCTTGAAAAGAATTTGAATTTAATTTTTTTAAAAACGGAAAATTAAAAAAGAATTGCAATAGCCCTACCAACTTGGTTTTTCTTTTTTGATGTTTGCAGCTTTTCCGTTATGTAAAACCGATCGACACATATTCTTTCTCTGAGAAAATTTTGACAATCTCCGTTTGTTCCTTTTACAGGTAAGGCCTATAATCAAAGTACAGGTTGCATATTTAACACGTGGTGTCGGGTTGTACCGGGAGTAAGTACATATAGAAATTTTTAAGGACTGATTACAAATAGTTATGTCAAGATTAATAGCTTTGAAACTTTATATATAAATCCCATATAAATGAAGATTGACTTTCCCAAGTATATAAGTTATATGTAGAGCAAGGATTAAGATTGGTAATCAAACCCTGACGTTTGCAATAGTTCTCAATATTGTTAGCCCTTTGCCCCGAAGACTCACATTAACACTCTGAACCAATTTGTCATGCATCCAAAGGCCGCAATCATTAACCGGCATCAAGAATTTTTGCAACTATTTGCTATATTTACCAAATTGTGGCAAATGCCATAGTTTTATATATCTCACAATCCCAAATTATGTTTTGGTCCTAAATTATCTGTTTGCGTGCTTTTTATTATATCACGTGGATAATGGATGAACGGAAGATCAAAATTGCGCACGAAACGTGCATTTAGTTAACTTTATCGTTTATAACAAAATAAGTCATAAAAATGTAGATGCATAAATCAGCTGCAGATAAGTTTTTTCTTATTAGTGGAAGTTCGTTCCTCTTTCGATTTATTCACTTCTATCCGCCTCTGTACATTTTCACAGTTTGTTGTATTAACCGTAGATAGAAATTAACTGTTATTGATAGAATTTTGAACCACGAATTTCGTTGTGAAAGAAATGCACTAGAAATACTTCCAATACTACAAAAATTTGTTAATTGTTCTACCATCTGATTTTATAAACTTTTATTTTTTTGATTTTGATGGTAAAAGCTGTATGTATACAACAATAATTACCACAACGCTCAGAATAAAAAATTAGTTTTGATTTTTATTATATCGATTTTGATTTTTATTATACCAAAGTATCGTAAAGACTTTTATTAGTTGCAGCTGTAAACAAAAGTCTTTTGAGAACAAAAAGGTGGTCACAAGATTGGTTCGTTTGTGCTTAAAATCTTAGGGGAAGATCGCAAGAAAAACAAATCCAAAACGTTCACCAGTGAAATTGTTTATATGAATTTGTACAAGTGCGCATTCGGGTGTTTTGTTTAATCCTCTGAAAATGGACCACTCAAGAATCCAATCCAGATACCCAAAAAAACAAACGTTTATCACATTTATCGCACTTTAGTTATTGTGCGATTTCTCCAGAAATTATTTGACACATCCAAGGAACAATTAGTTAACGCTTCATCAAAGTCTTATGAATTTTGTAGAATCCTATACTTTACTGCTTCAAATATTTGGACTAATTGTACGCGTATGGAACTGTAGGCAGCAATAGTAAATTATGCTAGCACAGAATTAATTCCCGATTACTTTTCACAGTTTTAAACTTTTATTTTTTTACATAAATCCATTCTTTACACATTTCTACAATTTTTTAAAAATGTTTTATGTGTTGGCAATGGCAGCAGTAAATCAATATACCCTGTACCAAATGTTTAGCTTCTTAAAACGCACAAGTATGTTATGACTCCTCAAAACTACCTTTAAAGCTTCCTTTTTCCAGTAATAAAACTTTTCCACAACTCGATATAACGGAGCATTTTATTTACCGATTCTTAATTATTTATCCTAACAACCTGTACTTATCATCGATATGAATGCATTGATTTCCTGCAGAAAACAAATATTTGTTTTACACTTTATCAGAAAAAATAAAAGTTTTATATATTGCAGATTTCTATTTTTGATTTTAAAAATTAATTTACTGACTTTTGTTCCCAAAAAACTAAAAAAAGAATGGTTGCAATTTTTAGGTGATCAAATAAATATCACAAATAATTATTTTTGGAGAGATATTTTGAAAGTCAAAAGCAATTATTATCCTCGAAACGATATAATAAGGATCATAAAAAGGAGATGGAGATGAAGGTTTACCCCGTCTACGCCGACTATGCTGTAACGCATTTCCATAGTTGTTACACATACCCAACTTTTCCTCTGTTCACTTATTTAACGTATTAACTTTGTAATTGCAATTTCAGGGCAATGTGGAATATTTGCTCACTTTACTAAATTTTGGATTGGTGATAAAGTGTACTGGAGATGCGGCTTAATTTAACTTTAATTTAACTTCGTTAAAGATACATTTACATGGTGGCAGAAATTTAACACATCCTTGCGTTCTATTCTCCATTGAATGCTCTGGCGCTCCCTGTTTGAATGAATATCTCTAGGTTTTGCCAAGCCAAAGCGGAACGTAAATAATAGAGATGCCAACACCGGAAAAAGAAACCAATGTATTTCGTTATAAAAATAATTAATAAAAGAAGCTGTTAACAATTTTATAAAGTTGTTCTTGCAAAAACCTTCAGTTATTGTGATGCTATCTCTATTTTACTGTGATGTCATCCATGATAAAACGATGACATAAAACGTTAATTTAGTTACTATAAAAGATGGAACGCAATGTGAATGGGCAATACAGATTGTATAAAATAAGTGGTAACGCAGGTTTAATAATAATATGTTTATGGTAAATAAAATGAGGATTTTTAGGTTTGTTTTACATGTATTTTACGTTGAAAAATACCGGAAGATTTCATTAATATAATTACTACACATATTACATCTACATAAAGTAATAAATTATATAAAACTCAGAATTAACAAAAATATGTAGATTTATTCCTCAACGCAGTGTCTGTCCTTCCACCTCTACATGTTTACTCTATTGATATTCTAATTTTTAAAGCCATCCTAATAGTAGGACTTGTCCATCCCTTCCATATAAGTGTACGTGTTTCTCTGGTGAAAAATCTCTTTCTTATCAACTTTTTCTTCAGTCTTAAAAAGGAAAGTAGTTGTAAAGGACTAAATTTAGCGACAAGTTGAAAGTTTCCACCTCCAAAAAGTAATGTAACATCAAACGGTTATCTAGCTAAATTTAAAAGACCTAACTTATTGACTTGTCCTTGCATAAAAATAGTTAAAATTTTCTACAAAAGTGGTGATTAAAAGGCGGACTTTCAATCGAACAACATTTTCTTCAGCGTTGAAGCAAAGCAAAATTGTCGCATGTAGGGCTCGGACCCAAAAGTGATTGTTTGCATCCGGAAAAAGGAACTGTTTATTTCTTAAAAACTACATCAAAAGGATCTACTGCTGCAACCAATCCAAAGGCGGTCATTTAAATGACATCGTATTTCGCACATAATGGCAAGCGTTATAATGAAATAAAAACTTCTTCGATATCGTAGCTTCGTGTGTGTTTTATTTAACTTTACTTGAAAACGAAAAATGGATAATACATATCTGTTTATTATCAACAAAGTCAATCGAAATGTTGAAGTAAATATTAATTAAAATACAGTACTGAAATTTCAATTAGGTGAACTGGTCTATGTACACCTAAGCAGAACTAAATTAACTGAATGCCTGCTAGAATCCATGGAATTAAGTGCAATGTATGAAGCTAGGACTATTACCAAGGAAAAGGGTGTCGTTATCTGGTCGAATTTCAAATTTTACAGGGCTTATAATGCACTATACCTGTCAAAGATTTTGGTAACTGCAGTACACAAATAAAGAATTAAGGAGGAAAAATTTAATATCGGTGAATCGGTTAATTTATTTGAGACCAGACCAATGCCCTCCATTTTTATCCTCAAAAATTAGTTAACGAAACGAACGAACTCACTGTCAGAAACCTCTTGAAAATATGAAACTAAAAGCATACGGGTTAAATTGATCATTCGTATGAGGGGTATAAGAAAGGACCTGGTTATTTGGTCTACTTTTGTGAAGTTTTACGGGGATTTATTCATCAACACTATGAACAACAGTTTGGGCTACTGCCGCCAAATAATTTAAAATTGCGGTATAATTAGAATTATATGCCAATTGTGTAAGAGTTACTAGAAGGGATTTGACTTTACTTTTGATTTTCTTTGCCAAACGCACGCTGCTAGGTTGTGGTAAATTTGATTGAATTGTGTACAACTGTACCAGAAGGGGTGATTGACCTATCAACTTTTTCAAGTTTTGCCAAACGTTACAACGCAACATGGCAGACAAAAATTACGTCCATGCAACAATCAAATTATAACAACTACCACGTTTGCTTCAAACTACACAGCCTCTGGCCGAATGAATTAGTATAAACTAATAGAGTCGGAATTTATTTCTATTAGTCAATCGGGAAAATCATAGTACTGGAAAATTTTGATTTTCCAATCAAGAATACCTGGATTTTGTACAGTAATGCCGTTTGGCATCCCTGCAATGTGTCCGCTGGCGAAGTGTAGTGGCAGCCAATGTTATTAATTGACAATGAGCCACAAGTGGTGTGTCGGAAGATAGAGAGAAAGAACATGGTGCTATTACAAGATTGGACTTTTAGGGGAAGTAAACGAATTTATTGTTTCCCTATTATATCTTTGACATGTATTGCGAATTATTTTTAGATTTATTGATTGCTAGTCCATTGGAATAAGAAAAAAAGCAAAAAGCCAGAATACGAATATGTATAGAAATTACAAATCTAGATTCTGCGATGGCAGTATTTCGTCAGTGTTCTCAGTTTTTCCTAAATGCCTGTAACTATTGCTACTTGCTGCATCTGTGCGATGGATAATTTAAGTGGCCTTTGGCAATATTTGAAGTTGCTGTAGTGGTCCCCCTTTCGTGTATTACTCTTTAATTTACCTCAGTGCTTAAACCCCTCCTAAATGTGAAGTTAAGACCTTGGCGAGGACAACACCGATACGCTTACGGGAACATTTGTCAGATCATACACAGGAAGGAGTAACAGCAGGAGCTGATACGACTTCTGATTGTAAACCATTTAATTCTGCTTAGCGTCTGAGCGCAGAGTTCAGCGTTAAATAAACAAGTAGCCTAGCATTTGCTCAACGACAGTTGATTATTTTCAATATTTTCTTACTTTTTCCTGTGTTATCCGTTTTGTATCGGTCACAAGTTTGTAAAGATGATTATTAAACACGCGGAAAAAATGTGAGATATATTTTAAGCTGTTTTTGGATAAAATTTTTTTGAATATCATGTATTAAATTATTCCTCAGCAATTTGAAAAACCGAACATTTGCAGTTGTACCAGGGAGGATGCAATTAATTTAAATCTACAAACAAACAAATATTATAAAAAGTTTAGTTTTGACTGAATAAATTATTAAATGTGAACTTAGGTGATACGAAAAATTGTTTTTTTCATAAAAAAATGACAAACCTGATTTTTCGATTTATTTGTTTCCAGAAAAATCATCTAGAATTATTTTAGATTGGGTGGAAACATTTTTGTCTCCAATCTTACGCTAGTTGGACATGAACAAAGATTAGAGTTATATAACGACATTGTTCAACTTATTTGAGTAATATTTACGAAAATATTATGCCTTCTTTTGTTAATGCCAATTTTATTTCATAATTTTTTTTTTCATTTTTGAATTTTGAATTATTTTTCTGACTTTGATGAACTGGGAAAGAGCTGACTATTTGCCTATAGAATTTGTGTTCATAAATATGAGAGTTTTAGGATAGTGCCTTCAAAAATTTTACAGGAAATGTCTTTGGGGCAGCCTATCACACACTCAGGAAATATGAACGTACATTGGTTGTTTCGGTTGTTTTCAATGCGCTCAAATATCAGAATAACTTTCCTTTGATATCGGGCACAGGCATGTCAGAATGCGATACGTGAATGGCAAAAACTGGTGTTGATTTGTATTAATCAAAATTTTGTTCTCTACTGCGCTATTGAACTAGCATTACAATCACTATAAGTTGGCAAAAGATTGTTCTTTAATAGGGCTAAATTTAGATTAGCCACAAAAACATGGGCTTAAAATTTTTTTTTCTTTTTTGTTTAAAACCTTTTTCACCAAAAAGCATTTTGAACGCTCGATCAACTCTTCGGACATACTTTTTAGGTATGATTGTACGAAGTACGTTGTTGGGATCATTTTCATACCTTCACCTGAAGAAATGCTACGCCATTATTTTGGTACGGAAATTATATAACATGTGGAAAGGGACGCTTATATCTCCAAGCACATTTTGGTCAAATGTTCGTCCGTCTACTTTTTAATAATTAGCACACCCTGATATTTTGTCAAGTCGTACAATTCCTGTAACTTCTAACATTTGCTCTGCACCTAAAATTTTATTCATTGGCAAGATTTGAGAAAAATCGGCCCTTCTGGCACATTCCTCACAAATAATCGATTTAACCCAAATATTCTTAGCTTCATGTCTTTCAAGCAGTTGCATCCAAATCAGCCTAATTTAGGACGCCTGATGGGCTTAATTAATTTAGTTCTGAAATTAAAAATAGGCTGCATTCGGATGCCTCTCGCACAAATTAATTGATGTAGTGAATTAAATTTCCCTCCCTCAGATATGGGATTACCACTTTTTCTCCAGGCATGCCTTAATCACTCTGAGGATTTTTAAGTTAGAGTTTTGCATCATTAGTACTGACTTCAAAGAACATTGTAAATATTCGTTTAAAAGTAAATTATTTCCTGAAATACGTGTAATTTCTCTGAAAGTGAGTATTTATTTTAAGCAAAATTGAGTAAGGAAAGACTATATGATATATAAGGAAATAAAAACAGAAATTATAGGAAATTAGTTTATAGCCTTGAGAAATAGAGATTTAGAAGTAATAAAATTTAAATTAATGTTGAGTTAGCTGAGTTTCTATAAAATTTAAAATTCGTGCGTTGCAACGTAACCATTGAAGTGGAAAACAAGCATATTTTATGATCGTATAACATAAAACTTCCTACATAAAATAGAACCCGAAATGCGTATACAATGTGTTTTGATGTTTGATTTAATATTACTAAAATTTTATGAATTTCGATTCGAAGTATCATCAAACTCTAATTTTTCCTAGGGCTTTCTTAATAAATCTCCCACATTTCGTTGAGTTGAGTAGGCTATGTTACTTCCAAATCTTAGATTACCATTTCATATGATAATTTTGTGTTTTATGGCAACATACTGCTTAATTTTTATGACAATCAGTCTGTAACTTTGGCCATTTTAGCTGATTATTAAAAACATGTTGCTCAGTTTTTTTTTCCTAACACATATTCCGCTCTATGGTAGTGTCAACAATATATTTTTATAGCCAGTAAGTATATTTTATAGCCATGCGTTCAAAATTTCAACCACATCGCTTTACTCAATACAGCATATGACAATTTCGTGATTAGCAGTAACCTTCTATAAAATATTTATAATGATTCGTCTCTCACATTGAGGACTAGAAGGAATTTTTCAAAAGTTTTGGAGTCATATTTCTTTCCATATCCGTAGCACATGAATTGCATTTTTTCAATGGATCAGCACCACATCCATGCTTTTTGTTTTGAAATACTTATATCTAAATCAGTAACATATGCATCACATCGCACATACACGGTTGCCCATATTCGACGGACCCATGTTTTTTTAAAAAAAAATCAAAGAAAAAAATAAAAATTTGGCGGTTGGCAATCTTATTCATTTAATTTGTTCCAAGTAGATTTGTTTACATCAATTTTTGAATATGATATCTCTCAAATGGCCGCCTCTGGTGTTGATGGCGTATTGTGCCCTTTTTGCAGCATTTTCCATCGTTTTCGCCAACATTTCGGCCGGAATAGCGGCTATTTCTTCACGAATGTTGTCCTTGAGCTCTTCTACGGCCCTTGGCTTGTTAACGTAAACCTTTGACTTCAAATGTCCCCACAAGAAGAAGTCAGCGGGCGTCAAATCGGGCGAACGCGGTGGCCAATCCAAATCACCACTTTTCGACATCAAACGGCCCGGAAACAAATTCTTCAGAAAATCGATTGTTATGCGACTTGTGTGCGGTGGAGCGCCGTCTTGTTGAAACCAGAACTGCCTCATACGCTTTCGACGAATAATTGGCATCACAAAATTGGTCATCATGTCGCGATAACGCTCCTGGTTGATGGTCACAGCATGGCCATTTCCGTTTTGGAAGAAAAACGGCCCAAAGACCGTTTTCGCACTAACGCCGCACCAAACTGTGACTTTTTCGTTATGAAGAGGCAATTCTTGATTCTCCTGAGGATTTTCAGTGGCGTAAATGCGGCAATTTTGCTTATTTACGGTCCCATTCAATGTGAAATGGGCTTCATCGGACATGATAATTTTGTTCCAAAATTGCTCGTCATCATCGGCCATTTCGATGACTCGTTGGGCCCATTCCAATCGACGAGGCTTGTCCGCAGGCAACAACCTTTGTGTCAATTGAATTTTGTACGGGAACAAATGGAAATCAACGCGAATAATCCGTTGTAAAGTGGACCGAGCCATGCCCAACTGCTGAGAACGGCGTTTTTGGGATGTTCTTGGGGACCTCTCAACACTGGCTCGTACGGCAGCGATATTCTCGGCCGATCGCCTTGGTCGACTTTTATTTGGCCTCTTCGGATTAGAAAGAGCCTCACCAGTCGAAAATTTTTCGTATAAACGCTTAACGGTGTTCTTAGAAGGCGCACTTCTCACATTTTTTAATATTTTAAAAGCACGTTGAGTTTTCACAATTGACTTCTTCTGTTGAATGTAAATTTCAACTATTTCAGAGCGCTCGCGTGGCGTGTATTGTTCCATGGTAAAAATCTGCTTGGACTGACGCTTCAAACGCGGTATGTCATTAAGCGATCTGACATCTCTGTCAAAAGTTATGGCGTTGCCAGATGGGTCCGTCGAATATGGGCAACCCTGTATGTTCTCGTAATCTTTCGTGAGATACAGCCGTTAAAGTTTTTAGTTGTATGGACGATTCCACTTTTCCTTTTTTCCCAAACTTAGCCTGATATAACATAAGGCAATTTTGAGATTAATATAATAGTAATATACTGTTGAATCTGTACAGCCACCACAATGAAGTTTTAAATAAGGGATGGACGCCGTCCACTTATGTACACCTCTAATAGTTCATTAGACACAGTCGTCCAGAAGTATTTGTATGGGCAGTACCACGCCACTTTCTCCAATCATGACCTAATATAGCCCATAATTCCTTCCTGGGTGACATACATAAATTCATGACTTTCGGCTTATTCGCAACAAAGTCACAGATATATAAACATGCATTTCATTTTATATATAATTTGCATTCTTCGGCTCTTTTTAAAGCGATTGGGCCACGTCCGTACATCTGCCTTTGTGAATGGACGGCTGGTGGAAACTCGAATAAATTTATATCGTTCTGGATAAAAATTTACCGGAGACAGAATATTTTGAAGTAACAGGTTGGTATTAAAAGTGGGCATAATCGATAATCAGATTTTGGCAAAATATCATTTTAGCCTCTAATTTTAAAACTGAAGTAAAAAATTAAAATTAGTTCGGTCGTAATATTTTTTGCATTGCAATGTAATCCGAGTATTTTAGGTAATGTTCTATGAATTATGAATTACAAAACAAACCTTTTGAAGGTATTTGTAAATCAGTTCATCTGACTGACATTTCTGTACGGGTTGAGTGTCTCTTTGACTTTGTCTATTTTTATTGTAAAGGAAATTATCTCTTGTTAAACCCTCTGTCTGTATCCACTTAGCACAATTAACAGGTTTGTGTCATCATTTGGCAATAATCTGAAATATTTAATTTTTGCCTGACTTTGTGCATGAGAAGATAATATCAATATTAAAGTCATATCAAAAATAGTGCAATGAAACGTATAAATTCGCAATTTGACAGATTTTATGTTGACATAAGCTGTATTCGATGAATAATTAAAAGTTGGTACCACCAACATCAGCCGATGGAGGTTCAATTTTATGCGGACCTCCAACGAAAATTTCGGAACAAATTAGTATCCAGCAACTCTGCATTTCACTGGCCCCCAAAGTCACCTCACCTGACTACACCCCACATTTTTTTTATGGGGCTATATCAATCAAGAGGTGTACGAAACGAAACCAAAGAATTTGACTGAATTAAATCAGTCTTTTGAAGCAATAATTGAGACACACCCGACATTAACTCTTCAGGCTGGAGTGAGTAAACTTCTGATCAGGTGTCGCATTTGTGTGAATGAGCATAGATGTAATTTACGGCTTATCATCTTCAAAACTAATTAGTTATATAAAACGAAATTGAATTTTCTATGCAATAAAATAAATAAATGAAATACTTTGATTAAAATAAAAGTTATTTCTATTTCCTGTTGTAATACAATTGATGCGATACCCTGGAAATTCCCAGGATTTCCCTGCAAGTGAAAAGGAATGAGGAGAAATCGCATTTTTTAATATGCACTAACATATTAAATTTGGTTTTTGACCCAAATATTTAAAGTCTGTCAAAGAAAAAAAAATTGTATCTTCATTTCAAATTACGTTATTTAGCATAAACTCGTACACTGTCGCTGATTTGAATAGCGCCCCCTAATCAATCAACAATAATGACTACTATTTAAATTACACTTCACATAACGGTTCTGTTTTTAATTATTTGTTTCTCCTTCTTCCACACATCAACTACAAAAAATTTCAAGCCACGGAAGTGTCCCGTAATTCTAATTCCCTCTTTTCTTTTAAATGAGTGAAAAATGTGTTCTTTTTTTCCCCATTTGAATAGCGCCCCTCACGTGGTAATCAGTTTAAGTGTGTGCAGATCATCATAAATCAGATCGGATTACAGTAATTGTGTATAATTAAATATAAAACAATCGATTTTAAGTAAAGTGGTCCGAGATAAATCCTTGAGTGTCGAGGAAAGATCCAAAATTAAAACCTGCAGGGAGTGTGGACTCTCTGTTCATCAAGTACCCAAAAAAGTAATAGAAGTCGCAAAGTTATTTCGAAATACTCGTATTTATGTGACACCGAAAGCTATGGAAATAATATGAAAAGTCCAACAACAAATGCAATTACAGCCGCTGACAAGTGGGCTATTCTGAGATATGCCTCAAATTCCTACGACTCTGCTGCCAAGATCAAGGAAAAAGCTGGCGCAAGTGTATCAACGGTAAAAAGAGTTATTTTCAAAGCAGCACACTTGCAACGCCTGAGACTTAAAAATAAACCACCGCTAGACAATCTCCGTATGGAATGTCGTCTTAATTTTTGTCGTACGACTATGACGTGGAGTAGAGAGAGGAATAGAAATATATTTTCCGACGAAAAAAAATTTAATTTATAGGATACTGATGGATATAACTACTTCTACTATCTTCGAAAAGAGGAACACCTACTCAATCGATTACACAACCGGGAAGGCGAATTATGGTATGGGGTGCGATCTCTTATTATGCCACAATAGAGCTCCAATTTCCCTCTGCAAAAATCAATGGGACTTTATACAAAGCCGTGCTGGAAAAGCTTCTCCTGAAGTTAAAAATCAAATGAACTAAAAACTGAAATTGAATTTCTGACTTTTTTTGTGTTTAATGTTTAAATACTTAATTCATTAAAATGAAAGAAAATTGATGCTGTAGGATTACAACAAATACGTGAAATATGATTTTTAAAAAAAATATTTAAAGGGGATGCTATTCAAATGAGCGGCACTGTATACTCCTAGATTCGTATCTTTTACTCAATCCAGTATAATTGAGCAGACGTCAGTTCCCTACTACTACGGCGCACTGCAACACTCCTTGGGGTAAAACACATACAAATTGGTCGATTTAGCAGAAATTGCATCCTCCAATTTTATATTTGTAATTTTTTTTTTCCTGATGAACAGTTGGTTAACTACGGGCTTCTTTTCATGAACCGAAGTCAGGCTTTCCCACATCTCTTTGGACGTCTCCCTTTTGCATACGAAAAGTATTCATTACGCAAGCAGAAAATCCACAATTTTGTTTTTGAACCTCTTGTCGTTAATTGAAAGATCCATTAATCTCAACGAATCCGGATGCATTTTCTCTCGAAATTGCCAATCATCGAATCTGTCAGGGTTAAATTTAGAGATTCGATGTAAATAACTTTTATCGCGCGTAGCTTCTTAGTAAGAAAAATTTACACATACAATTGGTATAATCAAATTAAAAAACAAATGTTTTATTTAATAAATCTCAATATTGCACTGCCCAGTTGCATTACATACCAAATCTGATGGTTTAGATCATGTTGTGGTCGGTATTAGCCGACTTTGATATTGAGGGTGCATTTTTAAACGTATTGCTCGTTCAATTGTGATTTATGCTATTGTTGTTTTAGTTCACGTCAGTGCTGTCATATTTGTAAATAATCTGTCGTTGTTTAGATTGTTTGAAACGAAAAGTTTTGATACTACTAATTCTATCAGATTTAGCAAGAAAGCGAATAAGGCCAAACTCAGTCAGGTTGGGCTAAAACTTTGTCAGTCACATGTTACTATCCTATTAGCCCCTTCTAGTTGAATCTCTCCGCAGCTGACACAAACAGTTTTTCCCCACAGAAATTACCCAATTTGACCAAAATATTTCAGTGTTCATATCTTTCAAAAATTGTGCAACCAAGTTTCCGCTGCTTGCCAATAGGTGGCGCCAGCTTTAAGTGCTGTCGATTCTGCCATAACCTAAACGTCATGAGCCAATCTTAGACATATGGTAAACATGCCGCCTATAATAGTGATTTCCTTTTGACGTCATATTCTTTTGGTTGTGTGAATATGTATGATTTCGTGCCAAATAATCGTCATATGCGGGAAGTATTAATTTTCTTCTTTCAATCGAAGAAAACGGCGGCTGAAGCTTAACGAGAGATTTAAAACGTTTACAGAAATGCTGCTTTAAGTAAAACAACGTGTCGAGATTGGTTCCGCCGCTTTAAAGACGGTGATTTTGATGTTGACGACAGTTCGCGTGAAAGAAGACGAATAACTTTGGAAGAGCCTGAATTGACGGCATTGCTTGATAGAGAGCTTGCTTCAGTATTAACAGTTACCCGCCAAGCCATTTCCATCAATTGCATGCTTTAGGAATGTTTCAAAAGCAAGGAACTTGGGTTCCTTATGGCTTGAAGCCAATGGACGTTGAGCGTCGTTTTTTCGCCTGTGAACAACTGCTTCTGCGGCGAAAAAAGAAGAGTTTTCTTCATTGTATTGTAACGGATGGTGAAAAATTGATTCATTACAGTAATCAAAAGGAAATAAAGACATGGAGGCTGTCAAGACGTGCTTCTACGTCGTCGCCTCGGCCGAATATTCACGCTGCGATGGTTATGCTCTGTATTTGGAGGGTCGGTGTTATTTATTACGAGCTGTTGAAACCAAACGAAACCATCACTGAGAATCGGCATCGACTCCAGTTAATGCGATTGAGCTGAGCTCTACGCGGGAAGCGCTCAGAATACGCGGAGAGGCACGAAAAAGTGATTGTTCAGCATGACTTTGCTCGGCCTCACGTGGCCAAGCCTGTTATAACCTATATTGAAACGATCAAATAGGAAGTATTACCCCATCCGCCATAATCTCCAGATATTGCGCCTTCCGATTATCACTTGTTCCGTTTGATGGCACACGGTCTGGCTGGCAGGCAGTTTCACTCATATGACGACATCAAGGAATGGCTAGGTTCGTGGTTAGCCTCAAAAGATGAACAGTTTCACCGTGCCGGTATTCGGGCTTTGCCAGAAAGATGGGGAAAAGCAGTAGCTAGCGTTAGGCAATACTTTTAATGAATCAATGGTAAACATGTTTTCATAATAAAGTTGAATTTTTATAAAAAAAAAAACAGAGAGAAGAATGTGGCGGATGGGGTAAGACTTCCCATTTAATCGTTTCCAGGTAAGTTTTGACGAGCTTGATCACTGCGTTGTCATGTTCAGGAATCACTTTTTTCGATCGCATTAATTGAAGTCAATACCGATTCCCAGTGATGGTTTCGTTTGGTTTCAACAGCTCGTAACAAATAACACCGAACCACCAAATACAGAGCATAACCATTGCAAGGTGAATATTCGGCCGATGCGACGACCTTTGGATTACTGTACTGAATCAATTTTTCACCATCCGTTACAATACGATGAAGAAAACTCTTCTTTTTTCGCCGCATAAGCAGTTGTTCACAGGCGAAAAAACGACACTCAACGTCCATTGGCTTCAAGTCATAAGGAACCCAAGTTCCTTGCTTTTGAAACATTCCTAAAGCATGCAATCGATGGAAATGGCTTGGCGGGTAACTGTTAATACTGAAGCAAGCTCTCTATCAAGCAATGCCGTCAATTCAGGGTCTTCCAAAGTTATTCGTCTTCTTTCACGCGAACTGTCGTCAACATCAAAATCACCGTCTTTAAAGCGGCGGAACCAATCTCGACACGTTGTTTTACTTAAAGCAGCATTTCTGTAAACGTTTTAAAGCTCTCGTTAAGCTTCAGCCGCCGTTTTCTTCGATTGAAAGAAGAAAATTAATACTTCCCGCATATGACGATTATTTGGCACAAAATCATATATATTCACACAACCAAAAGAATATGACGTCAAAAGGAAATCACTATTATGTCGAGGCGGCTTGTTTACCATATGTCTAAGATTAGCTCACCAATTGCCGAACCCAATAGTTCTGCAAAAATTGAAAGTGAATCGGGTAAATCTAAATTTCCAATAAAAAAATTAGGAAATCTCAACAAAAAAAAAAATAATAAATTGAGACTTTAAGAAAGAGGTGTTTAAGTTTGTGGCTTGGAAAAAATGTGGGAATAATGGCTTTAATTAGACTCATATATGAAATATCTGAAATTGGATAAGGTCTGCAAAATCATTCTACTCGTATTATAGATCGTATTTTATCAAAAATCAAATTTGGCTCTTGGGATATGATTTTGGCATATTTTATTTTAATATATTTGTAGTAAATGTGAATTAAGTTTTAGGCGTTGTTAAAGGGAAAATAATTGTTTTCAATATTGTAAAGAACTACAATAATTCTATATTGGCCACAATAACATGTATGCATCAAAGTTTTTCCAGTTACAATAAATACTCTATAGTCAATATTTTTGCAGTAGTAGTTTAAAGTAAGGAAATTTACAGCCTTTTTAATTTGTTTATAAAGAAAGCCATAGAAAATGTGTCGCTGTTAACGATTTGCTGTATATTGTCCGAATAAGTGTTGCTTATCATTAACCGTAAAGGCCAAAAAAGCCGAAGGCAATATTATGCATTTCTATTCTGAAATATATCCTTTAATGGATTGGTTTGTTTTTTTGAGCACATTCAAAAAGTAAAGTTCGAAAGTTTTTACAATCTCGAGGTGGTATGACAAGTCCTCATGACAAAATCCTAATTTCAGAGATATTTAAAGTTGACTGCATCGTATCAAACAATAGTCAGATAATTAAGCGGAAAGTCGCTTAACTTTACATAAAATCTAATGCTAGCTAATTGAATTGAATGATGTGTGTGGCCGAGTGGCCCACTATACGGGAAAAAAACTTGAAAATACGAAGTGATAACCAAAGATTTTGTCTTTTACAACCAAAACAAATAAAGATGTTTTTACAACATGCAGTAAATGTCGCTGCTGTCTCCCTTCGTTAGGTAGCGAATGTACAGACAGATATTTAAGATCGATATCTTTTGATAGTTTAATCTTCAAGTATTTCTTAAAGCATTTATAGCGCTAGCGTTATATTAATTGTCAATTCTGGTTTCTATTTCTATACATTTTTGTAAACAAATAGACCTACATACCAATTCTACCGAATATATCCATTCTTGATAATCTTTCATACCGTCATAAATGGTTGAAATCACACTAAACGAAGAATTTGTGAACGTTAATGATAGACACACAATGTAGCAGGAAAGAAACCAGTTGTGCATTCAAATATAAGTGCACCAGCCTGCAGCACTATTGGATAATTTCCACATGTCAGTTCGACATTAATATCAAATTTCAGTATACAGATTTTCAAACTGTTAAATTGAAAGTGAAGTGGTCGTGATAGCAAGTGCGTTACAATATTATGAGGAAAACAATCTACAACTTTAGTAGGTACAGTACACATAGTAAGTAATTGATTTTAAAGAGGGCGTGTTTAGTTCGTACTGATGTTGAACTAAATTGAAAGTCAATTAATTTCGATACAAATAAAAAAAACAATTTAACCCCATTACGTCTGTCCATTAGCCGCGTTTTTAAGAACAATTATTAAAATCATATCATAATCATAAAGTATTAATTTTTATCATCATACTTTAGCAATGGCATTTATTTCTCTGTTTTGCAGAGAATTATATGAGTTCTTGCATTATATTGCCGCAAAAACTTGAAGGTATTGTTTATTGAATTTTGTTATCGTGGTAAAGTTGCGATGACAAATATTGAGGTTTAGTAATTTATGAATACCAGTATATTCAACTGCGTTTTACAGATATCCAACTACACTGGTGGCGCATGTGCTGTGCATCGTTATATGAAATACTAGCTGAAAAGCCCGATACTTCGTTATCGGTAGTTTTGCAGGATATCTTTCATGTATCGGGAAAGATAATATTCTCCAGACGGCTTCTGAACTGCTTACATATCGGCCAGTTTCATATGTTGCTATCTCATTCGCGGTAAAGCTATTATAGCAGCAGGAGACATTAATTGTAAAGCACACTCTTTGGCCGTCTTCGAGGTGTACAGCGAAATGGAATATGGCAGGATATCTTTCATAGTATCTATCTATTCGCGGTAAAGCTATTATAGCAGCAGGAGACATTAATTGTAAAGCACGTAATTTTTCAGCGAAGTACCTCCTGGTATACAATATTGATAGTTTTTCCACCTGATGTGAGGATATATAAATTTTTGGATGAACTAACTCTTGAGCAAGCCACGTAAAATTGCCCTTGAGAAAAGCAGAAAATGCCTAAAGGTATGCAACAAAAGTGTAATATTCAGTACAGAGTGTAGATAAACGACAAATAAGAAATAAATGCAAAATAAAAGTAAACAACTATAAACAAACAATAATAAGCGGTTAGGCCAGGACGCCAAGGAGAAACTTTCCACCGTTTACTCGCTAATTTAGCAAGTTTCTGGGCTAAACTGCAAATAGTACCATACCAGGAGCACTCAATGATAACGTAGCATTCAACTGGCGAAAGAATTTTTGAAATCGGATGAGTAGTTTGCGGTAGCCGCCAAGGGGTAGACTTTTTCCCTTTTTGCCCCTCCCCATCGGAATTTCCGAAAATCCCGTCTGATCTACGTCATAAAAGGAACCAACATGCCAAATTTCAAGGTTCTAGCTTAAGCCGTTTGGAAGGGGGAGATTTTCCCCCTTTTTGCCCCTCCCCATAGGAATTTCCAAAACTCGCTTCTTATCGCGTGCCTACGTCATAAAAGGAACCAAAATGCCAAATTTCAAGGTTCTAGCTTAAGCCGTTTTGAAGGGGGAGATTTTCCCCCTTTTTGCCCCTCCCCGTAGGATTTTCCAAAAATCCCGTCTTAGCGGGTGTCTATGCTAGAGGATGGACCTCCATGCCAAGTTGCAAGTTTCTAGCTTCAGTGGTTAGGGCTAGGCGATGTTGAGTCAGTCAGTCAGTAACGTTATTCTTTTATATATATAGATTGTCAACCATTACGAAAAACCAGTTTTGAAACCTCTGTTGGTGTAAACTGACTTACGTTAACATACCTTCACAATAAGTACTCTTGGTTATAACGTTGGAAACGTTGACACTGAAAGAGCGGTTAGTAAGTCGGTCCACGAGCGAATGTAATGTAGAATATATAATCAAGAATGGTTAGATTAAGGGATTTCTAAATGTAATACACTTTTGGCAGAAAATAGAGAAACAACAATCGAAAATTAAAGTAATATCCGCACCAAGCCGACCGAAGGTCTTAGGCGGCAGCGGTGCGGGTTCGCTTAACCGCACAACGCTGCACATTCAAATTTAAACCAGCAGCGGCTGAATTTCGGTTCAAATTAATTTGACTGCTTCTTCCAGAAAAAATTTTGATAGTATTTTTAAAAAATACTAGCCGACCCGGCAAACATTGCTCTGCCTTCAAATTATATTTTTATTGGAAATGTTTCATGCCAATCGGTCTATAATAATAAGAAACGCCTATTTTTGCAGAAGAACTTAAAATATGTTCACTCAACCGAAATACAAAATTCTGTTTAAATACCGTTAGCAGGAGCAGAAATAATTGCTTTTTAATTTGTGGTTTGTATAGGAGGTACCACACCATTGTCCAGTCCCGCCCATATTTGCAGTAGCACTTAAGATATGTACACCAAACCTACGCACCAAATTTTGTTCAAATACCGTAAGCAGGAGTAGAAATAATTGATTTTTAAGTTTTTGTTTGTATGGGAGGTACCACGCCCCTTTGTCCAATTGGACCGAATTGTAAATCTAAACCATCCCGGGCACCACCCAGACGCATATACAAAAATTTATGCAAAGCGGTCCAGCCGTTTAGGAGGAGTTCACTGACAACGCCCGTACAGTAGAATTATATATATAAAGATTGAAATGTTCAAACATACATACATTTTTAATTTGAGTAAAATCGGAGGGAAAAAGTTATTTTCGAAATGCCGCCTACTGGATTTAAACATATACAAAATGTTAAAATGATGAAACATACATATATTTTTAATTTGAGTAAAATCGGACCATAAATATAAATTTTCGAAATAAGTCCAGCTCAGCGCCACCTACCGGGTTCTCATGATCAAAGAAACACACATTCTGAATTTCAGTTAAATTGGTTCATTAATATAAATTTTTGAAATAAGTCTACCCCAGCGCCACCTACCGGCCCCAAACTTCATTAAAACCTAATCGGGCACCAACCAACCCTATGGTGTGAATATGGCTGCTGTAGCTGTAATCGTTAAGATCTGATGGTCGGACAAACATATGCACGAACGTTTTTATACATTAAGAGAAGTTAAAATGAAACAACGGTCAAATTGAAACCGAATATAATGATTTGTGTAACATGCATAGTGCTCAAAGTCAATAACAAAATGATGATTTTTAATAATTTGCTACCGATAGTAATACATAGTAATATGTATGATCAATAACTGGATTTGATGCTTTGTATTAATTATACTTTTTATTTCTCTTATTTCTCAATTATTTGCAAGAATTGCACTTAAAACCAATACAGAAATTTCAGTTATACTTGTTTGTTGCCAATCCGAGAAATAAATACATTTTACGGATTTTTGAACCAAAAAATGGATAAACGGAGGCATAGTCTATCTTTGGGTCTATCTTGTCATTCTTACCTCTTACATCATACCTAATACTTATTATTTCATAATTAATTAAGCGAATACAAGTTTCCGATTATTTAAAAAGCGCCTGTGAAGTTATGTATTTTGGGTGTGATTTAAAATAGAGAAATAAATTTTGCATCCAACTTGGGCTTGATAATACTAATAAATGTACGTTGTAAACCGGACAAACAGTTTCGCAGGATCGGAGAGAGATACTAACAAAAAAACTGTAATTTAATCTTAATTGCCAATGGGTTTCAATTGAAATTCAACATACATTTGTAATAATTTAATTACATAACGTGTACTCTAAAAAATAATTCATCATCTTAGTAGAATAGAAAGGACACCGCCAATTGTTATTATTTATGGTTCATTTACGACTTCTTCAATGACGATAAGATATATGTAAGAAATAACATTAGGACAACAATTTCATTAAAATATCCATGAATATTATTGTATTGCATTAGAGTGCAACAGCTGAAAAACTTTCGATCCACATTATGCTGTACACCAGTATATCATCTTGAGCGCTTATTTAAAATTTGACTTTTACAAAAGACGCTTTAAAACATGTAGGAATATTTTAACTTATTATTAATTACTAAAGCAAAAAAAGGTATCTCTTAAGAAAAAAAATTATTTTTGAAATCGTTTTAGGGATTTCGTAAAGCGTAGTGTTTACAACATTGCATAAACCTTCGCCCAACGTTCTATAGCGTTGGTGCAAAAGTGCGCGGCGTGGTAAATCGCTAACTCCTTATCAGAAAATACTCTAAATTAAAAAATATACAAGAAGGATTACGCTTAGAAATTACGTAGGGGTCGTCGGTTGAAGTGTTACCAATTAGAAATATTGTAGTGTTCTCAATTTATTTATTTATTTATTATTTATTTATTATTATTTATTATTTATTACGCATTATTTATTATTTATTATTCATTACTTATTATTTAT